>JBAKJB010000066.1:12500-449109 GCA_037678475.1 x Bolboschoenoplectus mariqueter | reverse complement strand
TTTTGATACTGGATTCCAAACCTTTTTGGCACTGAGCGGTGTGAAGAGACACATAGATTGGTTGAGAAAGTCAAGGGTCGTGGAGCTTTAGCATTCTATTCGGAAGAAATAATTTAGTGTTGCGCGAGTGGAATGAAATGAAAGTTGACAATTCAATTATTGAAAAAGGGTGAGCAGTATATGAGTTGTGTTTTCAACGAGAAAGCCCACTATTTGTAACTATTTGTAGTTTCACTCTGCCTCCTTGACTATGCCTTGACTTGAAACTGACCTTCTGCGTAACAAAGAATCTAACAGGACCCCCCAGAGTCAGAATCTTAGGTGTTTTTGACTGCTCGCTTCAATCCGACGTCCTGTCAGTTGGTAAGATTTTGAGAAGTAGGATAGAAAAGAGGTGTAAATATAGGCTCTGTCCATATCCTGCCATAAGTACGGAGAATTCTATACCGGAAGAAAGTGGAAGTGGCACTGTAGTAGTAACTAGGTACTGTAGTAGTCACTAGGTAGAGTAGAGAGAACGATCGCTGCTACTTAGCAAGGTAGTCATACTTACTTTGTAGTGATTTTTACTTACTTTTAATACGAGATTTTCTTGTGGACCGAGGAAGAGAGGATCCATCCAAGGCACATAATTAATGCAGCTGACCGGGGGAAGAAAAAGCAAGCTATGAGTAGGACATAAAGTGCTTGGAATCTATCTTCCGTTGGGAGCTTCCATATCATCCTACCTATCGCAAATACGAATGCAGGAGTGGTCTTTCCCTTAAGGCACTTGACTAGGTAGTAAGCTCAGGGCGTATAAACTGAATAAGAGAAGAAGGTTTTCTTGCTTTCAAGGAAGGTGTGAAACAATGCTGCTACTGACTAGAAAGTCAAGTACAATGGAAAATTGCATCTATTGCATCTATTCACAAGTTATTACTTAACCATTCTAAGGTTGCACATATCGACCGACTTCTGATGAGATCCGGGGTCTCGTCTACCCTCGCCCTGATATATTCCCCCCTTCGGGGAGCCTTTACACGGGTATCCTTATTTCCTAAAGCGGAGCCTTATATCTCCACTTAAGCTTGTGAACTGCTTAGCCGATATTAGACCAAAGCATAGGAGTGCGTAAGGGCACTCAATCAAGCCAACAAAAGCAATTGACGGGGATAGAGATGGACACTCTTGATGCTCTTATTCTGTCGAGTTTTCGCCTACAACTAGCGTACTTAGTACAAGTAAGCCTTGGTTTTCTCTACCTATTCCGCGCTATTAAGAATGAGTATTTTAGTCCGCTTTCGCGGGTGTAACCTTCAACAATGCTCTATTTTATTTGCTTAAAAAAATGGCATGCCGGCCTGAGAACCACATACATATCTTAATAGAAATGGGTCACATCATGGAGTGGATCCTGGATCTCTTCCGATCATATATATCTTCTTCTGCGTCGAGCCCGAGGTCATGTCGATTTCTTTTTCTATCCTTGCACTGGATGCCTCGGTCATGATGGGAAAAGAACCAGTGTGGATTTTCACATGCAATGCTTGCCCTCTTCTATGAATAGATCTCTGTAGTAGGTCGAGGCCATCATCTCCAAAGCTTTCGGATCTGTGATTCTATCCCCATACTACTGATTCAAGAATTCTTCTATCTAGAGTGTCTTTCGTCTGATCATGGCACGCTGCGGTGAATCTTTGGTGTTGCGGTCGCCCAGCCACTTCTTGATTTCAGGAACCACTGCATTTCTTCTTTTTATAGTACCAGAGCAAGCTCATCTTGCAGATTGCCTTCAATCTTTCAAAGTCTATTGGAGTGGTATCTGGCTAGAACCTTCTTCATGCCTTCAAGTCTTGCCAGCAGCATGTGTCCAAACACTGAAGTGTTCCACTTCCTTGTCTTTTGGTCTTCGCCAGTCGATGTAGTTGAGGAAGGAGAATCAGCTGGTCCACGAACTCCTCTCCCTTACACTGTCTAACCGCTCTCCTGACAGTAGGTTCCCCATCGTAGCAACATTCACCTCTAGGTCTATGGAAAGGAAGAAAAAGTAATAGTAAGAGATAGAACAAAAGTAAGAGATCTAATATATTCGTAAAGACTTGGAAATTTGCTCATTCGGGAGCTCGAGAGGATTCTCTGTTGAAGATTTGCCCCAGCTAATGACAGATTAAGCTAATGACAGATGGCACTTTAGTTGCTTCCTTCTGGGTCCACCTAATCCACGGCGGGATTTTGGTTCAACCGAAGCCGGGGGTCATACCAAGATCGAAGGACTAAGGGATATAACACGCCAGAGCGCGCGTATAAAGTCTTTGGAGGCACTTCTTCCTATCAAAAAAACAATTGATTTGCTCTCGAACACTAGACTACGCTATGATATTACAAAGAAAGCAATGACTAGGCTAGGATATTCTTCATAAAGCAATGACATCAATATCCAACAACAGAATAGCTAGATGAGTGAATGTACGTACAAGATTTGAGGAAATAGAGGTACCGTGTCGCGCAGGCGAAAGCGTAGTGCGGGAATGGTAGTTTTGGCATGGTGGGGGCTTTTCGTCAGAATGGACTCCATAGTCAGTTTTCCTCATCTCCATAGTAAGTTTTATGAAGGCGAGTCAAGGTAGGGTCCTGTGAGGGCTAGCCTTGTTGATGTTGGCATGAAGAGAAAGGAAATGACCAAAGTCTGCATTCACCTGGAAAGTCTGCATTCACATAGAAAGAAGGATCATAAACTACTGATTATTGAGCAGGCTACCCAAGTACCGGTGAGTGACCGGCCTATGGAGTCTTTTTGGAAAGTTGAGTTCATTGGTTCACCTCTTTCTTTATGGCTATACGTACTTGCTGAGTTCATTCTATACTTAATAATTAAGTAGTTTTACGAACTACCTGAAATAGCGTTAATGATGATCTTTCCTTGCTTTCGAGTCAGAATATCTGATTCTTTCTATCCCTAGCTTCTAAAAGTCCTGCGTACTGGGCAGTTGGACTTACTTTTTGGGATAAACCTATCCCGATCTCTCTTGTAAGATCCTATGGACCGGCACTAATGCTTTTCCAGTGGGAAAGGTGGGAGGTCTTACGTCTTCTATGCGGTTGAGTGCTTATGCTTTTTTTTCGAAAGAAAGGAATGAGCTGCTTTGACTACTCCGTACTTGGACACTTACTTGGTCTCGCGATTTTCCATTTTCCCCACTTCCTACTCTTTAATAATCGGATTCAATACTTCCGCCAGAGCTTTGGTTTCCGAATGCGCTAGTCAACCGATGCAAGCACGGCTACACCCCTTTTTTTCTATTCTGAGGTCGAGCTTTCTCCCCTCGTAGAACCTATAGTAAGCCTTATTGTTTCAAGAGTAGAATTCAACTAGTATTTCTTTTCTATTTATAGTGAAGAAGAAAGAAAAATAATGAATGCGTTCGCTACTAACAAGGGATTTGGATGACTTGCATGCCTCTTATTTTGTTTGACTCCTTCCTGTGTTAGCACGAATTGCTTCCTGAGGAAGAGAATCAGCTCTTTTAATTCGAATGTTGCTGGTGCATGCAGACGCTGACACTAGATAGAAATCTCGATCTCTTATCTTACGCAATGCTCTTTGTTGTCTTGTAGCAGGGCTTGTGTTTGAGATTGAAGATCGGGCAAGACCAACCATACACAGCCTCTTGAAGAAAGGTCAGTTAGTTAGTTAGACTCCTTCCTTTTGGAATCACTGAAATGCGTAATACACTGGGAGAAGAAAGGCAGAATGTCTACGGCTTCATCTTATGCCGCCCGCCTTCTCTGTTTTGAGTGAGAACATACTAGAATATATCAAATATATCCATATACGAAAAAGATAAGACTAGATTATTCCTGTTCCGTGCCTGCCTATTCTTTGATATAGCTAGCCCTTTTTTATTGTTCTTCCTTGTATATCTTTTCCTGGGTCCAGGCTTTTCCGATCAGCTTATTTCTTCACTTACTTACTTTTATGAATAAACGAATTAATAGGTTAGTGAGACTTTACCAAGCCCTACCCTACTGTACACCTAAGTTACCTGCTCCACTGTCAATGACCTACCTTAGTGCTAAGAAATTTCCTGGTATTGGCGATTAGTACAATAGGACTAGTAGATCTGGGTGTGGATAAGTCAAGTAGTGAACGGACTCGGTAAGCTATTGGGAATTAAGTACGGGTTGATGTCTGAGAATAGGCATGAGTGGATTTCTCTTCTTTTCTCACGGTCTGGGTCTAATGAGTTTCTTTCTTTGTTATAGGAAAGGAAAAACAGGTCACTTGGGAGGAAGAGTTCAAAAAATGGAAGGTGAATGTCCCATTTCACATTTGAAACACTGGTGAGTACACCGGGAAGGAAGATAGCGCACGCAATAAGAAAGCTGGTGCGAAATGAGACACGTACCGAGAAGTTGACCAGGTTGGTGAAGTTTTCCCTTTATGTTAGGGGCTAGTGACATTCCTTGATTCAAAAGACAAAGTAATGAATCGACTTTCCAGCCCTGTGCTGTGGGATAGATATAGAAGAGAAAGCAAGGTGCGACTTTCAGTCAGGAAGTGGGTTTCCCTTTATCCCTCGCCCCGGTCTAGAAAAATAAATCAAGATGACAGATAAAGGTACATGGGAAGCATTCGGCGACACCAGCAGAATCCCTACTCCATATCCCACTTGATTCGATGCGAAACTCAAACTCACCTATTTCTCGCCACTCTGGAACTCTAGGGCTAGTTACAAGAGATGCTACTCGGGTCGGTTATATATATAGGCCCCGAGCGGGTGGAGTGGTGACCCGTCACGCTTTGAGGCTCAGGATTGAAGACTAGCCAAAAGGCAAAGCCTAATACCCATTATTCCACTTTCAACTACCAGCCAGAGCTGATGCTGCTCGAACTTCTAGTGTAGTGATTCTTACATCTACCGGATTGTCAAGGTATGTTTTGTTATTGTATGTCTGCCTCTCTTTTTTGCTTCATGTATGACGCACCCATAATTAATACTAATGCTGTTTATGAAATAAAAGAACAAACTAATAGATGATAATGGAGAGGCTCTTCCAACCGGTGAGAATATTCAGCTTCAAGCAGGAGGGAGTATGAGCACCACGCCATGTCCATGTCCAAGCTTTTAATAAGAGGAGAAAGATGCCGCTACGCGCCTGGTCTTTCATAGTGCTATACTGTGCCTTAGTGAAGAAGACAGGAACTTGCCGGCTATAGATCAGATGTTTACTATTCTCCAGAGGGGCATTGCTGTGCACCACTCTGGACTATTACCCATAATTAAGGAAGAGGTCGAGCGGTGGTAGCTAAGCTTTTTAGCAGGCTACATGTTATTTATTTCCCTCAAGAGTATCCGAAAGAGGGATGTACTAGCTGGAAGAAATGGGTTAGCAAGCATCTTTAGGTTGTATTGCTCGGATATTATATATTGCTGTACCGACGAGGTAGTGTACTCAAGTCTGTAATAGAAAAGTCTTTAATAGAAGAGTAAACGAGTATAGCATAAAGGGCAGGGCCTATGAGACAGCTACTAGTGAACAGCGAGCTCTTTCTTGTTTTCAGATTACTCGAGCCTACCTAGTATAGTGAACAGCAAGCTACACTACTTCAAAGCTTTACGAGCAGGATGTAAGGCGCGAAGCGTGAACCCAATTTCAGGATGTAAGGGCGAAGCCTTAAGCTTTCCCGCAGTTAGGAACCACAACAGGGTGGGGTGGTTAGACAAAAGCCAGTGATTTATTTCACGAGCACAAAAAGAAAGAAGCACTTCGACGACAGGCATTCCGTCATCGGGTCGTGTAAAGCTCATGAGTATGTAGTCTGCGTACCTTATGGAGTAGAGATTGTTTTGGCTTATATGCCTACCGGTCCAATACAGTATCTCAAGTAACAGGTGTCAAAGTAAGAAATGAAGTAGTAATAGTAAAGTAGAAAACAAGGCTTCCCACTAGTTAGTAATACTGGTCTATGCTTTCTTTGTGCCCACTTCTGCTTTTTCTTTTGCTCTGGGGTGACCCTTTCTTCTGCTTCCTTGCCTCCTGGCGGCTGTCGCCTTGAGTTAGTTAAGAAATTCCACATTGGCGTATAGCATTCCCTTGTCGACTTGGTAATGTTCTCTTTCAACCACATTTATGCTGGGATGAGGAATTTCAAGGACTATAACTGGCCGCTGCTTGTCCAGATTCCCCGCTGCTGCCAACTTCGAGAAGGCATCCTCTTAGGTTAGGTATTGCGATTGCGTGGAACAGAAATTATGTCCGCTCGTTCGAAGTGAGAAGGTGAAGGGGTATTACGACTACTAAAAGTCTGGATTAGCATTGCCTTTGTTTCAATCTTCCTAGAACTAGAATCAACTATGTGGATTCGCTCTTCGAACTTCCTCTCAACACAACTCGGGACTGGTTCCAGAGGTCTTCTTTTGCTCTTCCCAACTTACCCGCTGCGCGCCTCTACTTTCTGGCTTAAAGCCAGCCTCAAAGGAAGGTGTTACTTCCCCTCAAGAATCGGTGAAAGTAGTGGGTTTTCCATCGTAGTAATGTGCCTCCGGTCAAACCAAGGTCTAGCTAGTAAAATCCCAGAGAAAATAAATGCGCCAGGCCCAAATGTAGCTAAGTCCGTTGTAGACCGTAAGAAAACCAGTGTCTATGACAAAAGGTAAATCCGTTAGTAGTAGTAGTAGTAGTTGGTTTGAATGTGAATGGTTTCCCGATGACCTACTTAGTAAATAAGTGGGCTTCTGAAAGTAAATGGTTGAAAGTATATTGAGAGATGATTTTCTTTCAATTTTCTTTATGGCAGATTATCAAGATGATAAGAAGCTTACTGAGCGACTTAAGCAATTTAAGGAAGGATGGTCTTCTTTATTTACATTTTAGGTGAGTAGCCACTGAGCCAATCTTGTTTTCGCTCCTCTCCAACCAGTTGTTTTAACCCTCCTTTTTTGTTGCCCACGTTGGCCTAGCCAAGAGTGTATTTTTTCCTCTCCTTACAGTCTATTAACCCGTCGACACAGGAAAGCCGTAGCTGGCACCCCCCCCCCCTTGACAAGGTTCGGGTGTTCGCCGATGAAAGTGGTACGTGAGTTGGGTTTAGAAAGCACTTCTCTTTTTCCAAGCACGGAACAGTCGGTATATAAATATATACCTTTTGAGACCAGAGCAAACAAGCATTTGAACTGAGACTAAGATCACTCGCTTAAGGAAATAGCAGCACTTCTTAGCACCGACTGAAAAGAAGACCAACTAATACGTTTAGCTAATGGATCCATTCTACGGGGGAATTCTGATCTCAACGAAATTACGAAATCAATGTTTTCTGAGAAAAAAAAGAAAAAAGAATTGAGCCCGATTTCAAATGCTGTACTCAAATTAACATTGAATGAATATTTAATTATTACTTACTCTAGATATTTACTAGAACTTCTACCAAGGCAGGCCGAAGGTCTTCTTTATACTATGTTGAATTAGATCTAGATTCTATTCCTATGCAATAGATAGAAAGAAGAGAGAAAAGGAAGCAGGAAGATCGTTCCTTTCTTCAGCCTGCTTTTGCTCATTGGTGAGAGGGTGCCCTAGTAAGGAGGTAGATGTAAGAAATTCCTCTTTCTTCGAATGAATAGATTCTGATCGTTGACCTTGGTTCACTTTTTTCAGGTATCATATTGGTTGGTGCATTCCTTAAGAGAGAAGCAGATGTGGAATGAGAATTCTGAGATCTCCTCTCCAGATTCAATTTTCTTTTCTCAATCTCATTAAACTAAATCAATCATTGATAAATTATTTGGATGGATTCTCTTCAATCCAGTAAATACACCATATGATCCTGATACACATTTATATCAAAATTCAGGCGCGCAGCGAAGAAAAGAAATGAAGACACGTTTTGCTCCTGAAATGCCAACACACTTTATACTCTAATATGAGTTCTACACTCCCTCGTGGTTGTACAAAGCTGATATTGCTTTCTTGCTTTTATGACTCTCTGCAACCCCACCAAAACAGCTTCTTGCTCATATAATATAATGTTAGGTTTGGATTACAGTCGTAACGATTCCTACTTCCCTTCACCCCTGCTGGATCACCTTCCCAGTTGTTAGGCAGGAGATACGAAAGTGAGGCCGCAGGGCTAAAGAAAGATGTAAAGTTAGAAGCTTAGACGTATAGATTGGATAATGTGGAGATGGGATTGGGAAAATGTGGAGATGGATTTTTATAAAGAATAGTGCTTTCGGGTATCCATTTCTTTAATTGAATAGGAAAATGTTTCTTCGCTACAAACATGAGTACGGTATGCTTCTCTTTTAGTGTAATCCTTTTTTAGAACTTTTATAGGTTGGTCTCACTTTATTGGTTGGTTGAGTATCCAGAGCCCGTTTATATAGAGGAGATTACATGGAGTCACATGCTCTTAACGATGAATTTGGCTCGAAGCCGATCCAACTGATTGAACCCGAGCTCCAATCTCCACTATTCTTTGGGTCTAGATCTCTCCTTTTCCGTCCGGTTGATGGAATTCCGCTCGAGAAGATAGGTGCAAGAAATCCGTACAGCTAGACCTTGCAACTCTAGGAACTGAGATTCCTACAGTGTTTGAATTATGGTCCTTTCATTCTATCCCAGGTGTACTTTGACAAACTCTACTATGAAAATGGAAATGCGGAGCGATGAAAAAGAATGATTTCAAAAGAGAATAACTTACGAACTCAAGCAACTAAACTCCTCTGCCCGATAACTAAGGAAGTGCGAGAGCTCTGGGGTGGTGCTCAACATCAAAGATGAGTTTACTCAGGAGGGCGGGCGAAGCTCCACAATACCTATACGCCTAATAGGCAAGGGGCTACCCTCACTCAATACCAATTATTCTATCCAAACGCTAAAATGAGGTGAAGTATATAAGTCACAAAGAAGGAAGGCTTTTAGCAGTACTCTCCTTGAAGATACGAAATAAAAAGGCGGAGGAGTTTCTCACTATCACACAAGGTAGTAGGAGCGTGCAAGAGTATGAAGAAGCCGTTCAATCAAAAAGAGCTATCTCGTTTTGCCCCTCGCCACGCGAGAGCTGAAAGCGAAGCACTTTGAGCGGGGACTTCATCCCGCAATCAAGGATAAAGTAGCGGTCTTCGAATTAACTGACTATGCCTCGGCGGTTAATAAAGCCTTAATTGTTGAGGAAAACCATAAGGCAAGACTACAGCGAGTCGGTTGATTTCTCAATATCGCAACTCAATGAGCACGGCAACTGTTGAGGCCTCATTTGTTCATTCGATTGGTTCGGTCCCGATGATGGTAACTTTTAGTTTAGTAAATTCCGTCATAGTAGCTATTAGAAGCTGGAGGAAGAAGCTCTATTTTCACTCTTATTTCAAGTGGGGCTATCGTCTTTTAAAGTAAAGGAGTGGGCAAACTCGAAATACTTAGCCCTGGTTGGTATACCGATATGATTGGTTGGCAAGCTACGGGAGGCCCCTCGACGCATTTCTTTTTTTTTAAGATCGCTTCGCGCCTCTCTCTCTCCGGGATGCATTGTTCTTCTTTTGATTTAAGCATTTCATTGTGTAGTTGTTCTTTGATCAGAACACATTTCGCGGTATGTTCCTTCGCTTCCTTATGTGAGATATCCTATATTCAGTACACCGGCGGCTATGGGGTGTTCTACCTTCAACTCGATTTGCCACGGGTGAATTTATGTGATTGTTGTTCGATAGCATAGGCTCTTGGGTTGCATTCCTAGAAACTCACTAAATTCTTTGGGATCAATGCCTACTTCTCTCACTTTCAATACCAGTATCCCTTCTTCTTGAAGTGGAATCTTTCGCTTGAGCGTCTACTTTGGCGAAACCCTTGTTGTCTATGCTATGGGTATTTGTGGCCTGGCCTAGCCCTCTATAAGGCACACCTTTTTCATACGTGAGGCCCGGAGCGAAGGAAAGCAACAATCCTTCCTCACGGAGGCCGCCAGGTTGACTTGTTGGGCACCAGGGCTCCCTATTCGTAAATTCACTTACGTGACGAGCAATTAACAAGGCGCGCAGCCTTTGAATGACATGTTATTTTAAGAAAATTGCTGCTATGTCGCAAGTCTCAGTCTTCCAAAATAGGAGACGACTATGGACAGAGATACCTAAACTGCCCTTTTGATAGAAAGATCTCAACAATGAAATGCGGAGAAAAGATGAGATTTTTTTATCCTGGGTCTGACGTACCAGAGGCAGATCTTCAATTGGAACTGTGGTCTCGCTTGTGTGCTGATGGTAGAATTTTTACTGGGATTGAAAAATCATGAGAGGGATAATGATATCTATTTTTAGGTGGTTAGAGTCAATGCCATCTCGAGGCAAGTACGAAAGGACAGAATATTCCGTGCCACAAGTTCCGAGATAGAATCAGCGAGTTCTGGCTAACAGAAATTAACTAGAAGATAAGCTTCACATTCACCTCGATGAAAGTCTGTCTATACGAGCTATGACCTCAAACACTATCTCCTAACTTAAATACACAGAAAGAAAATACACTCTACTCTGAGAAAGAGGAAGTAAACAATGGACTATTCCCACTAGAGTTTGTAGTTTTGACATAGACGGCTGGCTAGTAAGGAGACGGCTAGTAACTCCATTCACTATTTACTTACAACAATTTTATTGACAGAAATCACACAATAACTAGACTACACGGATATGAGAAACTCCATTAATAAGTAATTTCTTTCACTAAAAACTACACACTAACAAAGAGCAATGCACCATAGACTTGATCAATTACCTTCTCTTTCCATATATAATGAAATCTCTGGAAGGAAAAATAACACTGAGCATAACACCCAACGACCTTATACAAGTGCTTGAGAAAGAAGAACATACACTATCAGGAATTAACTACACTACAGGGCTATATATGAAAACAAGGTATTGCATGGACTAATAACTACACAAACATTAGGATAATAGAAATTCATACACGAAGAATTAAAGGCAGTAGGAAATAACTGCACGTTCATAACAAGAGAATCTCAAATCCAGAGTTCCATCTAGAGAGAAAGCAAGTCGTTCTACACGTAACGGCGGCTATATATTGGGCAATCAACCACTATACACTATAAATGACTTCGCTATTTAATTAAATAGTCACTAAAAAAATACACTGGACAAGGTGAAGAAAGAAATTGCCAAGAAAGAAGGTACTTTCCCGCTTATCCTTCCTTTCGATCTAGCAATCCTTTGAATAGTAAAGGCTGACAAATCATTGCTTACTCAAAAGAGGTAGAATTCTGATGGGCTCTCAACATCATTTGCATTCTCACACGAGCACCTTTTCTATAGCTTTTCCCTCTTTTCATATCCTCACAGCTACTATTTTTCTACTGATCAGAAAGAAACTCAAGTAAGAAGAAACCTACTATTCGGAGAGGAGCTTTTTCTATATCCTCATCCTTCTTGATTAACATATCCATCATGAGAGGGAATCCATAATATACACATTCTGGGTTTTGAAAAGAGAGTGTGTGCTGCTTTCTTCAATTTCCCTCTGCATTTCACTCAGCTTTTTCTCCACTTTCTGCGAGTCAAAGAAATATTGCTTTCCTCTTTTCCAGCATCTAAAACATTGAAGACTGAATCTCGATATTCTGCTTTCACCTGACTCTTACCACTTCCTGAATAGAGATCCCTACTCTCTAATTCCACCGCTGCGCGCAGCGATAGGACTATTAGGGGTTGTTAGGTACAAGGGGAGGCTTTACATAGGCGGCACCATGGCATTGGTGGAGCTGAAATAGCATAGCAGATTTCGCTTTTTTGCTTTATTGCGCGCCCTTGCCCAATTTGATTGATTCAGACATATATATATATTTCCTTATAGTATGTATACTGACCCTATTCCCAAACCCTAAGTGAATGATAGCTGTAAATCCCCTATTCTGCTAAGAACTGTAAATGCACTACCTCAGCTTCTTGCTTGACATAAACTAATATACATAAGAGTCTAGTTCTAGTTTCTGGCAGAATAAAATGAAGCTGCTTGGATCAGAGACACAGACACTTCAATAACTGAGGCACCACCACTTTCTTGATTATACTGCTGTGCGTACAATTCTTTTCATTGTAAATTCATTCTTTCCCGCTTCTTTTTAGACTCAAAGAGCATGTCCTAACTCATCTGACTTAGTTAGCATTTGTAGCAGTCAGACTACAAAAGCCCTATGACCTCGCCCAGTCCATGCCATTGTTTTGATCTCAAACATATTGATGCCGCTGCTAAAAAGAGTACTAGCACTAGAGGCGCAGGGTAGGAACCGGAGAAGATCCAAATACCTGAGAGCTCAAGATCAAGTATGTTTTCCTCTATCAGGTTTGTTGGTATATCAAAGCCAAAAGAAAGTAAGATCAGGGGTCCTTTCTAGCTTGAACAATCTCCTTGACTACCAGCAAGCATTTAATAGTCTACTCACTTTGAGAAGAAGAAGGAAGAAGGGCACAAAAGATCATTACGTTTATGCCTTCCATGAAGTTCTTAGTAGTCAGAAGTGAGAGTTGGAACGACAGAAGAAGTCTTTCACTTTGGTAGGCACCTCTTTGAAATTGCAGACCAAGATGCTTTAGATTGAGAGGATAGAATCACAAATGGTCTAAAGACGTTGAGTAAAAAGAAAGCTGAATTAGTATTAGCCCATACATATTTGTATATCCGTCGGTAGTACTGAACTGTGCCGGTATCTGCTTAAGGTGTCAGTCTCTTTTAGTGAAAAAGCTATATCTAACAACTTTGTTCTCTCGTTCTTGTCTTACAGAGTAGTGTGCGCAGAAAGGAAATCATCAATCAAACAGTACTTTAGTCAAAATAGGGCCTTTGATTCAACAAGCAGCAACAAGCGACGGAGCGCACGCAGGAGTGAGTCAGATAAGATAGCTTGAACTCAAACTACGGCACTTTTCTTTCTCTTTTGCTTGCTTTGAAGCCAGCATCCACAAGCGTTTAAGCAACTACTAGACTTCGTAACAGCCGAATTCTTTCCGTATCCCACATAACTTTGCTGGACCGAAGGCAGTGCATTATAGGCACATCCATTTTCGGAACTAATAGATCATTTCGCTACGCGCCTCACTACTTTGAGTGCAAGTTAGTCTAATAGGAAAGTACTTGATTGGTGTCCTAGAAGAAGAAAGGCGCGCAGCGGTGAACAGCTTCTTCTATATGCATGCACAAAACTAGGCTTGATAGATCAACTCCACTTGATATTCGTCTATACAGACATATTGCTAGACTGATCAGTCGTCAACTACACGAGAAAAGAAACTAGATAGTTCTTTCACTTCTTTATCTTCTTGCTTCTGTTCTTACAGTGCCAGCATCAACAAGTTCTTTCGCTACAAGGACAAGAAAGTAGACAAAAGAACTCAACCATCATTTTCTTCCTTCCTAGCCAGAAACCGGCCTACTACTCAACACAGAATCAAGCTTATCCTTCTATTGGCTAGATTCCTGGATACACTACTTTGCTTTCCTCTTCTTTCTGCAATGAGACTAGTGCTTTCTTTTCTTTGGCGCTTGGCTCCATAAGTTCGCGAGTGCTAGAATCAATGAGGCTTTTTAAAGTAATATGATTCCTTCGTTATCTTTTTGCTTTATATCAAACAACTCGTCGATCGTGACGACCCCTTCCACTCCCTTGAACTGCTTGCGGAAAGCTTTCTTCATCGAAAGTCCTATCCATAGGTATACGCTTTATTTAAGAAATATAAAAATCATGGGACAAAGCAAAGCAGGGTAAAATCCACTGAAGAAAAAACACTAATGTTAGGTTCAGCAGTACTATACTGGCTAGGTACTGATAGTACTTTTATTTCTTTTATTATGCGGGTACCGGTATTGGTACTGAAATACTGAATGCTCTGGTAATTATTGTGCTGAAGGAAGTGGAATGGGAGGTTTAGATAATTTGCTTTTTTATGGATTGCAGGTTGAAGCGCCTATCGTGTGTGGAATATCTGAGCTTGGTGATGATTCAAATAACTGACTTGACGCATACGCTTCTGAACGAGCTGCTTTAGATGAGCTAGCTAGCTAGAAAGCCGTATAGCTTAAGCTAGGCCGTTTTCTTGCTGGAACGAGCGTTCTCTTTACGCAAATTCATCGTCAACTTAACCTTGAATTGTGCAATAAAGCCTCAATTATGTGTCAGTGACTCAATTGCTTTAAGTAGGTTATTTTGGACAAACAACTAGTGAAGCATCCGCAGAAGAAAGTTGTTAGGCTGGGAAACGAAGGCCCATCTGCTGAGTTGTCTACCAACTCCAGTGCTCTCTTGACGGAGAAAGAAAAGGGGGTGGACAGGTATGTCCATCTAGTACATGTGTATAACATGTTTTGTAGACCGAGCGGTAGGTAACTGAGAGGCCAAAGTTATTTGATTCTGTACCAATTTTGATGTACCAAATAGTACTGGAACCTATTATAGTAAAAGCCCTGATAAGAAAAATGCTTGCGTCCAGAAGCGGAGGAGAGTGCAGCAACGAAAGAAGGCAGGCAGCTTCCCCTAGCTCCCAAAGAAAGACATATCGGCCGGCCTATTGCGTTGACAGAATCTACTAGAGTTAGACTTGTGGCCCTACTGCCTACTGCTGCTACTAATAAATAATACGTCGCCTTATGTTTACTTGACCTACTGTACTTGCTTTCCCTAGCCCCATTTGAGATCCGGTGAAAAGAACTCACGCATTTCGCTGCTCCGGTTGTGAGAGCGATCCCTTCGACTAGGAATTCCGACAAAAACGTATTAAAAGATTGCCTTGCGCTTGGTATTCGTTTTCCTTGTAAAGCCTTGAGCTACCACCGGTGAAATGAAAAGCTGAAAAGAGCTCTTTCTCGGCATCCGGATTCTCGCCATCCCAGAAGTTGACTTATTTTCTGGGCTACTATAAGAGGCTATGATTCCTATTTCTCAAGAATGAGAACCAATCCCCTTTTGAACTCAAAAAGCGTTTAAGCGGGTTATTTCACTTCTATTAGAAATCACCGAATCTCGCATCCAACCCCGTTCTTTTGGACTCAATCAATGAAAAAGCTTAGTCGGCCCACGCCCGATTTCATAGAGGCCTGGCTAAGGACTGCTACCCCCTATTCTTTTCTTGCTAAGAACTAATTCTCGAAGCCCGGAAGTTCCTTCCCCAATAAGTCCCTTGCTTCTAGACCTTCAAAAAATTCCTTCTTTCTCACTTGGCGGAGGAGACATCTGCAGATGGATGCCCTAACCTATATTTTGTTTGGGTGGATGGACCCTTATCTAAAAAAACTGGAATTGAATTAGAAACTCCGGAAATAAGATCCCTGGAATTTATCTACCCAGATGCATGCCTGACCTTCTCTTTCTATACTTTATTATTGTCTTTCTCTTCCCAGTTCACTTTGTCTTCGAGCTAACAGAATGAATTCATACAATGTAATAATTAAAGCTACTTCACATGCCATCGCAGCTAACCGGGGCTACCTCCTTTTGGGGAAGACCCGGGACCACCTGCGGGGAACACATTCCCGTGTATGGGAGATACCCATAAGAAGATCACACATTTGGTATAAGGCAATCCTTCTGTTTTCCCTGGCATAAAAAAGGGACAACTTTCGTGTAGTTTGTAATTTAATGTTACTGTTTAGATTTTCTCTCATAGAAAGATTTCTTTTAATGGATTTCCTATTTTTCCTCAATCTTCGGAGAATGCGGCCTTGTATTAGAGAGAGTTCTCTGTTCCAAACATTTCCTGGAAGTAGACGACACGTTTTAAATCTTAATGCAGGCATAACCTATCTCGAACAATCAGTCTTTTTTGCCACATCGCGTAGAAAGGGAATCACAGCCAACTCTTCCACATCGCGTAGAAAGGGAATCACAGCCAACTCTTCCACGAACCTCCCACGAATGGTACTCCCTCGCACTCAATGAACTATGAGAATTCCTTTGTCTAGTTTTTTTTAAGTTCGTAGCTCCGCGCTTTACTAGCTGAAACTCAATACTTGACCGACTGCATCACAGTGCTCAGGTAAAGTGGCAGTGGTTGAAAGCGAGCGGTTTAGTCAGTGTTTTCTGTGCGTTACGATAGTAGGTAGTGGTGGTTAAATAAAATCCAATGAAAATATCTCAACGTCAGAGGCGCGGAGCGGAGAACTTTGAAAGGAGAGACTCCAGCTAGCTATATGAGATCGAACTTCTTCCATCACTCTATCTACGATATTCATTGCACCAGAAGGGCTACGCATCTTCCTTCTTTCAGGTATTTATTATTGGTTGGCATGGCTTGAAGGCTAGATCTAGTATGAAGCTAAGAAGGCCAAGGCAAGACGAATCGACCGAATAGGCCTTATTTATTCTCCAGGTCAGTCTGGCTACTGATTAGCAAGATTGGCAGGTTTTGCGAAGTCACTAACTAGTCTTCATGAGCTTGTAAGGATCCCATGCGTTGATCAATGCTCAAGGAAAGGAATGAGGATGTCGCGGAGCGATGAAGAAGAGCTATTCTTTCAAAGAGCTAACCATGCGTTCACAGTCGACTCAACAAGAGCTATTGGGTCACTCCCTGCCTGCAGCCATGCCCTTACTAAACTGCTATCACTCACGGCACACCTTAAACTCTGGGTCTCCCCAGTGACAAGATCTGTCTTTGATGCTGCCTTGGCTGATTCCCTTTTTTACGAGCATTGAATGATTGATACTGTCAGGACTTAAGCCGGAAGCGACTTCGATTGGCTTCTCTCTTTTGGCTGTTGATTGCATTTAGTTTGACCGTCGTTCACCTTTTCGTTTTATTTTCATTCCGTTCTCAGATAAGATTAGATACTCTGAAGTATTAGTAATACTTTATAAAAATACGAAACCTACCTAACTGGATTGCTAGCAGTGAGAATACCCGTTGCTGTTAACGCGATTTTTTCAGCTCTTGTGAACATATCACATGCTGGTAGATCCAAGGGAGTGAAAGTCCGCCTACCCATTCCATAAGACGAGGGTGAAGATGGGATGAACCGAACGTATGCTTCTAAAGGCCAAGAACCTGAAGTACATCTTTTCTTGAGGCTTCATGGCAGTAATGGGACCTATGACCCATTGGGATGGAGAGCGGCTATGATGAACTAGAGAAGGGGAGGACCCGAACCTAGCGATCTCTGCTCGTACGTAGACCAAAGGAAGTATGGGTGATCCCTAAACACCAATGAGCATTCCATTCTCCTTCTTTTCAACAATTAAAGCATCACTAAAGCGGTAATTTCACCGTACTTTACTATGAGATAGAGGAAGGATCTGATAATTGCTTATATAAGAAAATTCCTAATTCTAAGACATAGGTTTCTAAGGGGCGTAGCGAAAGCATTCAACCTTCTAGGACTAAGCCTAAGTAAGGCCAATGGTCCCACACCTAAAAAAAGAGAGATCAATCGTTCCTTACTTCACTGCAAGAAAGAACACATTGAAAGCTACAAGCCCTTCAGGGATGAAGTAGCTGCTTCGATAGAACCAGGGACACTACCAGACTGAGTTGAGTCTGACACTATGGAACTTGGATTCATAGTACGTGCTCCATGCGATACACAGACAGATAGAATAGCCGGAGTACGGTAGGAATGGACTGCAGCCAAGGCCTTCAATGATAAGAAAGCAGGTTTAGAAAGAAAAAGATTAGTGTGAAAGCAGGCATCAGGCATGAAAAAGCCCTACAGTAAAGGACGCTATCACAATGTATTGAACAAGGCCAAAAGCCAAGCCCTCTAAAAGCTCAAAGGAAGAGAATTCTCATTAGCCCGATTTCTTTTCCTGTAGAACCTACTCTTACTCGCACGAAAACTAGTTCTAACTGAAAGAAACATTTTGGAAACTTTCTTGTTCCTGAAAAACTTTTTATATTTCTAAAAGACATAGCCTTCCCCATCTCCCGAAACGAAAAAGGAGCGTTCTATATCATGATAAGGGGGAATGCCTGAACTTCGTACTGAAAATGTGCTTTATTTTAAATTCTAACTAATTAAGCGGAATTATTCTCGGCGAGTGATAAAACCAGTCAAAGCCTGCTCCTATAGGATTGGGGCCCGCCCCCTCTTTTCCTACTAAAAAATTGCGATGCATATTAGTAGAATATGTATGTAGTGTGATGCAAATTCGGGCGATGCCTACTGTTTTACCACTTTCGGAAGGAGGGAAATACCATGGCAAACGTTTTGACCAGAATCCTAAAATGTCGACGCTCCGCGCCTCACTCACTAGAATTGGAATTTTAGTAGAATTGGATACACGGAACGGAATATCATACATATATAGAGAGGAGCTCCGAAAGGAAATCTGCCTTTCCGTTTTCATGACATACCCTCCCTTGGCTCAGGAAGATCATCCCATTCTTTGTTTCGCTGATAAAACCAGCGCCAGTCTCATGTTTTTAGCCTCTGAGGGTAGATGCCCTCAAGAGCGCGCGAGCAACAGAAAAAAAAAGCTTAACACATGGCTAAAAGATCATCCTCCGCTATTTATTTTATTCCCTTTTTTTTGGTATTCTCAATCTTGTGGGAAATGGCATACCCGCTCCATTCGGCAAACCAGATGCCCGTAGGATGAGGAAGTCGAAGACACCAAAACCTATCTTTTTGATCTCGTTGGCAATACCTTTCGGAGATGCCAGCAAGGATAAAGTATTGAACCTAATTGATAAAACGTTAAGATGTAGTCGAGTTGCCATAGCTCCTGTCCCAGGAAAGAAGGAAGTAATATCATTCAATACTTGAATACACGCCGGTTAATAAAATCAAACAAATCCATAATGTAAAAAGGCCACTATGGTAATTTTGGCAGCTGTCTTCTTTTGAGTTTATCTCTGGGTTGATGCTTCTTTCGCGTTGTGCTCTTTGTACTTGCGTGTAACTAAAGATTCCTTCTTGTAATTTTGACACGGGCAATTTGTTGTTTTTTCCATGTTGGTTCATGTTGAAACTTAAACTTACAAAACTCTTGAATATCAGTCTTATTGGCACTCCCATTTATCTAGTTACCACTCTGCACCTTCATACCCCACAAAAGACCCCACATTATATCAAAATAGTGATCAAATCAATGCAAACCAGATCCGACATGTCCCCGAGACACAAACCACACTTAAGAAAAATCATAATCAAATGCCACGGGACCCTAGAGAACCGCCAGTTGTCTCCTGCACTGGAACTAATCACCATGTGCATCCCTTGCCCATTCCTTTTTACATGAAAGATCCTAACGTACACCCTTTACCTTTCCAAAATTCTATCAACATGAATCCCCCATATGCAAATCTCTTTGAAAACTGTGTGAACCAGAATCCAAACCAGCTATTGCCATATGGTAATTCTCTTGTCCCCTACAACCAATGTGTTATTCACTATCCAGTGCAAGAGCTTGTGCCAGTTTGCCCTGTGAGTCTTGTATTGCCCTCTCAAGTGACACAACCAATGAACCCTAGCCAAGCTCAGTCTGCAGCAGCTACAACTCAAGTTACCGGACACAATCCATATGCAGTCCCAAAAACCACTGCTGCTGTCACCAAGGACCTTGTCACAACATCAACTTGGGCCAGTTCTAGTCAAGCTATATTGAATCAGTTATACCAGCAAAACCCGATGCAAAACTCAAGTGTCTGGTGTCCACAAGAGCCTGAACCTCAAGCAGCTGTAGCTGCAAAGCAACCCCTACAAACCCAACCTGCTACTCTCCAAATACAGGCCGATACAATGAAGGAGATAACTGGTTCAGAAGAGCAGCACGAATGCAATGTTGGAATTGAAGAACCAGCTGTGGATCTCCAAACCAAGGGTATCATGGTCCAAATTGACCAAAACCCTTCTCAGAACCTTGAGGTCAGTCACAACCAGCTGAATATTATCCAAACTCCGCATAAGGCACCCTACCCTCTGAATTCAACACCAAGCACGCAAACCGAACGAGCAAACTTTCAAATTCCTGCTCCCATTCCTAATTCCACTGAGGTAGACACTACTCAAGCTCAAAGAACGACGGTGACAACTCAATTTTCTGAACAACACCCTGCTACAACAGCCTCTTCTTTTGCTATCAACATTCATGGTGTAACATCAAATCTGGCAATTCTAGACCAAGCTGCAGTGGACCAGCAGTATCAGCAGCAAAACTACCAACAATTACTTGATAAGCTTGTGCATGTGAGGCAAATTGGTAGTGTAAAAGAATTCACAAACCAATTCGAAGAGTTAAGAGTGCAGATTTTTGGCAAAAACTCAACGTTTGGAGATGAGTATTTCATGCAATGTTTCATTCGAGGACTGAAAGGTGAATTCCAAGAAAGGGTGATAGCTCAAAATCCGTCATCCTTGAAAGAAGCGTATGAACTAGCAGCCCACCAAGAGCTAGTGCATGAATTATTGCAAGCCATGCGAAAACTTGAGGCTCAACCCACCAGAACCAGAAACCCAAATGAAAATGGAAATAAAAGTCAGGGATGTAAAGAGGGAGGCAAAGAATTAATGGAGATTCTTAAAAGAAAAGAGAATGAGATTGGTGCAAAAGAATATGCATTACTGGGTGAAAACAAAGCAACTGTCAATCTGAAAAAGGAGGAAATTGCAGGCCGCTAAGGTCATCACTGGTAGAAAAAGAGAAGGAAGAAGTTGACATGATGATACATGTTGGCAGCCTACCCATACAATCCAGCAGTTTCAAGGGTAATCTTGTCCAACCTCTAAAAACCCTGAAAAACCATGTGCCAGTACCACTGGTGCTAAGTCCTAAACTGAAAACCATATTACCAGTCACTAAAGAATCTAGCTCCCAAAATAACAGAAACCGAAATCTGTCTATAACAATGGCTTCTGCTGGTAATGGTGTCATTTCAGACATTTCTAAAATTCAATCAACATTGAAACCCATCCCATCTTCAAAATACAGAATTCGGTAACACTCTGCCTTGCTATAAACTTTTTGCTTACTCTCATCCATATTTGAGCTCTCATACCAATTTCTTGTATGGACATCAAACAAGACCACCTGATTCACACATTAAATTCCTCGCAACAAACCAGAACAATTTGGGTTCTAGAAAACTTGAGATAGAGCTTAAACCATCAGCTTTAACAAGCACAAAGAAAGACAGCACGTGTTACAACTGTGAAGAAGATGTCATGCACTTGGTAGAAGTGGTTCAACAGATAAATGTTTCGTGATAAAAAAAGAGAGGAATTCACAATCTATTGGAATGCATGTTCACTGGAAATACATAAGTTATTTAATGGCGCTTGGCATAGATTGGAGTGCGAATGACAGAGTATTGAAGAAGGATGAAGTGTATATTGGAAAGAATGGAAATTGAAAGTGCAAGATGGACGGTGCACGGGTTAGTTCTGCGATCTCATCTCGGTCATCATGCAACTTGCCGAGGGCGTGAAGAATTAAGCTTACCGCATATTTCTTATGCGTGCACAGTAAGACTGTTTTGAAGGGGGGAGTATGTCATGACCTCAATCACAATACCAATATGGGTTGTACTGAGCTCTAAGGGATATTAGTTGCTTATCTTAGTTAGTTTTTTGAGATTTTTGTGTAAATTGTGGGCTGAGCCATCTGTCGTGTCTTTTGGGCTTATAGCTGATTGGGTTGATCTCTTGCTTTTAGATTTTAAGTGAAATGGAGATGTTTAGAGAGTAGAAAATGGAGAGGTTATGTAGGTTTACTTCTTCCCCAAACCGATGGATAATCCTACTGGTTGACTTCCTAGGTGAAGAAATTGGTGTGGAACCACCAGCGAGGGTTCATTAAAAGTATGGTTCGCCGACATAGCCTGAGAAACTTCACTAGCCCTGTGATTGCTTACCTCTGACATCAATCATCCTCTTTCTAAAAAAAGTGCTTTTATTTCTTAGAACTACACACTCCCACAACGCAGCAAAAAGCATCTTTTGCGTGGAGACTGGACAGAGCAAGTTTCGGAATCTCTCATCACTGGCACTATCCTTTCTCCGGAATCAGAAATTTCTTAAAAAGACCGTTTAGCAGTCCAGATCTTTGGATTGTGAAAAAAGGTACTAGCTGTTCCAAAAGAATGAGTCAGCTATGGGATAATCCTTTTAAGGAAAGACCCGTAGGGAAGGGATGAAAGAAAAGACGGGAGTGAGCACCAGGCACTAGACCTACGAACTGGTGAAAGAAAAAGAACTAGACTGAAAGCCGGACAAAGAAAGCGTGGGTATGATCGTTAGGGCGCAGGTAGGAGGATAGCTCAAGATAGCAGAATCGATAGGAATGGAAAAGTTTTTTGGTAGAAAGTTATGTCGAAGAGACCGGCTTTCTGCCTGAGAGTCTTCCATGTTCGGGAAAGAAGTGCTGAGCGAGAGCATGTATGAATCGACTTTTGAAAGGAGACCTTTTTTGGCTGAGGTGTCCAATACCAGCTAGCTACTTACTTGTGTGGGAGTCCCATAAATAAAAGCCTGAGTTATAGACTGACTAAAGAAATCCACCTAAGCCGTAAGTATTTGTTACAGCTAGCACACCCGCTTGCCTATTTCTGCAAACTTGAAAATCTGATTCTAGGAGAAAGTGGACTAAGTATTAAGAGAGATAAGCCGGTTTTTTTACACTCGCCCTACTTCTTTCTAATGTTGTGGCCAGATGCGGCGGAAGCAATTAAAGTCCCAGCTGCTGAGTAAGGCGTTGTATTGAACGCTTAAATACAGTGATTTCTCTAATGCATATTAAGAGCACTGAGATAAAGGTTTGGACAGTAGCCTCATCAAATTGCTTAAATGCGTACGTACCTCTTTGCAAAATATCATTAGATCATCAGCTAAAGAGAGCTGGACTTAGCGGACTTACGCCCTATTGCGGCCCCTATATCCCCCCTATGTGCTTGTTCAATCTAAGCTGCATATAGGATGCTTTCTCTTTCTCTCATTCTCAGCAGCCTCAAGCTTCTATTATCTTAAAGTACTCCATCACTAGTACAAAGAGAATTGCATATATAGTAGTAGTAAAGTAAGACATATATTGCAACGGGAACTTACAACAGATTTCTATTTTGGTATTAGTGAGTTTGTATTTGAGTTCGGAAGGATTGAAGAAAGAGAATGTCCGCCCATGCAAAACATTAAGCACAATGTAAAAGCAGTGGAGAAGAATGCTATTCTATCTTTTGCGAAAAGAGGCAGTGGAATTCAATTCCATAATAAAATCTTACTCGTTGAATCTTTCTCGCTGTCTACAACCACATGAAAAGGTGTAGGTAACTAGGTCTTGGTCGATCTTACTCTGGGAGTGGCAGAAGGGAAGAAATGAGATAAGTAAGAAAAGCAAAGAACGAAAAAACTAAATAAGACAAGGTGCGCACGCAGCAAGAAAATTATTTTTGTAGTAAGGAAAAAGTACTTACTCAAGAAGTGTAGTTCCATCCGTGCCAGGGAGGGGCTCATGCAGGCACGGCGCTAGGGCTTGGTTGAATGGCAAGAAATTTCTTGATTAGTATTAAGCTTAACGCTACTAAAAAGGTACTGGTTGTTCGCACACTCCATTTCTCCTTATTATAGAATGCTTATTTCCTAGAGTCAATAGCCTATATTTCTGAAGAGTCTATAGCCTATATTTCTGATTCGTATTTCTCAGTATTTTAAAGTGTACGTAAATAAGTGAACCGAAGGCAAGAATGGCATAGAAATCGTAAAAAACCTCTTTCCGTGTCAAAGCTCTTTATTATTATAAAGCTAATAAGAGAGTTTTGAGGATCTAAGAAAAAGACCCAGGACAAGAAGGCTGATATAGGTGGTTTTGAGCTCATAAAAACACCTATCCTTTGATAGTGAGCCATAACTAAATCGTCGGTAGAGCCTATCCTCTGTACCGAAACGAAAAGTTATACATTTTCAAGAGAATGCCAGCGCAGACAAAGCGAATAACTATTCCAAAAAGCCCATAAAAAGAATCTAGCAAAGCAGGGAAATAAAGGTTGGTTCAGTTACAGTTGTTGTGGATCAAAATCTATTTCTTTTGGAGATAAGCCCTGTGCTGGTTTTGCTTTCTATTTTACTTGTCCCTCAAAACTGCTCTGACTCTAGAAGGTCAATAATAAGTTGCAAATTGACAATTTCTAATGCGTTATCAGACTCAACCAAGCGAAATGCGAAAAGCCTTAACTAGTAATCGTAAATATGGCCCGCGCTTACTTACTTTTGACTCATACTCATCAACTCCAATATCCGTGCTTGATCTCCTTGCTTCTGATGGATCTTATTCCTTGACTTCCTTCCTTACTAAAGAAATTAACGGATTGGTACGATCTTGAATCTGGGAGTTTCCTTATTACTACTAGAGTTAGTTTTTCACTTACCTTTCTATCTCTGAAACTGAAACCTAGTCCTCGGCCTATTTCTTCTACTAGACTGATCTTTTAATACCTTTTATCATATATCCTTATAGTAGCTTATATTCTGACCTTTTCTTTGGTCTGCTTTTTCCTACCTAATAAACCTTATTTAGACTTTCTTTACCAGTGCTTATATCTTTCCTTACCTACGCTTCACAAGACTTGACTTACCTATTTCTTCTTATCCTCCCTATTCCTTCCTTGCTTATTTATTCTATTATTCTGCTTGCTGTTGCAAATAAGTAAGTAGTTTGAAGTTCTCTCATATGCAAGTCTTGCATATCAAATCAAAATGAAGGCAACGCGCCCTCCCTTCTGCTACCAATCAAAGCAAGGAGTGTTCTTTCTGTCTTTCCTATTATAATAAAGTTGTGGATTGCATGTCTTAAGCAAAGTAATCTTTTAAGAAGTTTAGGCTTGTTACAACATATCTCGTCCTACCTAGGCAAGAATACGTGGACTACAGATCTTCCAATCCATAAATCAAAGTAGTCGAAGTTAAGCAAGAAGGGCCAGAATTGAATTTTGAATAAGCTTAGTCCGAAGAAAAACTACATTGAATATTAGTTTCTTCCTGCATAAACAGTCTGTTTTGTAGTAAATTGTTCAAGAATGCGTACAAGTTCAGAAGTCATATGCATTCCCTTTGTTTTTGTTCTTTCTTTTGTGCATCTGTGTATGGGTTGACAGCGTGGGAATAAAGTCTAAAAGCAATAAGAAAATGAAGAGTTTCTGAAGTTGTTTTTGTCTATAGAAAGGCAAGCAGGTCTTTTTTTCCAGCAATAAAAAACTTGAAAGAAAAGAATATGCGTAGTGTATCAAGAAATACAGTACTAACTTGAATCTCTTTAATAAGTAAAGAAGCTGCCGGATTTCCTTGCCTGCTAACGCTTGTTTTCTTGCTGCTTATTCTTGAGTAGTCCTGCCTTGTACTTATGGGTATAAAAAAGTAAAGCGACAAAGCAATCAGTAATTTCCTGCTGGAAGTATTTTCTATTTACTTCCCTCTTATTTTCTTCCATATTTGCTCCTTCTTGCCCAGCCTTGACTTGCTCCTACTACTATTAGAAGTATATATAGCCTAGGTTTGAATAAGTTAATAACTATGTAACTTCTGTTGCCCTCTCTGATAACCTAGAAAAATTATGCTCACCCATGGTTCAAAGTCCTACCTGCCATTTTCCCTTAGCAGACCTTCTGAGAATCTTCAAAAAGTAGGAAACAGCGTGTTTTTGGGCATACTTGACTTTTCCCTTAATAGACGATCCAAGAACAAGCCAAAAGTATGATTCCCCTATCGACCAAAGTAATGAACCTATCATTTCCACACGCACCTAACACAGCTTCTCCGACCGCTGTTCTCTTTTCTTCTTGAAAATCTAGTTGGAATCTTTCTCTCTATTTTTTCTTTGAAGTCAATTGATCGGGAAAGATGCCAAGACCTCTACCATCCTGGGCTATCCGATGATCATACCTTGCTGGAATACACAGATAGGCTAATATCGTCATGGAAGGATTTCTTAGCAACCATTTCAGGCCGTGCGGAAATCAGATCTAGGAAGTTGGCATACGCTCAATGTACCAAAAACTTATCGCGCGAACACTCCGGTATCATGCTTTCAAAATATGTTGAGCTCATCACCTTCAAACAACCTGTCGAGTTCGATGCAAGGCAAGCAATGCAGGTCTACCGTGCAGTAGCTCTATACAATCTCATCTCATGTCCACAGTTCGAACGAACGAGTTCTCATTGAGGGATTCTAGGCTGTGTTCTGTGCTATAATCTCTTTGTAGTAAGGGCCTATCTTTTGTTTGCTACTATGATCAATTTGGCATTTCGATCATCTGGCGGGGCGGTTTTGGGGGTTAAGTTAGAAGTACCCCCAACACAGCGTCAATCATAAGAGATAGAGAGAGAGAGAGATAGAGAGAGAGACAAAGATACAAAGAAGATGAAGAATAAGAATAAGAGAAAGGACTCTCCCAGAAGAGAGATAGGGAGATGGTCAGTCTAGAGCGGATGATCGTAGTAGTGAAGGGCAGCCCATAACACAGAGATGGTCCCAGCTCAGATAGTGCCAACTGAGAAAGTTTCAGTACCAGAGACTGAGAAGAAGCTCAAACAAGCTATGGGGTTCCCTGAGAAGAGGCAGGCACAAGTGGACAACAGTGAAACCAGCTGAGAACCACCAAAGAGCACACCTATATCTCTAATCAAAAAGGAGCTTGAAGTACAATCTTTCTTCCTTCCTTGCTTGGACAGCTAAAAGCCTTATTCCCTTCCTTTACTTTCCTAAGGGGAGACGTTGAGCAGGCATAAGAGCTATGCAGATGTTAGAAGACGAAGCTTAGAGTTTGTTATTGGGGATCTTTTATTCCTCAAGATTTCGCCAAGGGTTTGATGAGATTAGGGCTTAAAGGGAATCTGAGTCGGCCCGTTTTAGATTATAGAGAGGATAGGCAATGTGACTCTTTGGCACTACCTCCAGCGCTCTCCAGAGTTAACAACGTATTCCACGTATCCATCCTTCGGAAATACGTACCGTCGACAGAGCATATAAACAAAATAGAGGATGTGGTTGTAGATACGGATTGAACTTATGAATGAAGAAGGTCCGGAGAATATTGTTGACAGAAGGGACCAGGTACTCTGGACGCGCTATCTATCAAAATTATTTGTATGTATCAAACTCAGTCTATAGAGATAGAGATACAGATACAGAGAGAGATAGACATACAGATAGAGAGAGAGTACTACCACCCAGTCACACAATAGGGTATGATATCCTCTTCCGACAAGGTGCCAACTCACACAATAGGGTATGATATCCTCTTCCGACAAGGTGTCAACTCACACAATAGGGTGTTAAATCAATATCTTACTTCTTAGTTCTCTACGGTGCTTGTTACACGAAAATCTCCTTCCCTGAAAATAATGGGTCGTCCATATGGTTGGATAGTTGATTATGTTCTATATAACATATCAATGATCTATTTTCCAACTGCAGATTAGGTATGGCGCGCGTTCAAGCAAGGACAACAACGTTCGAATTGTTAGTTGTTCTTATACATCCATAATACTACCTATAGCCCTAAGGTAGTAGGCGGTTATATAATGATAGGGGACTGGCATTTCTTGAGATATATTTCTAAATAAAAATAAAAGAAAAAAACACTATTCACCAAATAATTCAACTTCTAATATTTGCTACCAGTGAGCTGACTCAAAAAGGACTCGAAATTCCTAGGAATCTTTTGACGATGATGTCACCACTCATCAATTTTGTGGTAGTCCTCTTCAGGTATTTCTTCTTTCTACCTATTCCGGGAAATAATCCACCTCCTCCGGTCGAATCCGAAGAGGGATCCAACTTTCCTTATAGTGGAATGCCGCCGAGAATAACCCGTAGAGAACAAAATCTCGATGCTGAAGGGAGCGCAGCACCCGCCGCTCCAGCCAACAATGATAATCCGGATCCCGGCGAGGTTGCATCTAGTTCACGGGCGATCCCGAAAGGGAGAAGAAAGAAAACTGGGTATCCTAAATATCCTGAGGGCGATGTGTTCCAGCGTTACAATAAAGCTAATGCAGAAGAAAGAAAGATTCAGCATTGGTTAGAACATGAAGCTACTCCTGAGCAAAGACAAGCTTATGAAGAAGACCTAAGAATTAGGAATTCAGAAATCCAACGAAAAGATGAAGCAGATAGAGATAAGAAGAGGGAATGCGATGCTGAAAGGTATCTAAAAAGAAAAAGCAAGGCCAAGCAATGAACATGCTAGAAAGAATAATAACTCGATTATTAGGTAGATCATTCATTTCACTTACACGTAAGCCATTTTCTGACCTCTTCAATTCTGACTTCAATTCTGATGTGTTCACAAAGCGTTATACAGACATCTTCAATTCTGATGTGTTCAATTATGAGAACCTCATCTATTATTTATATATATTCGGGATATTAGCTTTTTTTAGTTTGAGTATTTTTTTGTGGCATAATGTCTTACAACAATTAAATATGCTTCATAATAATAGTCGTTATTTAAAGCTATTTCAGGTAGTGAAGATTTTGCTTTTTATGCAAGCAAAGAAGGTTTTTTTTCATGCTATGCAGGCTAGCTGCAGCTGCTCCTTATATAGCTTCTGTTATATGCTTTATTGGAGCCACTGTTACGCTTGGTCATGCAGCTATTATAGAGGAAGTATCTCAGGATAGCGATGCTGCCAGCTCACAGCAAAAGGTTAACGGGTCAAACCCTCAGGGTGCCACTGTTCTTACTCCAGCACATTCTTTTCCTGCTTTCTTAGAACCCAGAGTCGTTTTTGAACAAGGTACTCCCCTGAATAACTAGATTAAGTCGCTTATGCGTGAATGCGAGGAGACAATTTGTGATATTCGAAAAGATAAAGTCTCATATGATCCATCACGAATCACAACTATATTGGACAATCAAATAGAATATGTAATTAACTCATTTCTTCTACGTAAGATTCAACATCCTTATAGGTGTATCCGTTCCACGCTAGTTCAAATGAGTATGCTAAGGGATGACCTTATTGAGAATAGGGGTAAATCCAAACTTTATAAGGAATTTAGGGCAGGCCTACCTATACCTAGGAATTCCCGTAGCATGCCTACCACTAGTTTGATAGGATCAGGTGAAGTACCGTAGCATGCCTACCACTAGTATGATAGGATCAGGTCTGTTATAGTAGAGTGGGAGCAAACTGAGAAGGCACCAAACATCGGAAACTGGTTTTCAAAACTGTTCAGCCCTTTCGGGAGTAGGAGGATCGGGGAAAACGGGGTTCGAACCCGGCGTGACAGACCAGCACTCTAACCATCTGAGCTATATCCCCACGAAGCTTATTGTCTAAATGTTTCCTTCGGTGAGGATTCTAGTTCACCAGACGAGATAGGCTCCATTTCACATTGTTGAAATTGTTGTTAGCCACTGTATACTGGCAAACACATTCTACTCTCTCTTCCTCTCCGCACCGAAATCAAAACTATACCTCACTAAGGCTCTCTTTCAGAATCTGAAACATGGGTTTCACTCCTGATGAAAGAATCTACTAAGAATCTACTAAGATAGTAGTCAAATATTATTTCAAGACTTGATATCCAGTTTGACCTGGCACCCCACAGACAGAATAACCATCCATCCAGTGCGAACCGCAAATTCAAAGCACCTCATTACGATGAGATTACGGAAGCAGAGGCAAACATCTTCTAGTACTTTTTCATAGTTCAATAGATCCAATAGATGGCGGCACATAAGAAGGCCTTCATGAAGCCAGCCCTTCTCACTTCTGGTTCATCAAGAGAGGCGGGTTAGTGGAACATCACCTTTTCTTCCATTCGCTGTCCTTCAAACTACAGCTTTCAAGCCTACGTGCGCAGGAGCGCATTTCCGTTTTCTACGCCGGGTCGATGTACAAAAAGAGTAATCCATATGTTTACCCCCCCCCCCCCTCCTATTCATCCTTGATAGCTTCGATGATCCGCTTTTCCCATACAAGACAAGAAGACTTGGGAATTTACTACATATGGAAAAACCAATTGGTTGTGATAGGCCATTTTTCTGAACTTTCTCTTCTCCACAACCCAAGAAGCATATATTAGCGATCAGGTTGACGGCCCGCAAACCCCATTTCGGAGCCCTACCCGGCTCATTGGTCCCATGCGACTTCTCGATATGCTACTCTCTCAGAAGAGATGCACTTCAGCTGGATCATAAATGATTGATGAGTTCTTCTCCTATGTAATTTGGGGTGTTTTTTTCGTTATTTTACTTCTTGGGTCGTTATTAGACTTTCAATAACGCGTCTGTGAGACACTAACTGTCAGCAGTTATCAGTGCAATATTCTATTAAATCCGATGTATATAAAACACATTTGGAGTGATATGAACATACTTTTCTCGCAATATACCTAACCTAGATTAAAAAGCCCTTTTTCATGTCCTTCCAGCTTTATAAAGAGTGGCTCGTATTACCGCTTATAGCGAAAGAAATCATGTTAAGGATTCCAAAATCATTTAATAAGATGATGGAGGAAACTAATTAAAGAAATTCAGTACCAGGCCCCAGTAAGTATATAAATAATAAGTTCTTTCCAGCCCTAAACAAAATATCGATTACCCAGAAATAAAGAAAATTCAGGGTTTACTGGAACTATGGAGAACTTTAGTTTATTTTCCCTCCAGTGGCTCATGGTTCCAACCAATTTAATAAACTTCATTTTCTAATTGGGACACTTCGCTCGTGAATGTACGAAGCTGAAGGTATGTACGATGCTCTGAAGAAGTGGCAAGAGTCATGAAGACAGTTTAATTTAATCAGAAATACAAAGATCTGAAACAGTCGTATGACAAGGTTGTGGCTATCGGAGCCAAGTGGGGTCAGCAAGTGCTTGAGCACGAAAGTCAGATCACCCGTCGGAGAGAACAAGTTACTCGGTCCGGATCTTGTCCAGGAGGCTGATGAGAAGGTAGAGATGCTTCGGAAACGCTTGCTAACCACGCAGAGTAGACAGAAGAGTTATGCGGAGGGGATAGATTTGGAAAAAAAGGAAGGAGATCACGTCTTCCTTTCAAGTCTTCCGCCCGTATAGTGCCTGGTAGGAGCCACCTCAAGGGTGGAAAGGATAGCATCGATGGCATTCCGGCGCCGGGGAGTAGATGTTCCAGGTGATGAGGTCGGAGTACCTGCCCCACTAATTAATAGATGCTGAGGATGGATTGACTGAAATCCCCTCTCAGGTAACCAGGAGACGGCGATGCAGGTTGTTCCTGGACGTGCTAGCACCTGACATCCTATGACTAAAGAAAAAGGAGCACAAAAAGTGGCGTTCACGGGCAGAAGACATGGGCTAAAAAAGATCCGTTAATGGAGGGTTTCTTGAATAGGACTTTCTTTCTTTGCATGGATTCTATCCCATTCTTATTTCTTGTTATAGGAAGAAAAGGAGGTCACTGAGTAGGCTTAGGGCAAGGGATGAGTAAATAAAGCTACGCAATATGTAGGGCTTGGGTGGGATAGGTCAAGTATATCATTAGTAGGAACTAGGGCTGGCTGCTAACTCGACTAGTAAGGAGGAAAAGTGTGAGGCAAAGAGCGGTTCAGATGCCGGACTTGAATGCGAGTAGGGCTAGGGAAAACCTGCTATAGGAGGCTTCTGGAATATAGGTAGAAAAGGATAGTGCTACCTTCCTTAGAGAAGGAGAACGAAACGAAACTCTCATTTAATGTGGACTTAAGAAAGAAAAGGAAGTTTCAGCTTTCACAAGCAGGGAAGGGCGCTGACAGTTTATACTTCTTGCTGCCGGCACATGGGAGTAGGGCAACCTCAACGTACACATAACATAGGGAAGATAGGAAATAGTTAGTAGTTGTAGGGCAAGCAAGGTATTGGCCTAGTATCATCTCTTCGTGCCAATCATTCCATCCATTCGTAAATCCCAATCTCGATCTCCGGAGCCGAGCAGAAGAAGCTAGTGAGGCAGCTACTGGCAAGTTGGCGTCTCCCTATGCTTCCGCAGTTAAAAGACCTTCCCTGGCTCCGGGTTTCCATTCAAGTTACCCTTCGGCTCCTCCTCTTGCTCTTGAATTTATTCAACCTTGCATGGAAGATGGTAGAGTGAAAGTGAAACCCCCGAAGGGTATCACTGTGGAGGGTTGTTCTGTCAGGAAGAATACCAACGTTGGCTACTCTGTAGGGGTTAAGGTAGCGGATGGACGATGCCCCACCTATTTGGTTATTTGTTACCAGCTTTAGCTAACCCCTTGCTTTGCTCGTACCGGAAGTAATATATTGCTGAAAGCAAGAGCTTAGCCATAGGAAAGAGTCGCCTAGCTTAATTTAGACTATGGCTCACGAGAAACTAGCCAGAGGATACTGAAACATGAACTTCATCCTTTATGAAGGTAGCGAGCTAACCGGCTGCTTGGCCAGAAAAGCAGATTCACTAAACTTAGCACACTTGCAGTAAAATAAGTAGAATCGAATCGCTACGCTTTAGCTAGCTATATAAGTCCATCTCTTCCAACGAAAAAGCTTAGGATGCTCATCCATTAACGAATAGCATTAACGAATAGTAAGTAGAGTTAGACTCATATGCCCTTCCCAGGTAAAGCCCTAGTGCGCTTATTCTGTGCCAACATTTCCTCATTACATCCTAGCCTAGCCTATTGGTTGACTTGAGCTATTGGCTAAGAAAGAACGAGTGGAGGTCCGCACTTTTCGCAAACATATTATGAACTTGATCTAACCAAAGGTTAAAGCTGAAGAGATCGATTTTCTTTTATATAGCGCTGCTTTTGGAGTTATTTTCTCGATTGGACCCGCCCTGCGAAATAAGCTTACCTAAACGTCACTAAAAGAGTGGATTGTTGAAAGAGTGGGAAGAAGGTTTCTTTTTTCTCGAAAGCAAAGCTTATAAGAAGGAGGAGCTAGAAGAGAAGTCAGTGTGAGTCAGAGTAGGGATTCAGTTATTTCATTTTCATAGATAGAGGAAGAAGTTTTCCGCCTTGACTTCGTTGGGGGCAGATTGTGCCCATGATTGGGAAAGCTGCTTGCTGAGTTCGCTAGATCACCAATTTGATCGAAGAATTTCGTATAGATAACGCTTTTTCATGTGTAGTTTCTCTTTTCAAAGCGTTAGGTAAAAGGTAATAGGCCACTGCATTTCCAGCTGATAGCACAGCCATGTGGAACAAAGCCCAAACAATCCTACCTTTGCGTACGTACCTGTTTTATGCGTTTAGTGATATACCTTGTGTTTTGTTTTATTTTAGGCAGCTGGATCAAGGGATGCGTTTATGCTAGGCTTGTGAGTATAGAAACAAGGGTTTGTACACGATGGGAAATAGGCATTGTTTCATAGCAAGATAAGTATTGCCAAGATAGGCAGCTGGATAGCTAGGTAAGTAAGGCGCGTGCGACAGGTATTTTTTAGTATGTATACGAGATATGAGGAATCTAGATACTCTACTAGATAGGCCTTTATGCGTGAGAGGAATAAGTCAAGTGAGTCTACAAGGTAACCAAGGGATGCATGCGTATTTGTTAGAGCTCGTGAAGTAGGTGGTGTATCAGTCCTTGATGACCGAAGAATGATCGGAAGCCCTTGTTGGCTATAGATATGGGTCACTCGCGTTATAAGAAGAAGGAAGGGGATAGTTATAGGACCTGTAACTGAGACTGGTAATTGCATTTTCTTTCCTAGGGTAAGGAGCTTGAGTTGAGTGAGGGAATCTTGCTTTGGCTTGATTGCTTTCACCGGCCTTGCCTGGCGCATCCATCTTCATTTGGCAAACATTTCCATTGAGTAATTCTCTATGCTTTTGGTTCCATAAGTAAGTGAAAAATCCACCTCCGTTATTAGAAAGCTTTAACTTCATTAGACAAGAGGAACGTTCTTCCTTTTCACGAAGACACAATTCTATTTGGCTACACTCCACGGAGACTCCGGGTATATTTTGAAAAAACTCGGTATCTGTGTGGCTCCCCTCGTCCCTTTCATATGTATAGTGGTTGGCAAATGCCTGCCCCACAAGTAGGTTGTGGCTTACGATTCGGTCTTATCTCCATCCTACTTTTGATACAGATACAAACTTCGTAGGTGATTTTTGGCAGATCTGCTCTATTAAGGAAAATACGCTTCCTCCTATTCTATTTGTTCTGCTCCCTTTCTTTCGTATGGGACGTGGTCAACTTCTTTTTTCTTGGGAAGGAAGAGAGCGTAACAAGCAAGAACTCAGAGCTCAGAGCTCGATTCGGGCTTTGGCTGCCAAGAGGATATTTTTGAACTTACTTTCCATCATCCTTCCACCATGAGATAGATATCTTCTCTTTGGCCTAGCACTGGGGCCTGATGACCGGCAAGCGGACTCACAAGCACCCTACCCTAGTACCGCGGGCCATGGCGATGAAGCGAAATAACCTCCTTCAATCTTCATTCCAACATTAGCACACAGTAGTGCAGCTGCCGCATAAATACTACTCTCACCACTCTTTGACCACGGTTAGATTTTTATGTATCGCAAACTGCTTCTCCCCCTCTGACCAATGAGTATGGGTCATTTGCGTGGGTGTTTTCGGTATGTGCTTCTATATGCCCACAGCCTTCGATGCGCCTTCATTTCTCTGCCTGCGATTAAGGAGGAGTGGGTGGAAGCTCTATAGCATGAAAACTAGATATCGTTTAATCAACCATCCCGCCACACTAATATATTCGAAGATTTTGTTTCCTCACCACATACATGTCTTTTTTGCTCATCAGGTAGAAACTTGAGATCCAAGAAAAGACCGGACCCTGAGTGAGTGGGCTGCTAACTCAGCCTTCCACCGTGGGTATAGCCCCCAGTCTATAGCCAGGAACTTGAACAAGCCAAGCAAGTTACTTTCACAAGACCGGGTGCATGGAATGGAAAGAAAATCCTTTTTCAAACCTGTAGCAGTAGCTTCTTTGATAGCTTATCCAGTAGAAGGTGAGACAGTAGGAGTCAAAGTTCTTCGTGCTCTTCTGCTCTAGTTCTTGGTCTTGCAGTAGCTTCAGTTCATGCTGATGAAAGATCCACATTTATTCCCGCAGCTGGCTGTGCTTCGTCTTCAATACGAGTGTAGTAATAGCAGTAAGAGGCCTAGCGACAAACCAAAACTAATGTGAGACCTTTTAATCCCCAATCTGTTCTCCGCAGAACATAAAATAAGAAAAGCACCAGCGAGTAACTACTAACGAGCTCGTAACTACTAATGTTACGAGCCAGAGACGAGCCAGGAAGAGGACGGTATCTTGACTTTTTGCATCATCGAGCTTCCTATCCCGCAAAGTTGAGTGTCAGCGGTTCTAGTCCTTGTTAGTTCACACTGATGTATGGGGTCCAGAGTCCAGACGAGTCTAGGTTTTCAGTAAAAAAGAGTCTTTCAAGAGGGTCTTTGTTTTTGCTTAAGAGTAGGACTCATGTACTTGATGTCAACAAATCCTTCAAAACTCCGTTTTCTGAATATAGAAAAGTATCAGAATTTGGCAATTCGAGTACGACGATGGTGAGTCATATATGCAATATCTTCTTCCACCAACATCAAGAATTCTTTACTTTAGCCCCCGCGGAGATAGAAAATTGCCAAGGTTGGAACATTCTGCCCGCTTGAGATAACGTATTGGTTGGACTTGAGATAACGTATTGGTTGGAATCGATTGGAGCTTTTCTTCGAACTGAGCATGAAGGGTCTTCCACGAAGTTTTGAGGTGGGATGGATGCCCAGATACAACGTAGCTAGTTCTTCTTCGCGACAGCCTGTAAGCAATCTGGCATAGCCTTTGAAATATTCTGTGCAGTCAGCCTTTGATAGTCGATTTTCTTTTTTTTACTAGATTAAAGAGTCATTGGGCGCGGCTCTGGCTAGTACTGCTTTCTACTCTTTTTTTTTCATAACGGGGATAGATACTCAAGTAGCTCGAACTCAGACTATATACGAAAAAGGCGCGCAGCGGTCGTCTTGGCTATCGAAAGACTTGGACTGAGGTACTGATAGGGACGTAGCTCAGTTTCAAATGAAGATGGAAAGGGGAGCTTTCTCTGTAGCTAGCTCTTCCGTTCTAAACAAGAGTTGGCTAGCAATCTAGCGTGTTGATCGTGAATCTTCTTTTTCTTGAAACAAATAGATTCTTTCTTTGTGTATTTCTAATGGTGGGTTCAAATGCAATGCGCTTTTCCTTGTTCATTGGATTCGAACCAATATCTCCCCCCCTTTGATCACGACACTGAGACGGACAGTGTCGCTCTTAGAGAGTTCGATGTAAAGGAACTCGTCTATGTCAAGATTGGATAAGGATTACGTTAAGGTTGGAGTCAACTACCCCACCACCATCATCATAGCAGGCCGTTCCAGACTCAGATAGACCAGGAACATGAGCTGCAACCAATAGACCATCTTCAACCATTTCCCACTTGCGAACAGGATACGGAACATCTTGACGACGCCCGGAACTAGGAAGATAAGATCTTTCACCGACTACTTCGTCTGCCAGGGTCAACACCTACTTCCCGCCTGTTTTATTGACTAGGGGAGGGGCACTTACCTCGTTTGACTGCCTCGTGAGATCGGATAATTGATAAGATGAAGGTTCAGAAGATATTCCCTCCACCTCTCGTGGAACTCTAATTGAAAACGATGCCTGGCTCTCACACCGGCATCACCACAGTTGAACCAGGGAAAGGTTTCTAATAATTAGGATAAAACGAGGGGGCCGAGCAGAATCCTGGCAACAAAACCAATACAGCATATAGAGGACAGCGAAAACGCTGCCGAAGCATGAAATGCAATGGGTTGAGAGCGAAGTGCTGACTATTTGACACTCTCTTCACTATATATATGAAATGCAGCTTTTTCTCGTTCATTGGATTCTATCTCTCTTCCTACTACTATGCATTTCGGCATTTTGTCCGGGCTGGAGTATTCCCATCACCTATTTTGGAACAGAAATCACACAAACAAGCAATCCGTATAGAAGCGATGATCGAAGTGAAATTCAAAGGGGGAGAGGGAAAGACAGAGGGAGCAAGGGGGTGGGCTGATCTCTAGGTTTGATCGAGGAAGGAGAGAGACAGAAGAGCCCAGTTGATGAGGGAACTCTATTTCGCTTCTGCTTCCGCTCTTGAGAAGTCTTTTTTCAGGCTTGAAATCACAGTATATTATTCTCAGGTTATGTAAGTAGGTACACACCCACCAGTGCTTCTAAGCATTGCTGAGCAATTGCCTGCAAGAAACCATAAGTATGGAACATAAATAATGCAAGGCATCAAGAAAGATCCATAAAATGCTTACTAATTGTCAAAGACACAAAGGGACCTGTATAAAAGGTATGGTGAAATAGACCTCGCCGCCGGATTCTTGGTTATACTTTTTAAATTCATAGTTGTTTGTTGGCCCGCAATAGTTCTTTTACTCTGAAGGAAGAGATGTTCCTAGAAAGAATCGTTGGCAGTCAGAACCAACTGTAATGGTAAGAACAAAGATATAGGTAATAATAGAGATCCCATACCTGGTAATAGAAGGTTTCATAGAGCCGCAATACGTGGTGCCTGCTGGGGCATATTTATGAAAAAACTTGAGGAGATTGGGCTTCCTTGCAGAATTCCTTGCTCCTGACACGTGTAACTATGGAACTTCCTTGTCCAGGATTTCTGTCTTCAGGAAGTTCCTAATGAGATCTACCTGTGCTTCGTTTTCATTCCCCGGGAAAGCACGAGTGAAGTTTGCTTTTTTTGCAGAACCTGGCGCTTTGGGTGGAAGTCCTCAAAAGGTATAAAAGGGTGCTACCTCTATAGGAGCTTCTTCCAAGGTGAAGTTACCCGTCTAATATGTGTTTCGCTCGAAAATAACAACCACGGACAGCTATTATACAAATAAAGCTACCACACTATTACCTATGAACCAGTTATATTAGGCGGCTTATCAAGCGAAAGGTTTAATTTACCCTTCAGGGCACATCCCATATTGCTAAGTTCTTTGATTCGGAGATTAGGTTTGAAGATGGAAAACAGCAAGCAGCCTGAGATCTAGGATATACTGATTTTGATGGATGTTCAGCTATCAAAGGAAACTGCTGATTTTACGACTCCTGAATCATCTGCTTTGAGTTGCTCCCTAGGAATTGCTTACCTTCCGGGCTCTAATTCATTCCAGAAGCTTCACCACCGTAGGCAAGTAGAGCTAGAGAATGTTTCACTCCCGGAAGGCATCGTTGGGCCTCTCTCATTACAGACAAAACCTTCGCTATTATCACAAATCACTCGACCAAGGATATGAAAGAAAGGCTAGGCTAGGATAATGTTTCCGATCATTCACAAGGAATTCTCCTCCACCATTTCCTGTTCTTTTCGCTTACCAAGGAAGAAGGATTGCAATTTTGTGGAATGATGACCACGCCGAATACAATATTCAAATATATCAAATAGAGCCGGTTGTATATGCCTCACTTCATTTGCCCAAGGAAGGGTTTTAAGCAAATCCAAGATCCCGACTCACAGGGCTCGGCAATGAAACCTACTACTTGCTGGCTCCTGAGCGTGGCCTTCCAGAAGATCAGAGGCCCGATCGTACGTAACAGTAGATCAGTCTTCTTATTACGACATAATGCAACCCATTTATTTTCTTTGTATAGAGAGAAAGGAAAAGACGAACTTCTAGTTGATTGAGCACTCATTTTCCTAACCCAATAAAGAAAGGAATCGATGTCAAGACGGAGCTTAACGAAAGGTATGAACTTCATCACTATTGTGAAAATTCCATTCTTCCTTCTTTCTAATCGAAGGGAAGAGCTGCATTTCCTACTAAAAAGGGGACCGCTTTCTTTAGGGTTTGAGCTTTCTATTTCGATAGGAGAGTTTTTCTGACTGGGCATTCTAAGAAAGAGGCGAGCGAAGCGAGGAAAGGAGCAAAGCGAGGATAAATTCCTCTTCAGTTCCGGAAGAGAGTTTCACTATTTTTTTACTATAAGAATACGCGCACGCGCGCACGCGCGCGGAGGGAGATAGTTAAAGTAAAGTAAGTACAATCTTTCCTATATCTACTTACTAATGAGAATTCAATCACAAGTTGGATTTGAACCAACGCCCTTTTTTTTGGCTCCAACCAAATATAGATTGTGATCCACGCGTTCTTATCCTTGCTTTATTCTGAACAAATCTACTACTTACAAACTGGCTGACCCATCGTAGAATGAAGGAAGCCACTGAGCTAAAATCCAGAAATTAGCAAATTTATCCTGTTCCAAATAAGTCTTAGGGTTCGCTCTATGGCGACTTCTAAAAAATTGTCTGCTATTTTCTTTTCTGTTTTCAGGAAAAAGCTCTCCAGTTTCAGCACGAACCCTTCCCTTACTTGATCGAGACTCTTATTCTCTATTCCACTCTCTTTTCATTTTGCCTCCTCTTGCTCCGATCGTGCCAGGAAAAGGTGCTTTCAGAACTTCACTATTGTCTTTTTTATCTTGACGGAATGAATCTGATGGCAAGGAATCTCGCACCCGCTTTGCATTTGACTCTGATTCTTTTTGTATCAGCGCCTGTAATCAAGACCTTTCCTTATCCTTCTCTTTTTTATTCTTTTTTATCTTATTTGGCCATTCCTCTTTCTTTCTGCATCTCCTATTTTCTTAGGCCGATGGGCCTAGACTGATCTACCTCTTTTGCTCTCCTCCCTCGCTTTCACCCCAAAGCTCCCTCCCGATTCTGATCATTTTGTCTGACAGTGTGAGCAGATAGTGGTCTCTGACCTCCCGGACACTTTTTCCTGGCACTCCACTAGCTTGACACCCAGTTTGGACCACGAATTCCTTTGACCGCTTGATGATCATCTTCTAAAAAACCCAGGACTTTCTTAGTATACAGGAAAGCATAGCGAAAGTAGGCTTCGATATAGGAGTCGAGGACGCGAAGGAAATTGCTCATGTTGCGTGGGTAGCCCATGGCGTCCATCTGGTTAATGACTTTCTCGCAAGTAGGAGTGGAAGAGTGCGGGATTGGCTTACCGAAGCAATTCTTATTCAAGAGCAGATAGGATCACACCTCCATCAAGAGAGACAAGACCTATTGCCCCCCCGCCTCCAACAGATGAACTAGCAGCGGAGGCCTGACCAAAGCAGACAATAGAAACTATTACGACACCAGATTCAATGGCATCCCTTCCAATCCTGAACATTTTGAGAAGGAAAGAGTTGGTATGGTGAGGTGAAAGAGATAAGGCTGAACAAAGCTAGAGGGAAGGAGGGGAGGATCTTTTGCTTCAAGTTCCAAAATATTAAATAAAAGTGGGAAAGTTTCCTCGCTCCGCGCCTTGGTTTGCCTATCCATTGGAAGAAACTGTGTGTCAAGGATTGGGTTGGTGGAAAGGCTTCAGAGCCATTTGGATAACTGGAAGGGGCGGTTTCTCTCGGGTGAAATTGGTCATGTTGAATGCAGTGCTCAGTGCCATTCCAACTTACTGGCTTTCTCTGTATAAGCTCCCAGTCAAGGTTATAGGAAAAGATTGGACTCTATCAGAAGCAACTTTCTGTGGAATGGGCCTCCTTCAGAGACTAAGAAATACCACCTGGCGGGACAGAGTGTGTAAAAAGAAGGAATTTGGTGGTTTAGGTGTTTTTCATCTTCAGGACTTTAATCAAGCCTTGATTGGGAAGTGGTGGTGGAAGTGAAAGGATCCCCATTATCAGGCCTTTTGGCAAAAACTTATTCAGACCCTGTATGATCAAGGTAGAGGACGACGAAGGTTTTCTCACTTCTGGCAGATGGTTTTAGAGGGAAAAGCTGTAGTGGCTCTGGGTACGCAGTGGCAGGTGGGTCAGGGAGACAAAGTGTCTTTCTGGCATGACAAGTGGTTAGGGGACTTGGATTACCTCTTCCCTTCTCTTTTTCTGGCTGCTACAAATCAGGAGATATCAGCGGCAGAGGCCTGGCAACAGGGATCTTGGAATGTGCAGTTTGCTGGTTCTGAGGCTGAGTTGCAATCTGACAAGAAGGCTCTTTTCTATCTGCTACACTCTACCCAGATTACTGGTACCAGTGAACCTGATCAGTGTAGATGGCTTTGGTCCTCTAAAGGCTCATTTTCTACTTCCAGTTTGTATTCTTTCTTGAACTTTGTTGGGATAAAATGTGAGGGCGGGAGAATATTTGGGGCTAGTTGGGGCTGTATTTTGGGTGATCTGGTTAGAGCGCAATAAGCTATGCTTTCAAGGGGGGCCAGGAAAAGCATTCGATCCATTGCATATCATTGCCTACTTTAATTCTTGACTAGGTACAGAGAGAATTCCAGGCTCGAAGGTGCCAGTGCACGTGGAGGGGCTGCCTTTGGAGCTAGGATGGCTGCCGACTGCTTAGCTTCAGCCGGTGCTTCGTTTTGTTCTTTTTTTCTGGTCTTACTTACTGGCTTATGTGTTTTTGTATTTTGGTTTGGTATTTCACTATGTTGTGGGTTATGTAAGGGAAGGGGCCTTACAGGCCTTTTGTTGTTTTTTGTGAGGCCTTGTCTTTGTGTGATGTAATGGTTCTGGGTGTATGTACTCTAAGCTTTTGTTAAGGAAGCTGGTGGATTAAAATCCACCGGGTATGAGATAACAAAACCGAAAAAGAGGAAAGAAGTGTCAAAGAAGCAAGGGAATATGCGTGAGTTGATTTGATAGTTTTTTTTTTAGTTGACACCGGATGCAAGCAAGGGATAACCGAGAGAAAGATATTGAAAAGGGAAAGCTTATAGCTTTTTTAGTATTTTTCTAAGAAGCACTGGTAGTTCCGAGATAGGAATAGTTGGTTTTAGTAGGCCAAGATAAGCATGAACAAATAGGTGTTTTATGCTTGCTACTAGGTCTAGGGATGTTTGAGAAGTAGCAAAAAGTATGCGTGTTTCAATCAAATAGCTGATAGACATTTACAGTCAAGTCAAGTAGCAAGGGTAAGTCAAGTCACGGAATAGTATAGGAGTATGTGTTATAGCCACGAGATGCAAGCTACTAAGAATAGAAATAGCTTTCTTGAGTAGTAGGACTAGGTGAGTAGCAGAGATAGCCGGAATAGCAACTAGGTGTTGTATAGGCTTTTTAGCCGCAGCAGTTAGTAGTTTAGGGAGAAGTCACGAATAGTAGGTCAGGTAGTAGCCAAGCACCGGAACCTTGTCACGGGAGTAGTAAGTAATTTGGTTTTTTTATCGTAAATAGTGTCTTTTTCGTCTTTGTCTTCGTTTTGTTTTCGTAGGTCGGTCTAAAGTCTCTCTTGTGAGCGCTACCATTATCCTTTCCTTGGCAAAACCAAGGCCCTTTCATTTCGATCAGTCTCCTGGAGCAGAGTACCAAATGCAAGAAAATGAAGAATGAATAAACTAGAGTTTCTTTTTTCGCGTCGGGCCTACTCTTCCTTAGTGATTTCTACCCAGAGGTTCTTGTATTGACTTTGTGTCTTTTGGTCTTGACTATCTTTCTACTAACTGATTCTCAAAAAAAAAGCTCGAGAGGAACAAAATTTGCCAAGTTCTACTGGGTCTATTTACTTTCTTTTCCGCCTGGGTTTTGGACCCCACTGTTTGTGAGGCTTCGGGTGGCTTCGATTTCAATAAGGAACCCGAAGGGGAGGAGGGGGCATCTGCGCCTTCTGGACAAGAGAAGAAGCCTGCGCGAGCTTTAGATCTCAATTCCTCCCCCGCTCCTTCCTCGTCGAAGTCTAGCGAGAAGATTGAGGGAGGAGCAGGGCCTAGTAGGCACGGCGGGGTGCATGAAGCCACTGTGCCTAGCACGGCGGCGGGGTTGACTATTGAGAATCTTGAAGAAAAGTTAGATAGACTTTTCAAGCATGAACCTATTCTTGAGAAAGACCGCTTAGTTAGTGGTTGGAATTTAATGACTCGCGATGCACGAAATTATTTGTTACGATATGATTTATGTAAATTCCTAGGGTCTACCCCCATTACAAAAAAAAGGGTAGATACCCTTCCTTATGGTAGAGGGCTGGGAATCCCCCCTCTACCAGGAGTTTAGGAACTACCTAAAAAACAAGTACGGGGGGTAGACTAGTGATAGGGCAAAGGGGGGGTAGGGGTCTTTCAGAACTGCATTTTGGAATGAAAAAATCACGCGGTTCTGTCTGAGTGGCGGTTAAAGTGAGAAAAAATTATCCAATGTCTTTTTCGTTATTACAACCTTCTTTTTTTATGTCAAAGACAAAAAGCTACGTGCAAATTCTCATAGGATCTTGGTTGTTCTTAACAGCGATGGCTATTTATTTCAGTCTTTGGGTAGCACCACCAGATTTTCAACAAGGTGGAAATTCTCGTATTCTGTATGTACATGTTCCTGTGGCTTGGATGAGTATAGTTATTTATATTGCAACGGCTATAAACAGTTTCTTGTTCCTATTAACAAAACATCCCCTTTTTCTTCGATCTTCCGGAACCGGTACAGAAATTGGTGCTTTTTTTACATTTTTTACCTTAGTGACTGGGGTGTTTTGGGGAAAGCCTATGTGGGGTACCTTTTGGGTGTGGGATGCTCGTTTAACTTCTGTATTAATCTTGTTTTTTATTTACCTGGGTGCATTGTGTTTTCAAAAGCTTTCTGTCGAACTGGCTTCTATTTTAATCTGTGTTGGACTGATCGATATACCAATAATAAAGTTTTCAGTCAACTGGTGGAATACATTGCATCAACCTGGGAGCATTAGCCGATCTGGTACATCCATACATCTTTCTATGCTCATTCCCATCTTGTCTAACTTTGCTAACTTCCTCTTATTCACCTGTATATTTTTCGTTCTGGAAACACGTCTTCTTATTCTATCTTTTCTCGAATCTTCCTTAACGGAAGAAATAGAAGCTCGAGAAGGAAAAAACCCTAGTTCACTCGCTCAAGAATGAAAAATTGTTTTGATTGGATTTTCAATATTTCCGCTCATTGCAGACATCATGCAGCTGTCCCCTTATGCAAATAGTTGGGAAGCAGCCCCCTTCTTTTTTTTAGAAGACCAAGGAGAAGGATAACTTTTTTTCAGGCTTAATTATTTCATGTCTGATCAGGAAAATCCTTTTGGGCCTGCGTTATTCATTGATGATTTATATAGATTTGAGCCGCCTGCGCGGCCCAGGTCAATCAAGTAAGCGCCATTGACTTATAAGCTCGCCCCTTCCAACGCTGGGGAGAGGTAGGTGAGGCCCCTTCAATGTGATGTTAGGCCTGGCTGGCCAGCGTAGAGAAAGATTTGACATTCCGTAAGTAACTCTGTGATTTGGAAGACGGGGAAAATGAAAGCAGAATTCGTTATCTCTCCTCCCACATGTTCAATCTTTTTTTAGCGGTTTTCCCAGAGATCTTTATAATTAACGCAACCTTCATTTTGCTCATTCATGGAGTTGTATTTAGTACCTCTAAGAAAGATGATTATCCACCGTTAGTCAGTAATGTGGGTTGGCTTGGATTACTTAGTGTTCTAATAACCTTGCTTATGCTCGCCACTGGCGCACCTCTCCTAACTATTGCCCATTTATTCTGGAATAATTTTTTGAGGAGGGACAATTTTACATATTTCTGCCAAATCCTTCTATTATTAAGTACGGCTGGTACTATTTCGATGTGTTTCGATTTTTTCTCAAAAGAGAGGTTTGATGCTTTTGAATTCATTGTATTAATTCTACTTTCTACTTGCAGTATGCTCTTAATGATCTCGGCTTATGATTTAATTGCCATGTATTTAGCTATTGAGCTTCAAAGTTTATGTTTTTATGTGATCGCAGCATCAAAGAGAAAGTCTGAATTTTCCACGGAAGCCGGCTTAAAATATTTGATATTAGGTGCATTTTCCTCTGGAATATTATTGTTCGGGTGCGACTGGACTACTACCGATCCTTTTTCAAAACTTCTTGAGAGACCCCTCTATGTAGTTTGCTAGGGCAATCGATCTACTTTCCCCATAGTCCTGAGGCTGTGTCTCGATCTCCTAGTGTGAAAGAGAAGATAGGGGAGAAGGGGTCCTCTGGGGATTCCCCTTGGTCTAATTCCACGACGGAGAGTCGGCGTGGCGTAAAGTGAAGATTGGGGGGAGTAGAGCGAAATCCCCGTCTGGGGTATTCCGAAGGTGTAACCTAGGCAACGAAAAAGGGGCCCGAGACTTCAACTAGAGGAGCGGCCTGTTGGTTCACCAAACCCTGACCCAGCCTCACACCTTCTCCAGGTCCGAAGGGATCCAGTGCCCTACTACCGACTCCTCCCGGAATTGCGTTATCGGAGCCGAGCCAGGAATAGCCGTTAGTGTAAACCTACCATTTTTTTTTCACCGGTTAGAGAGGCCCTCTTTAATACATTAAGAAAATATGTTCACAGGGGCCAGAAAGACTCGGTCATAGGAACTTTGACTACCTACGCGCTGGTAAACGAAAAGCACCTCGACCAACCGAACGAAGAAGGCTTTTTCGCCCACAGAATGAAGACGCCTTCAGGGCCACCTGCTTTCTCCCCAGGGGGAGATCCGCTGCTTACTGCTCACGTAAACATACGACCTTATGGTCCACCTATCTTTCTTATCTCCAGATATTCATCATCTTTTTGGCTTTTACCAATTAAAAGTGCAAAATGGAGTTTCTAATGTGGGGAGAGGTTTGAGTCTAGAGTACGACTTACTTGTCCAATACTTACTGCTTTATTCTCCCAGTACGCTAAGGCAACTATACTTGCTTCTTGGGTCAAACATCATATTTGAAGAACTTCCAAAAGAAAGAAGTTATGCTTGCGGGTTGGTGAGCGCTCTGTCAGCAGCTGACTTTGTTTGTGAAGGGAATAAATAAAAAAGGGAATCCTCGTGAATGAAGAGTATAAAAATGGGTCAATAATGGAATTGAACTTCACACTTGTCATTGACCTTGGTACTACCGTTCTATCTTATCTTTGGTTGAAGCCTTCCCGCTAGATCAAATAGATGAACTGGCATTTTCATCTACAGACATGGATTGAGTCGCTAAAGCCAAGAGTTCGGTGTCCGGGGTCATCTTTGGTTGCAGTTTCAGCCTATGCTTTCAGTTCAGTTCCATTCCTTGGTTGATTGCCCAGCCCGCGTCACATCCATGAAATGGGCATACCGGCGGAAGTAACTCTTTCCATTTAGCAGTTAAAGGAAGACAATCCAAATTTTATACCAAGCAGTAGTTGAAGTAGTGGGTGGTCCCGCCCTCCTTGCTCTTCTTCTGGGTTCTCTCCTAACTAAACCTAACTCTACAGCATCCCCTTTTTTATCTATAAATTCCACATGAATGAAGTAGGTGACTTTACTTTCTGATCGATCAAGTTCTAAAAAAGCTGCGACCAGGGGTTTGAGACTAAGAAATAGTGCCAATTTCAAATGAGTAAAAAGCCATACTTCATAGATACTCCCAGCATCTTCTTAACAATCAACTGAGCTCAGTGACCCAGGCAGTAATCCCACCATTCCTAGTTCTATGTTCTAATCAAAGACGAACTAGAGGTGAAGCTAAAGATTCGTTTCACACCACACAAATTTTTTTTATTCAAATAGTTCGAGCTTAGCAAAGTCTGCTTTGACATTGCTTCAATGAACATAGTTTCCGTCAATTCAGAGTTTCCTTAACTTAAGGACTCATTCATACATAGTTCGGTCACGAGTAGAAGTCTTTGGCTAACCTACTAGTCCTTGTAAGTTACCGCTTTCTACCAAAGGCTTTTTGAAAGCAAGAAATCCGCTGGAAAATGAGCTTCAAAGCTTGAACTTCCAATCTTTCTATCTGCTCTGCTATTCCTATCTACTCTTTCCTCTCATTCATTTCTATACCGGAGAATTTTATTAGGCCCAGCCCTCATCAGCCTTGTGAACTAATTACTTTCGTCTTTGTGCTACCTCAAAGAAGACATACACACTCGATCATGGTTAGAGCTTCATCTTTTATTGTGATGAGGCTAGTTTGAACTATGCTTTGTATCCTACACCCCTAAACCATGTTTTGCACATTCAGTTCTATTTTGATTTATTAACGATAAAACAAGGGGCAGTCCAATATGGAGTCCCCTAGTTAATGATGGAACTAGGGCTTTGCTTTGCTCGCGATACTTAAGCGAGGCAAGAAAGAAGTAATCATGTTAACCTCCGCTTCGCAAGATAAGTTCTGGAATCTCGTGCTTAGGCAGAAGTTCGTACCAGTCAGTACATCGTAAAATTGAAATGAATATGATCTTCAGGTAGTAACTAAGAATCATCTTGGATGAAAGCCTCACCACATCTCTTGATGAAAAAATAGACTAGAGAATGCATGTTTTTACCAAAAGTCCAGATTCTATATTGTTTTATAAGTAAGTCAACGGGTTTTTCTCCAATCATTGCTTTTTTCTATGCTTTTGATGTGAGTTTTTTAAAGAATCCAAGATTCCTCTATATAGAGTGCTATCCGCCTTAGCTCCTTCTCTTCGAATCGGTATCCCATAATGTTCTCCCATCTGTGGTGTGCAGCTTTCACTTAGAAAATCTTAAACGTCTGGTCAAAAATACTACCTACATTCTCTTTTCCTATTTTCAATAAAATACAATGAAAGGGCTTGACGGTTCAGAATACGAACGACCTAGCTATATACGTGCAATTGCATTGCTGAAAATGCCAATCCCACGTCTACTTATTTCTTTATTTATGGGGCGTCCTTCCTGCATTGTATGGTATCCTTGAGAGCAACTAATCCTACCGGGTCCAGGAATCTTATTTATTTAGGGGCCTCCTCCTTTTCCTCTAGCTTCCGCCTAGCCTCAATGGATGCCTTGCACATATTCGTACGATTTCTTTATTCAAATTCTCCTGTCGAAGTAGCCCTTGCTAGGTCATGGATCAAATCATGCAATCGTTAAGTTCTTTCCGATTGTACTTTGAAATTTCTAATAAGAAGAATAGAATTGGTTTTCTTCAGACTGGTTTCGATCAACGAAGAAAAGTTATAAACGGATCAATATTCCAATCTGGTGGTGCATAGCTCAGCCATAAGAAGGAAGGAAAAAGCCGGAAGCGAGCGAGTAATTGAAGAAAAAAAGGATTTTATAGGGCTTTGAAGGCATAATCAAAGGCAAGGGTGGTGTAATAAAAAGGTAAGAAACAGAAAGTAAAAAGGCCATCTATCAGTTCACCATTGAGGTCAACCATGGATAGAGTGTCAAGGGGTTTGGTTGAAAAGAGATCCCAGAGAGAAAAACCTAACTCGGAACAAGGGCGACCAGCAACAATCGAGAAGTAAGTTCGACTTTAATGTATAAAGCATTTAGATAGAACTCGGCGTACTGCCCTACTTTTCTCAACTCACAAGAAGACCTCTGAGGAAGAAAATGAAATCTACCTATGATTGATTTTCTTCGTCATAAACCATTTCCGCGGACTAAAGCATAGCATCTTTCCCCAAGCCCTTGGCATTTCCAGGATCGGTAGGTCCCCCCAAAAACCCTATCTTCTTATCCAAACCTATCGCTTATTGAATTAAAAAAGGGCACCCCGGCAAAGCCTGACTATGCCACTTGGTCCTTCTAGCATTATCACTGAGACCCTACTTGCGTACTCGGATTACGGAAGGCGACCTATTTTAAAGGAGGCTTCCGGCCTACTCAATCCTTTCCCTAATGTTAGCCTTATGGCTAGTCTGCTACCACACCAGGAAATCTTCGCTAAGAAGTGTGACCTCCGTTTAGGCTTCCTTCTTACCTTACTCACTCCAGTGATAGACTAGACTTTTTCGCAATGGTTTAAGTGATTCTTCCTCGCTTGCCTTACAATGGGTACTAGCGTCTCAAGGCCTAGTCGGTCTTATACAACAACTAGTTCTTTTTGGATCCCAAAGGCCTAAAACCACGCTTTCTCCGGCTGGAACGCAACTCACCGTTTATAGTGAAGTGGCGGTTCGAAGCGGATCGAGCAAAGGCAAATTACTTTGATAAAGCCAGTGAGCTATTGAGTTATCGTTTTCATCCGGTCGTGCCTTTTCTTTTTTCTTGCAGAAGGAGGACCCGGGAAGGCTATTGTTCAGGGCTTGCAGGAGGTACATTCCGTGCAGCATTTACTGGTGGTGTTCCCGTCCGTCAAGAATTCCTAACTATTGCGTGGAAAGAGATTCATCTTAGAAGCAGCTACGCCCTTCCACTATTTTTCTATTGGAGCTTCCCTGACCTCGCGTCTCCTTATTGGAGTGGAGTTTCAGCACCTTGTTCTCCTTTTTTATGAAGCGCCTGAAGTACCAATGGCCCAAGCAAGAATAGATCAAGGCCTCCTTGTGGTGACTCCTCGCTTGCGCAGCTCATCAATGCAGCAAGGTAAGGTCTCGGTGGCCTGACTGATGGCCCCTTGGATGTCGGACAAGGTGGAGGAGGGTATCCTTGTGTTTTGCCAGCATACTAGTATGGTATGGGCTTCATACCGGCTGTTGCGCAAGCACAGAACTTGGCTTAGGACGTGAGTGAATTTCTATTGTCTTATTGCCTCAGATACGAAATGTGAAAATGGAGGGCTCAGAAAAAAGGAGAATTTGAATCAAATTGGCAGCCAAGACACTGTCAGTAGGAGTCGATGATTTCTCTTGCAGAAGGTTTGCTACTATCAATTAATAAGAAATTGAGGGCTCGATAACTTCTTTATTTAGGTAAGATTTGATTGAGTGGGGAGCTAATTCAGAGGTTGGGCATTAAGCAGCAGAGAAACTGTCAGATCCTTTTTTCATTTGCAATTCAATTCGAAACATTGGAAGATGAATAGAGAATTTGTTGCATTTTGAGCTTTCTTTATGGGTTTTTTAGCCTGATTTAATGAACCTTTTATATGACAGCAAAAAAGTCTCTCAAGTTCGCACCACCGAGAGGTACAACCATTTTTGGCACAGATTCAAGTTGGAAAATAAAGGTTATTATGCAAGTAATCTCCCAACTCTGCCTTCTATTGAAGCGGGCCTGGAGCCCCGTTGGTCAATTCAAGAACTCGAAAGCTCAGAACTAGATCCTTATTTATTTACGGGATTTATACAAAATATGCTCATTATAACACCCATTACCTGCTACCCCCTTCGATCACGATTTGGTCCCTTATAGTGATTTGGTGGTCGAGTCCAAGATAAATCCCTGGTTCCCTATGCTTGCAAAGTCCAGTTGAGAAATGCGATTCTGAGGGGTTGGGATGTGAAAGAGAGAGAAGAGTTTGAAGCGCATTTGCCTCTGGCATTATGCAATCATCCTTCTCCTTTCTATGATGAGGCTGAAGAATTTGGTGGAGATGTGTTGTTAGGTTCGCCGAACATGAAAAAAGGTTCTGCACTTGAATGGAATTCTTCTTCTGAGGGAGAATTTTTTTTCTCAGATTTCTGATGCAGATTTTAGTTTTGCAAATGAGCGAAGCCTTGTGTTAAGTGGTCCCCTGGATGGAATCTGCACAGCTGCCATGTAACCCATAAGGCTGAGGATAGCACCCGTGTTCCACTGGCCTAATTCTGGTTGAAAGGGGTCAGCGATCCGTAAGTTCCAACTATTATATGGAGGGGGAACGTATGATAGCCAGTGATCGAACCAAGGCTGACAAAAAGCTCTACAAGTCGTGCCATTACCAATTAGCCATCTGACTTTGGGGTAAAGATCTGGTCTCAGAGAAGCAATAGAGGTCCAGAATTTAGAGCATCTACTCCGGGTGGTCCAGAAGCCTCCTTTTGGATAGGATTTTGCTTTTCAAATCTGAACCCATGGAGCGAGCTTCTCTTTCTTCTGCCAGCTTGAATGCATTTTGAAGCATAAGGGCCTTCCTTGTGGAACAAGTCGAGCCTCCGCGACCCGGAAAAAAATAGATGCAATGAAGAATCGGTACGCAAGAAAGTGAACAGAAGGGAAGGCATCAAAGCATGATCGGAATCTGCCTGGTACGCATTCTCTTTGAAAGGCCTTCCCTTACTTACTAAGTAGGAAATCAATCAGTACAGCCTTTGATGATTCACGTGGCAAAGAAGCCCATCGTGGTTAGGTCATTGCTTCGTTCTTGATTGGTGGGGTAAGTATAAAGTGAGTCCTGGAAAAGGGGAAGGCTATAAAACCGTCAACGAAGAAACTTGTGCTGTGTTGTTAACCTAGAAAGAAACTTCTCTTACTCCCACGAATTAGCCGGAGCTTCATTATATTATAGGTATATACGAAAGTCATATCTAAAAAGACCCTTCTCAATGAAGTTCATAGACAGCTCCATCCAGTGTGTGCTTCCGTCTGCAGGACATTCTGAGCTAGCAGCTTTTCCCTACTCTTGTGGCCTGCCTCATGACCAAAGGTGTGTAACCGTACTAGTGAGCTCACATGTCTCCACAACCAAAATGTGTCTCCTATGACTGCAGGTTTTCTTGAACCTCGGGCCGAGAATGTGATGTGTAACCAGAAAAATCTACCCACTTCAAAAAGGGAAAAGACATGGAGGGTCTAGCTAGACCGCATGTCTTCACCTTGGACCGTGGATGCACTCCTCATAACGCCTCTGACAGCTAAGCATACTAAAAAAGACTAAGTTACCCACTTTTTCTTGGTCTATTTACTAGGACTTCATACCAAGCCCTATAAACACTTATAAGCCGCCTATGTATTTAACTATGTCCTTATCAATAGTTCCCCTAAGGCAGTCTTTAGTGCTTAATGTCATCGAACATACAATACTCATTAAATAAATGAAACCATAACAGCGTACAGCATTCTACGCATAGAGGATGATATTGCATAGGAACATATGTCAGCATGCAAGTGCTAGCAAAAATGGTGATTTTCTTTATTCTGCAAATGGGAAAACTATACTTACGAGCATTCTCAATAAACCAGTTAGCGTCTCGGTACCAAATCCATACATGTCCGGAAGGGAAGGCTAGCACAAATGCGCCAGATAAAAAATATCCCAATAGTGCTAAGGTTCCAGTCAAAGTTGATCCTGAAAATAAAATCATGTCAGTTGCATTGGCATCTTCTTGCCCTTTCACTAGAACGTCTATTTAGGCCCATTCCATTCACCAAATGAATGCATAATGAAAAGATATTTGGGGTGAGTATTCATGCTTTGATAACGAAAATGCCAATTTCGTGCATACAAAAAATGCAAGGCGCGCAGCGAATGAAAAAATGCAAGCATGCCGCCTAGTGCATTCACTAAATTGCACCAAGGTCCAATAAAGAATAAGCAATTATTATGCAGTTTAAAATCTCGATCGGCCTAATTATCTTTTTATGAACGGACCCGCACAACAAAAAGTAAAAAGAATATTAAAACTGTTTTTTTGATAAGGGCCGAGTATGATTCCAAATTAGCGCACTGCGTTCTAACTCTGGTTTCGTCTAGAATGAAGGCGAGCTCACTACTTGCAACGTGAAAAAACAGTCCAATAAACTAGAAACATGCATGAAAGAAGAAAAATACTTGACTTTATAAAATAAACAAGAATTTTTTATAAAGATAATGGAAATGGTGGATTTATCCAAGAAAAATCTAATTCTATAGACGAAGAATTCTGTGTTCGAATCTTCCCTCTCCATTTGAACTTGGATATCCTTTTTAAATAAATACCAAAAAGAAAGCATGCTTTTTCTGTAACGGCAGACTTTTGCAAGAAATCTTAAACAAAAACTAAGGTAGTGTTTCAACTTCATTATACCCAATGCCTCGCATGACCTGCTCTATGCTTACCTTGACAAGTTCATGAAAGTTAATATATGAGAATTAAATCCTAAATCTGTTTAGTTGTTTGTTTGGTTCTTATATTTTTTCCCTGTTCCAGTTATTGCACATAATGAGAGTACGAGCACATGAATGGGGTGAGTCAGTGAAGAAAGCAAGAAGCAATCCACCCCTTTCATAACTGCTTGGCAGTTGAATGGGAGAATGCGAGCATCTCTTTATACTATTTCTTTCTCAAACTAGATCAAGTGGGGCTCTTTCTTCTTGTGCAAAACAAATGCATCATCTCAGAGTCTGATACTTCAAAGTTGGTTTCAAGCGCGTTGAAGTCTTTGTACTTTAAGAACTCCAATATTTCGCTTCGCGCCTTTGCTTGCGTAAAGATTTATTCACCAGCAAAGGTTATTAAATAAAGGGCGCTCAGCTTTAATTGAACCATGATCGGATAGCACTCCAGCTTTTCCCAACAGCTAGGTTCAGTGAGGAATCTTGCCAAACAGGTTGTAAGCGAAGCGAACTTAAAGGAAATGTTCAATGACAAAGCCGATTGTGCTGGGTGTCTTGTACATTGACCCACTGTGGATGTATAGCCCAGGCGACCAAAATTCTGCACCAGAAATTCAAAGACCATAAAGTCAATGTTGTTGCCTTAATAGAGTAATATACCCAACGAAGACCTTGGCGGCCTGCTCTTATTTGCATGAATAGGCCAGTTTATCTGGGTCCAACCTGCTTAGCATAAAAATGAAGCAAAGCAGAACCCCCACTAAGCCTAATTTCATCTCAAGTAGTCTCGAGCCGCAATTAAAAGCAATAATTTTGTAGAACATATATGGTCCAAACTGGTATCGATGTGTCACAAAATCTTGTAAAGCACACCCACAGTTATTCCAAGCAAAAAGAAAAGAATACGTGCTTTCGGCAAAGTTCTTATTGGTCTTGCCTGGCTCCCCGTGACAGCGCAGCCGGGAGAGAGACTCCAAACAGTGGGGCACCGAGAGCTGCCACTTGGCTGTAGCTGGATTCACTACCAGGAGCCACCTGAAGATCCCACCTGACGGCCCAGTAGCAATACTCGTCCTTGCTATCTGTTCGCGTTCTCAGCGCGAGAGAAATAGATGTTTGGCTTTGGCAAGAGAGAGAGTGCGAGTGCGGGAAGAGCGCGTCGGAGGTTTAGTCAAGTGATTCGCCGGGTGCCGCTCGGTGAAGAGAAAGGCTGAACAACAAGATGACGCTCCTGAGGCCGAAGAAGGGGTTTTCCATGTGACGCATGCCTGCAACCCATCGGGTTTGAAGAGAGTTTATGATTCGTTGCACTCCCAGCTTACTGCTGAACACTCTTCCCTGTTAGACAGATGGCCATTCCGTCACTTTCTGAATCTACCTCAGATTGGGATGAGCCGGCAATTTATTACTGACATGTTAAGGCGCTGGGTAAAAATTGTGGCTTTGTCTATAAGGATTTCCTATTCCAGACTAATGGCGATGATTTCTGTCAAATTAACAGCTAGAATTCCTCGTGATGAACTGTAAAATATTCTCAGAGAATAACTCGGTACCAACAGACGTGCCACGCCTCTCGAATGGGTTTATATATTTCCAATTTCTTTCTTCTCCATGGTTCTTTTTACAAGAGTAGATGCGCGCGTCCCCATCTCTGGGACTTCGTCGATGATCTTGAAGAGCTCCGGATCTATGCTTGGGGCCCGCTGTGCACACCTTCACCACTAGAAACTTCAAATAAATTGCACACAATGTCCAAGAACAAGCCGTCTCTGGTCGCACTGGATGCCCCAGCATATCTGGCTGCCCTTTTGTCTTGATTTTAAGTTGAGACTTTCATGATATATTAAGTTTGTTGTTCATTTATTTATGAAACTCACATGATTTCTTACTAGTGTGAAACAATGTAACTTGTTTCAATTTCAAAATATATTATGATTGACAGCTATTTCTTTCTTAATTGAATAGGTTTGGTTATAAGAGCACACTAGGCCTGATCGTGTGCTCATAGCTCATCATCTTACGCCAAGATACCGAAATAGGTATCTACAATTTAGAAAAGATGAGGAGTTTGCTGAATGAAGTTATTGAATCGATGTCAGTGTCTAATTTCATCATCGCGGGTTTGGTCCCGGGTGGATATTTTCATTGGGGAAACCTCTCTTGCAAAGGACAGTTGCTTTCATCCTATCCCTCTTGCAGCTCACCTGAATCTAATGGCCAAAATTTCGCTTACAAAGAGTATCAATCTCTTGTGTACGTTGGCTGCGTACCGATCTCCAAAGATTCATTCAACAGCTGTTCAATGTGTGTCTCCGTTTGAAAAGGGAAAGGGGTAAGTAAAGTGGCATTATACCAGTTTACTTCAAGTTTTCAGTTTAATGGGATTTTGGCTCAGTCTTCTGCATAAAAACACTGCTTCTAATTATTGTTATACCAGGTATTGCAGTTACTCCTTGTACAAAGGAGCAAGACTGGACTGGTCGTGACATCCCTCGCTCCTAGGAAGAACACTCCAGCTAAGGGTACCACCAAAAACTATATTTCATATTAAAAAAATGAAAGCATCGTTCAATAAAAGGTTTTTTGTGCTTTATTAATTTTGTACAGCTAATGAAGTGGCTGGACTATCTCCTCCAAGAAGCAGTCAAGGTACCCGTGTTGCAATTCTATTTCAAGTATCAGCTACACATGTATTGTAATTTATTTGTTATATTTATTTCTAACACGTAGGTGCACGTCAATCACCATCTCCGTCTCGCTGCTTCCAGAGGTACTATCCAAAATCTGTACAACTATTTATTTAAAAGCTATTATTATATTTCTTCATGTCAAAACTTATTTAAGTGCTAAAGGTACAAGACAACGATTAGAATCGACTACTGTTAGGCGTGCACGTATCATTCCTTTAAACTTATTCCAGAATTTTTACAGGGTAGCTTCACCAGTTAAATATAGTCATGTTGTGCCTGTTCTGACTGATTACCCTATTCCACCAAGATGGTTTACACCTACCTACCAAGTTAAGTCAGGTTTTGCATTGGTACCCCAAACCTCCTCTGGCTTGTCGTACCACACTACCTGTCCCCAAATTCTCTTCGCCTGGACCATCTCCCTTATGTCCTGCATCTCTTTCGTGTCGTACATATCCATCTGGAGATCAAGTGACACAAGTGAACCTTGCCTTGGAGAAGGTAGAAATGATTTTCTATCCACACAACCCATCTTGGAGAAGGGGCAATCAACTCCTTCGCATTGCTCCAATATTTCCCTCCCCTGTGTCCTCTCATCCAAGACAAACCGACACAGAATCTGCTGCGGACGGTCGAATCCTGCACAAATGGTTAGTATATACATTTGGTTCATTTTGTATAAGTGTTTCTGGTGGATGTATCCTACTGATTCCTCATTGATAATGTTATAGAAAAACCCGCGTTCGACAAGACCCCTGATGCAGAGTCTATGGAAGTTCATGCTGCTGCAGAGATTCTTTGCCAAACCCAAGAAATAATGCGGCGTCGTGGTGAAACACTCAATCAGTCTTCTACACTAAATCAAATAAGTCCTAGAACCCAGAAAACTGAGACATGATTTCGTGAGTCTGCCAAAACCACACGACAATACCACAGGTTCTCAAGGAGTAGTAGAGGCGGCACCTTTCTAGCTTTCTTCTGAGCCAGCCTTAATTTGATCTTGGGTTTGCGGAAGGTGATGATAGTTACCAGTACAGTAGCAATATCTGCAATTATATTGCAATCAGCAGTTATATTGTAATATTTATGTGCATCCACACTACATTAATTTTGATTTTGATGTTCTAAGGTGCTGTTCACGTGCTTCCAAGTCCATTTGATGAAGAAGAGACAGTTGTTCCAGGTGTACATTTCTCTGAGGAATACAGTCATGGATGGGATGATTTACAAAGGGGACACAATTACAGTGGAAAGGAAAAGCTAAGTGAAAACATGGCAAAGGTGATTGAGGCTTGGCTTAATGGAGCCATTGCTCCCAATGCTAATAACAACCGGCTCCCCGTATATCATCGGCGTGTCAGTTATGCCGAATTGCTTAATCTACTCACTGGTGAAAGAATTAATGCCGAGGTATGCTCTATTTGATTTAGTAATTCTAAAGGCTTCTTAATTTACTTTTTTGTTCTCATAAAATTTCTATTCATTTCAGGTTGTTGACCCTTTGTTCTGGTTTATGCTCGCTTCAAGGACCAACCGTTCAAATGGCACTATGTTGACTGCGATGCTGTGGTTAGTTAATACCATATTAAAATAAAAAACTCTTTAAGCTTACATAGCTTCCACCATTCACTAACTTTAGGTGACTTATGCAATATTTGTGATTTGCCCTTGCAGCAACTCGTACCACAGACAATGGACTGGCGGGCAGCTCTACGAAGAGAAGGACCTATGGATCCATGATAAAACTCTCCGACGGGTGCGATTCCTCTTCTTGCCATACTGCACAGAGGGCCATTGGGTTCTCATTGTGTTCGACTTTGGTACAGCTTCAGTAGTGGTGTGTAACACAGTAAATTCAAATGAAGAATACATGCCAGAAACAGCCACTGTTAGAAAGAAGTTTCTTACTGAACGCTTGGGTCAGCCGGATATTCAGCAGTGGCCCGTGGTGTGGAACCAAAGTGTGCAGCAAGGGCGCTTAGCATAAGCTAAAAAAAAGACTATTTCGACGTGGACCGGATTCTCCTATATAAATAAGCTGCTGCTAAGGTTGCAAAAATAAGAGCTTGAATACCACTTGTAAATAATCCAAGCAACATGACAGGTATAGGATTTACTAAAGGTACTCAAGAAACAAAGACAACAACTACCAATTCATCAGCTAATATATTTCCAAAACTAAGAGATACAGGTTTTGTGAAATCTTCTTTCATATTAATTGGTAAAAGGCGCGCAGCGGTTGGCTTAATATAGAAATTTATAGAAAGAACTCAATCCTTTTTTGCTACCGCATAAAAATATGCCACTGACGTGAGTAAAGCTAAAGCAACCCTAGTTTTTTTATAATTCGTGGGGGCGGCTAACTCCCCATGAGGTAACTCTATGATTTTCCAAGGACACCTGACCAATTAGAAACAAAAAGAAATAGGAAGATTTTTCCGGGAACCCAAGGACCGTATTCGTCTCCTGAGTTTTGCTTAAGTCTCGAATAAATTCAAGAATTCAAAGAAATTCTGACCATCAATCAGTCGGAATGGTTTGTGGATTCCGAACAGCTATGATGACTGAAACTAACAAGATTCCAATTCCAATTACGATCCAAGAAGTGATAAGTACTTGGGCATGGATTTACCTCCTATTTGCCAATAAAGATGTTGGCCTTGTGTATTCAGGTTTGATGATAAAAGAGAGAAGCTCTGTAAAAGCAACAGGAAGAATTGCGAAGATACCTGTTAAGCTTATTTGGGTCGTGTTAGAAATGCCTTGGCTCAACCTATTGATGGAAGAGGCCCAATTGCATCTTCTGAATTTCTTTCGGTTAATGGAATCCCCTGTGCCTGGTATTATTTCGAGACGTTCTGTATATGAGCCCCTTCAAACAGGCCTTCTTGCTATTGATGCAATGATCCCGGGTAAGCGAGAATTCATTATTGGGGACAGACAGACTGGTAAAACAGCAGTAGCCGCAGATACGATTCTCAATCAAAAAGGGCAAAATTTCATATGTATTTATGTTCGGTCAAAAAGCATCTTCTGCAGGTAGTGACTACTTTTCAGGATAAAGGGGCCATGGAATACACTATTGTCGTAGCTGAAATGGCGGATGAAGCTGCTGCATTACAATACCTCGCTCCTTATACAGGAGCGGCTCTGGCTTAATATTTTATGTACCGTGAACGTCATACTTTACTAATTTATGATGATCTCTCTAAACAAGCACAAGCTTATCGCCAAATGTCTCTTCTATTAAGAAGTCCCCCTCCCCCGGTCGTGAAGCTTATCCAGGAGATGTTGTTTACTTACACACACGGAGGAAGGGCCCGTGCCCGATTGTGCTCCCCGGCACCATCTTTCTGTGTCATGACTTGTGAAAGTTCACAGCACACTAAGAGTGTAGTTGCACTTGTTATCGATAAGCAACAAAAGGGGGAACTACATTACTGAGTTCTAAACTGTTAGTGTCAACAAATAAGGATATGTGGCTGACACGGCCATTGTACCAACCTCAGAGAATTCTGGATGTATGGGTTTGGAATGCTCAGGAAAGGCGGGACCATTTTGGTATATCCACTTTACATGGAACTTTGGAATTTCTATTAGGGAGGTTTAGACTAAACGGATTCTGAGGGCGCTAAGCATTTCAAAAGAAAAGAAAAAACCAACCAATAGAAAAACCACTATCCACTATATATATATGAGTTTATTCAATCTTCAAAACTACACTATTTATGAGTTTATTTATGTGCATGCATCGGTAACCGAAGTCAATGAAAAACATTCCAGAGGGCGCGTTGCATGAGGCCGCTAAGGTGGAGGCTCTTCTCTAAGGAAGGCGCGCCGACCAAGTACCATTCCTTCAGCAAAGAGCTTCTCTCTCTCGAGAAAACTGGCACCGAAGGAAACTCACCAGGAAAGCAATAATGAAAGAACGCGGACCAGAAAATGCTTTTTTATTGAGACCTGCAAACTGATAAGCACACGGGTTTTGCTTTATAGGCTTTTTTTTCTCAGCAGGGGAAGGAGATGGAGCTGAGTAAAGGAAAACAACAAGGTAGGTAGAATACTTCCTCCTCTGAGATCATCTGAATGGAGAGGTGCTCCATTCCTGCAGCTAGAGAAAGATGGTCTTCCTTCTGGCCCATAGGGATAGGGGCGGATTAAGCTTTTGAACAAGGATTTGCTCTATAACCCAGGAAAGGAAGCTACTACGTGAAGTTAGCGAGACTATGAGGGTGGTGGACTTTTATTCTCTCCCAGGCACAGCTAGATAGAGTAAGAGTGCTATCTTTCCCAAGTATACTGACTAAGGGTATTGCTAATAGACAGACAAGGAGGAGTGGATAGCATCAATAAAATTAGACTCTCTTCCAGCCTGCCAGGTAACCTCCTCCTATATTGAATATGGGCGCGAAAATCCTTGTGGATTGGGTTGGCTCTTTTCGTTCTTCGACTACAAGGAAATATGGCAAAAAAAAGGGTTCTTACTTGAGGTAATTTTAAAGAGGTACTAAACACCTGCACTGGTAGCCTTTTCTAGTGGTTAGTGCATTGAATACAAATTTGTCCACTTTCGAGTTGGCTTTCTCTTTGTTTCAAAACCATCCTTTTGGAGGCGCATTGCTTTAGCTGGCATAGCAATGACTTTGATTCTTTATTGATGACTTATGTTTGGCTATATTCATTCCAGTTTACGAGGAAAACAAGTTCACCGAGGGAATGGAAATAGTGAAAAGGGAACCGGGTCCTTTCAGTTATATAGGGAAGCTTTACTAGGGAGCTAAGGCAATCGTTCATATTCCTGCCATTCTATGAGAGCTCTCTTCTTGGCTTGAGAATGAGAGTAGTTCCTGTACGGATTCTCTAATGCCTAGTGCCTTTGGTCCAGTTCCAGGATTGGTTTGGGACCAGTTTCGATGGAAGTTCTTGAAGCAAGGTTCCTCTGTCCTACATCTGCCCGGAGTCACGTCTTTTTTGAGAAATAATATATTCAAGTTATGAAATACCTTTTTCCGGTATGAGATGCAGTAGTTTTCATAGAACCGTTAATAACTTCCCCCCCACAAGTTTTCTTCCAACGAAATCAAACAACCTGGTTGATGTATTTGTACCGGACCCGGTCCAGTAGTCCAAGCCGAAACCGGCAAAAAAGGGTTTTTTGCATCAGGCCATGCGTACTGAGATGCCATTATTTCAGGCTCCGGTAACCCTAGAGTGGTACCCAACCCCTTACCAATTTTGGAATATTTGCCCGTTGTCGGACTAGGGTTTGAAAGTTGGTGCTGAAATGAGATTGGTGGAAGGTCAGATAAACTCACAAGCCGTGGCTTCTCTGCCTCTACTCTTTGCGGCGAATCGTCATTATTGGCGGTGGTGCTTCAATGCTTGTCATTTGCGCACATGGACCCATACTCTCCACCCCATCGGTCGAAGACCACCTTCATATCCATGGAAAGATTTACGCCTCCCCGAAGGAAGAAGAAGGACCGCCTCACTCCTTTTATCCTGGCGCACCTCTGTATCTTGCCAAAACCCTTCTCCTAGCTACTTTCATTTCTACTCACCAGACTTCTCTTTAAATATTAAATCTTTCCACGGGAGCATACTAACTACTTCCCTCCACAAGTCAATCCCACCGCTGAAAAAAGAGGAGGAACCCGTTGCAGGCAGGCTCCTTGTTGAAATCCGGCAAGGGTTTTCCATCGTCCAAAAGAGGCCCGGAATCCTCCCTGGTGCAATGAGCTACATCGGACGTGAGAAAGCACAAAACACCGTTAAGAAAAGGAAGGCACATTTTTTTCTCTAGAGAGCACATGATAAGATGTTAACTATCAGCAAAAATCTCGCTATATACTGGAACCATAAATAATATTACTAAAAACTGAAATTTAATTGAGTTTCAGTGAGAATAATCCAAATTTAGTCTCTATAACAGACGGCAATTTCAAGCGAGCAAAAAGAAAAGAAATTTCTTTTTCTGTTCATATCAAGTGATAGTATTAGCATAATAATTTTCCAACTTAACATATATGATCTGTTATCTTCACTACAGCCAAGCACTTTATTTTCTTTTCTGTGATTAATTAATTAACTGAAAATAGTATTTAGAGAAAGTTGCTGATGTACCAACTCCTCACAGAATACCCTTAGAAACCCACTAACCTGGACAAGATACTGGTGTATAAAACTACACAATATATCCCAGTTGTATAAACTGTTTTGAAATCCAAAAAGCCAAAAGAATAGCATATGTACTAGTAAACCTTGGTACCAAGTAAAAAGTACCACCAACAGAAAAAATTGGCTTTGGTTCTGTCAAAGACACAATTAAGCCCTACTCAAATACCCTCAACAAAACAAGCTTTGAGGGAGAGAGAGGTCAGTTAGAGTACAGGACTTGACTGATGCAATACCAAAATCAGAGCTGGGATTCTTCAATGATCCTACATCAATGCGATACTCACAATGTTCCATCTCACAAATTCCCAAGGTGATACTTTACATAAGATGCTACAAAAATTACTAGTTTATGGTCAAAGTACTAATAGCACTAACAGTACATACAAGTACCTTGGGTATATACCGTGTAAGATTTTTGTTGAAAATAAAATCAAATAAATCAAAATGATGTCTGATTATACCCCAACTTTTAGTAACAAGAAAAGCATAATATAAGTACATAATCTCATTGACGGAGGGATAGATTATTAGCAATCATACTAATTAGGTTTTTTTTTCAATAATTTGATTTGGAGGCTAATAATGTAGACGTGGCATCATTGAGGGAATAGTCAGTATTTCTCAAGCCAAGAAGATACGAGTTTAACAGACAACAATTACGCGGGCGTAAGGAAGAGCATAATTAGAAAAGATCCAGCGAAGAATACCATGACATTTCGTTGGTTTTACTGCAGCAAATCTGGTTTTCGAGAGAAGAAGTATTTGGATAAGCCGGACCGGAAAAGACCAGCCCCGGCGCTCACTTGTTGCGCGGCTGCCCCTAGCTCCCTACCCTAAGACACAACACTCACTCATGCTTGTGAACTTCTTCATTAGATAGAAAGAGCTTAGCGCCCTTGCATTTCCCAGCTCATTCGTGGAACAAAACTTTAACATTCTAGCCCATGACCACTAGCCACTATAACTTGAAAAGGTTTCAGTGCTTTCACAGCTCTAGTATAGCCGCAAATGAGTGGGAGCTACCACCATCCACCAGAATCGTCATCCTCCTCCCTGCCAATCAATCTAATAGTGCTATGCAGCACTTCTCCAGTCAATGCGTGCACTGAGAATGCCACAACTTTATCCCCATGGAATCCACTGTATTCTACCTCGCTTTCCACCTTTATTATCCCCTCTTCTCCTTCTCCGGAACATCCGCAATAAGCATGTGAACCACCTTTGCTAATCTCATTCTGATAGTCACACTTACACATGCTTTTTTTTTCTCGTGCGTGAAAGAAGGATGGATTCGCCCAGCTAGGAAGCACTTCGCATACCTTTTCGTAGCCCACATTCCCGATTGATGAACTTTTTTATTGAATTGAAGGAAAGCAATGAAAATACGAAACTCTTCATATCCAAGAGGACCATTTGATCCTGGATCCGAAGCAGGTTTTCGTAGGGGGTGACGACAGACGTCCCAACTTGTTGACCGAGTTAGTAAGTTAGTGAAACTTGACTTGGGAGAATTGGAGCGTGAACCGAGGAGGGAAGGTTATAATAAAGTTGACAAATCCTTGAAGGAGGGAAAGAGGGAAGATTTCGTGAGACTTTGCTTGGTAAACGGCTTTCTTATTCAGGGCGTTCTGTCATTGTTGTAAAGATATGGCTGTCATGAGCAGTTGCCATTTTCAAAGCCCACTTCCAGGTAGCTATTCGTTCTGGTTTGAGGATCGGAGCGCTTTGTCCTCGCCAAGAAGCCCATACTTCATTTCACTATTTTAGGAGCAGGCATGTTGATTGAGCATATAATTTTTTAAAAACAACAGAAACACATAAAAAATTGCATAAATGGTGTAGGCCAAGTCCAAATTAAATAATTAGGAAATTCAGCATTATAAGCAAGGAAGTGAGAGTAGCCTGCCTGCCACAAATGGGCAAATATATGGACAGTAAAAATTACACGATATTTTTTATCTTAAATATATAGGAACAAACGTACAGGCTATTTCCACTGAGATAAGGGAAGCAATGGAACCAGAAATTCTATAAAAATGGGCATCATTCGTGCTCACTTCCTCCTTTATTGGTGGAGAGACAACCAAAATCTCACTTTCAAATCTAATTAAGTACGATCATATCGAACATGTTTTCGGGATAAATAATAAAAGATGGTTGGCTTTAATAAACGAACAGTATAATCTCTAAATGTGGACACCACAAATTACAGTCTCACTAAAGGCACTGACACCATACCATTCTCTAAAAGGGCCGGAAGCGCTGAGACAGCATTCCAACTCAAAGTGTTCTCTTTTTTTTGTGTTTTGAACCGAACTAGCTAGTTCAACTTTATAGTCTTGTGTTCAAACTTCAAAATGAGGTCTTGTTTTGTAGTGGTAAGGTGCTTGTTTTTCCTTGGTTGCAATGTGGAAGCTCAGGCTGGAGGGTGGGTGGAAAGTGAACTTCTAAAAGAAAAGTTTTTTTCCATCGGTTGTTCTTCCATGATTGCTTCGTCGGGGTAAGTATTTGCATCATTTTTTACTATCATTTTTTCGTTAAAGGGTGCAATGCAACTACATCAAAGCCTATCTTATCTTGATATTTTTACAAGCAAACACCTTCGCTACGCCCTAATATATATCATAAAAGAAAACTTGCACTATATTTATTTGACTGGTCCGATGGAATGTGATGCTTCGTTGCTCATAGACTCGTCGACGGGAAGCAATACAGCCGCCGAGAGGGATGCCGCACCAAACCAAACCATAGGTGGATCTGAGGTGATTTATGAGATCAAGGCAGCGGTGGAGCAGGCTTGCCCCGGAGTAGTCTCCTGTGCTGACATTGTTGCCTTGGCTGCAAGAGACTCTCTTTCCTTCCCGGTATGTGAAATGTAGTTAAGTACATGTTAGGAATATACACTGGATATTTTCAAACGAGTTTTTACGCTAGATATTTTAGTTATAGTTAATGTATATATATGGTAACTCAGAAAGCATACATGAAGTAAACCTAAATATCTATTAGAATCAGATGATAAATAAAGTATCTATAAGATAATATTTATATGAATCTATATATGGTGTATTCTGAGATAATTAGTTCGACGTTCTCAAGAAAAAAAGAATAATAACATAGAATCTAGACGGTATTTCTTTAAAAAGGAAACCTTTGCCTCTGTGTTAAAGGGTATCATGCTAAAATGGTGTGTTTCGTGTCAATCATTACAGTTGGCAAAAGCTACAAGGCTTTGACTAGCACCACATTTTTTATTTAAGACTTCTCAATTATTTTTCCTCTTACAATTAATGAATGATAATATTTTTGTTCATTTACAAGCACTTAATTAGCATGCACATTAATACAGTACTACTCCAAAAAGAAAAGCATTCTTTCTTAGAAGACGAAAGAGAAATAAAGAGATTAAGGGCGCTAAGCATAAAGAATGAGCTCTCTCTTATAGAATGGGGAACTCAAGAGTTCATCCTTTAGCTGTCCAGGCAGTCCTATCAGTGCAGTACTTTTGAGGAGTGCTTCCTCCCGAGCCAGTTGGCCTATAGGTGTATAGAAAAGAACTTGACCAGCCGGGCAAGGAGCCAGAGCCACCGAGCCTGTGTTACTAATTGCCTTGATAGTTCAAGTAGTAATGGTGGTCTCCTTTCTGTGGAAGTCAAGCACGTCTGTGGCTAGAGGAGAAAAGAAGTCAATCTTAGTGCCTGTAAGCGGTAGTGGAAGTAAGGCTTTATCACTCCTAGTCGGCTAGCTTGTAGAAGGAGGAGGATAGGATAGAGACTAAATAAGGAGCTCTTCGTCTACCCGAAGGAAAGTCGTCAAGGGGTAAGGCTTGAGCTTTCCATGCAAGGCCGTCAGGGCGAAGCAAAGGCTCAAAGAGGGCGGCTTTATGTAAAGGTGTAGCAGCAAGTAAGTAAGGAATTTTTCTCAGGATAAATGGCTACTCACTTTTGGTAGGAGCCGTCCCCGACGCCACTTCTTTATATGAAAGTTCTTTCTTTAACTTCCAATAGTAATAGTAAGTAACCCCCCCCAAGAAGACTTTCCCTTTCAAACCCCTTGAAAGATTCCTTCAGCTTCTTCTTCCAAGCCAACTTCTTTCATTCAGCTTAACTCTCTTCATTCTCTTTTTTCTTCTTCCAAAATGCCAGCCAGCTCTTCATAAACTCCACCGAAAGGGGATGTACTTATTTCAAACTTGCGAGCTTGTGGCACTCCATGGCGGGATCGAATTGAAACTAGCTAAAAATCAAATAGCTTCCCCTTCCACCCACTTTTTATCTAGAAAAAAAACAACTAGCTTTCCACTCTGATGAAAGAATAGAGGTAGACTTTGCGAAATACCCTATTTGCTAGGCAGGGACGAATAACATAAGAAGGCTATAAGAGTAAGAGACGGGTACCAATACCACAAGAAAAGGAACCCGACTTAAGATAGACTGGATGCCCGACAACGAAGAGGACTACAGCCAAAAACCAGAGGAGCCCTTAGATATTCTAGCTAACTCTAGTTTCTGTGATAAGATGTTTAGAGGATATGTGAAGGGATATGGTAGCCGTGATGTCACCAAGCCTGCCAGGAGGTTCATGCTTGTACTCCAAAGAAAAAAGACGCAATTTCATGGAAGCTTTTCTGCTATGGCCCCTCCATTTTCTATTAACCTATACCTCCTCCTAAAGCTACGGCCCTCCCAGAGAAGGGGAAATCAAAGAAGAAATCAATGGAACCATCTCCAATCTGGAGGTGGGTAAGGCGGTGGCCAAAAAGCTAGCTAGTCAGGAAGCCCGACATAGAAGATGAATTTCCGAGTGTGAGTTTGGGAGGGATACTCCTCACTACTTTTTGAGAGCCTGGAAAGTGAAATTACGGATCGAAGAGATGAACTTCACCCCTAGTGGATAAGGAGGCAAAGCCAGAGGAGAGGAACCCAAAAGCACTAGGGGCGGGCGCTCCTCCAACGACGTTGTATCAAAAAAGTGTAGTAGTAAAAAACGCTTCCTTAAGCTCATCGATGTGTACTCCTCGGCTGTGAAAGAAAGGGCGAGGCTTTCTTGGTCACAGGATTGCCTGTCAGAGAAAAGAAATCAGAGTGTGAAGTTTCAGGGCTCTCAGATGGGGATTGGCTGACTCATACAAGGAAGAGATATAGGGAAGTCCCAAAAGGCTTGTACTGGCTGACAGGATTGCTGCTTGGCTCATAAAAGGTTAGCTTACTGGCTTGATGGAATGATTTACCGGATACTCGATTCGATTCTAATAAAGTATGGCTTGTTGACTTGGATAGAGCGGAAGCAGAAGTAAGCGAGCGGCATGAACCGATAGTAGGTTGAGGAGAAGTTAGGTTGCAAGGAAAAGTAAGGCAAAGACGAGGTGTGAATTTTCTTAAGCTTTGTCATTTCTAGCATTTTAACAGCCCGGGTTTACTATGGAAGAATGTAGACGCCCATTTCCGTTCCAGAGTCAAAACTGAATTCACACTTGTCCCAAACCATAGCTTCGCGCGGGTTGATCCTTTCGATATTGGCTGATAGGGAAAGAGAGATAGCTGAGAAAGCAAAAGAAAGAAAGAGGAAGCAGGCCGCTAAGGAAGTGAATAAATAGGCGAGTTATAATGAAGGAGGACGACCCACCAAAGAAAGCTGACTTACCACCTCTCTCTAGCAGATATATCTATATAGGAGTATGAACTTATTGAACGAACTTGATTTCTGAAATAAAAAAGAAAAAAAGAGAAAATTTGTTGTCGGAAAGAATAACCTATCCGGGCCTATCCCTGTAGAAATTGGAAATTTGATCGGCTTAACAGAGTTTATTATGGATCGTTGCCTGTCCTGTTGAGTGGAAGGATTCCTAGTACCATTGGAAGACTTATACGCAACGTTTTGTTGAACTTTTTTGGAAATAGGTTTTAAGGTCCAATTACTTTCTCTGTTGGTAATATAACGAATCTCTCTGAACATGGAAGAAAATTCACTTATACATACAGTAGCATTCCTTACAGCTTTTCTCGTATTCGTCTTATAATTGAAGAAAGCTCCAACCTATAAATAGATTCTCTTATGATATTGAATTCCATCCTTTTTAATCTCTTTTACCATCCAGTCAAGGAATAAGATGAAAAGGAAGGCAAACTATTCGAATCAGAACGATAGATATGATCCGGTAAAGTAAGCACCAAGGCCTAGGTATGAACTTGACTCTTTATTCGAAGCACTCATACTTCTTTATCGAGACTTTACTACTTGACTTGATTCGCCCTTTCTGTACGTCACTTCCTTTCAGTGATGTTAAGGATGAATTAAGAAGTTTAAGAGGGGAAAGGAGTGTTGGAGTTTCTGGACCACTTTCAGTCAGTATTGGATCTCCGAGTACATAAAGAAAGTATAGAGATCTTCACAGTATTAAAGGTTTATGCTTTGTTCTTATTCTTGGATTTCTTGATATGGGAAAGATCTAGGTATTGTATTGGCTCTTTCCTTTCTGGTTTACATCCCCAAAATTCTTTTCCCGGGAGAAAGTATGCGGGTAAGGGAAGCTTTAGCTTTTATCTATTGGGGTATAACAAGTAAGCACTCCCACTAGTTAGTAAATGAAGAGAAGCTGCTGAAGGAGCTAGATGGTGTGAGGGGTACTCATGATGCTATGCTAAAGGTCCTTCTTTTTTTTTATAAGTCCAAATACCCTTCTATGATCTTAGTTTGCTGCTTTCTCGCGGGCTGCTATTAAAAGAAAAACTGGCCATAGGCCCATCTGCTACATCACTCAAAGCCTTCTTCGATTAGGAGTGGCTTATTTAGATTCTATAGTATTGCAAGTATGTGTATTCCTACTCCTGAGCTAGCATTCGTTTATAATCTTCATTGAGCTTGATCCGCTGAAATAAAGTCTGACACTAGCCCTCTCAATAGCCTTACCAGTTACGTTGGAGGAGAAATTCTAGCCGCTTCCGCCCTTTGCCTGTGCCTTCCTTATAAACCTGTAAGATAAACAAAAAAAGAAGTTGAGTATTATATATATAAATTGAAGTGCTGTTTTTGTTAGCTCAATTACAGGTATTTTCTTATATTAAAAAAAAATACCGACCTCCCTACTTGTACTTTTGTTTTGTTACTAAAGACTTTCTAAATAGAATAATCTATGCTTATATATACAACGATGCCAATTCTAATACCGAGAGTATTGGTACCAAGCAAAGAAAAGTGTAATATTTCTCCTTTCTTTGCTCATTGTATGATGCATTCTGAATATTGATGTTTACCATATCACAGTAGTTGCCCCAGCTGATCTAACCCTTAGCGAGAAGCTTGTAGGCATTGGAATAACTGACGCGGCATCACTGTCATTCATTTTCAACAAGAAATCGCCCTTCAGGCAGAATATCTCAGCACGGTGCTTGGGAGGGCGCTAAGCTCCGCCATATTGGTTTTTTATAAGGTGGAGGCCACTAAAAAACAAGCTCCCCTTTCATCTCCAAGAACGCCTTTGCTTCTTCCCTGATCTTAACAAACGCTTCCTGTGACAATAATGAAATTTCTTTCATGAATGAAAAGGTTCTGCTTCAAAATAATGCTTAAGCCGCTTACCCAAACACAAAAAAACTTGAGAAAAGCAAAAGACAGAAAGGCATAGTAAATGTGATCTAGCTTATATAAGCCCGACCGAGAAAAGCATGTGTTCCGTGCCTCCCACTGCACTAGTATAAAAATTCGTCATCAAAAGTGTGTTTGGAGAAAGTAACATGTGTACCTCGCATTCCAGCCAATGCAAACAAGTAAAATAAGATAAAATCAAACCATTTTTCCACCTAAAGTATTATTACCATCACTATTCATGCAATAGAAAGGTCACCTTCAGTTGAAAGATCGTTCTCCAAATTAAGATCAAAATCCAGTGCCGCAATGAGATTTTTTCAGTTATTCATACCAAATGCTGACTGAATCAATTTATACTTCACATTCTCTCGTTGGTAGTCTACCTACAATTGCACAACAATGTGGATCAACAGCAAGTTAAACAAACCAACCATGTACTTCGTAGTTCATGCTTTTTCTATTTCTATTGTTCCAAGCACTTATTTATGTTGCACTCCACAAATTATTTATTCTTGTTGTTAAATTCACTATGAATCATCTTTAGCCATATCAATGAAATGAGAATACTAGTACTTTTCACAGGAAAGGGGATAAATTATACATCAATAAGACCCGCTAATGGTACAAAGATCACTGACGGTTTACCGCCCCCACGTTTAATACCGGCTTTGGTATAGATTTTCATTATTTATACATAGCACACGAACCCGGGCAATTAGTGCTACGCTTATTTAGACTGGTCGTACTTTTTATAGTAAGATAATTAGTTACTCATATCAACTACATAGTTCTTCTCAGAAGGTCCCCTCCAGAATAAATTATTACAGAATGCAAAAACCTTGCAAAACACACTTATTGACACCGGAAAATTACACTATTTATAGGAAGTCCATAGATTATGGATACTGACTACATCGTTCTTCCCAGAGAATTCCCAGACACCATGAGAAATGATTACATGCCTCCAATGCCATCGATCCTTGAACAAATTCTAAGATAACCATTTCTCAGCGAATAAATAAATAAAAGATTTTCAACATGAAGGTTTAGGTAGGACTAACCGGGCCAGGAAGCGGATTTTATACAACCGAGGGTTCTTATCAAAACTTGTTGAGAGACGGAGAATATTGTAAGGATTTTAGCTGAACCAGAATGTAGATTTGCCGAACACTCACAATTGACTCAAAACGAATTCCGCCTCTCTCTTTTTTCATTTTTTAATGATTTTTTATATATTTCAGGTACCGTATGAGTACCTTACACCACTACAAGCTGCTGTAGAAAGAGTTCAGAAGGACAAGCTGCTGTAGAAAGAGTTCAGAAGGATCAGACCTACTCTTTTTTCAGATAAGATTGTTTTAATATTTCGAATTTATATATCTTTTTAGGGCTGAGACCTACCATACCAAGAAATGCTAACCCTAACTAAGCTAGAAGCGCTAATTGAGAGAGCATAAAGATCCAACTAAAAGACCTGATTTTTCGCTTAAATATAAGAGATCCTTCAGCTCAAACAAAAGAGGTAAATGGGTTTTTGGCCTTTTTTCTATTCTTTGCTTTTTCTTGGTTTGATGGAGGTTGCTCGTTTTGTATTGATTTAATTGGGCTTAATTTTTTCTGCATCGCCATCATTTATTATAATTGGATTTAATAGGTAGCCTCAGAGTCAGAGCATAAGAAAGAAAAACAATCGGGAGGCACGGTATGTCGGTGAGGGCACTTCAGTATTTTTGCTTGTGTGTGTGTTTTTTTTTTTAAGTCATAAAATTGGAAGGATGAAAGAAGAAATTCAGTATTAATACTTGAAGTCGCACTTGCCATGGTGCGGATTTGCCAGGGCTGTGCTTATGTTGGAAATCGGTTGCCATGTGCTACTATATAAATAAAGTATGAATTTGCACTCTCATTTTGAATTTCTTATGTTTTTATTGTCTATTCAGAGAAAGTGGTTTCTGCTTGTAGGTTGCTTTTTTTTTACTCTTGGTTGTGTATAGGAGGAGACTAGAGAGAGGGCGTTAGCTGGTCAAGTAAGATTTTGTTGAGGGTTGCACATGTGTAGCTCAAGTTGGCTAAATTGGGGCTGAAATAGAACATTTGGGTGACTAGTACTGGAAACAATTGAACTTTTGGAGGACAAGTGCTGTCCGAGCGAGATCGGAGTGCCAAGAATCCCAGGTTCTTAGTTATGGTTTGTAGCCATTGTCAATGAAAGAGTACGAGATTCCCTATTTTAGTAAGATAAGCAATCAGGGGAAGTATAGGTCACTCCCTTTCTAATATGTCAAAGGCTAGGAAGAGCAGACTTCTCCGGTGACTACATATGGTTTTTCTCTGTCGTCGGGTGTTCTTAATCTGGAGTAAAAGGATTCGAACCTTTGCATGTCGGTACCAAAAACCGATGCCTTACCACTTGGCTATACTCCATATGGTTGGCCCCGGGGGAGGAAGGGAGACGCGAAAGAGGCCTATATATCTTCGGCCCCGGAGTGCCTGCCCCAAAAGGAGGAATCGTGGATCCTAGAAGTGGATTACCATATGGGTATTTAGCAACATCATTCGTTGGATTAGTCGTAAGGCTGCGCCCTTTACTATATATGATATTCAATATGATATTCATCCCTTCCTGGCATGAACCCTGTAGGGCAGGTAAGACCAGGAGCTTCAAGTAAGTTCTTTGTAACAATCTAGGTTCATTCATCTCATTATGGACTGAGGGAAGAAAGAAAAATCAGGATATTTTTAGTACGAGAGGTTTTTGGTAATTGACACCCGCCACAAACGTTTCAATTCATATGTTACCATTCATAGTAAAGTAGTCCTCTTTTTTCTTTATTTTATGTCTGAGTGCCTTATTCATTCTATCTATCAAAGTCCTTCTTTGTGCTCGCATAGTCCTCTAATAAGAAATGGTGAAGAATTGGCCATGGGAAAGGAAAAATAGGGCCACTCATTTAATCTATCTATATTTCTATACTCTTTTTTAAGGTTCTTCTCTCATTTCAAAGCAAGGCTTTTCTCTAACCTTCTCTTACTCGCCTTACTAGAAACCTGTCTATTAAAGTACCAGTCCTTAGGTCCCATCTGAGAAGGAAAGCCTTAAAGCTCACGCCCTTGCTTTCGTAACCCGTGCTTTATGCAATAACCGCAACGAGAGAAAAGCGGCTATTCCTTCCGCAGGAAGCAATAACTCTGAACTCCGCCTTATTTAGATTTTTTGTTCCATCCCGAATGATATTGATTTGTTCACTTCTACGACTCCTGCAACAAGTGGATAGATACTTAGATTGGGATGCTTTCACGATTCCAGTATTCCTATCTTTTTCAGAATATCTTTTTTGTTGCCTTTCTAAACCGCCATAGCAGCCCCTGTATTACTAGTCGTTGTTCTTTTGGAATCTTACGAGTTGGTCGACGACGACGAGTTATATCGGACCAATAGTGAAATCAAGGTCCCACCACATCCTTTACTAAAGTGGGATATAAAATATGAAATCGTTAGCCTAGTTTGACATCTCTGCCTCCGTCATGTTATTGTTATTCTGCTAATCTTCAACTCTATGACTATTAAACAATCATGCTGTCGCTGTTTGGATGTTTCAGGCTCGACAGTTGGAAGTTAAATACCCCAACTCAGAGGCGTCCAAACCCACAGATTCAACTACCAAACATGCTAATTAACTTATTCGTCCGTCCTCAAAGAACTTAATTACTGGCCCAGGAAACTGCAAAAAAATGGACATGAAGGATGCATCCACAGACAATACAAAAAACAGTACCACCTACATTAGTTTCTTTCTACACCATCACTACACACACACATTCCACTTCTGATAACCCAACTGTTCTGAAGCGACTCAGATATATTGAAAGCTCTTTTAATAGAAAAAAAAGAAGGGCTCGGTCATCAAGTAGTTTGAAAGGACGGTAAAGGAAAGTAGTATTTCATAAGCAAGCTAGGGATCGGGCTACTAGGCATTTCTTTCCACGTTTGCACGGGATGCATGGTTTAATAGAAAGGCTCAATAGGCATTCAACAATCACAAGTAGGCATGAACGGTATAGGGGTGTGTGATAGAAGTATAGGTTTCTAAATAGGTAATAAAGGATAGGCGAGAGAGATATGCATGCACGGGTTTCTGCACCGGTAGAGGCTTTTGCACCGGAGTAGTGAGTTTAATAGACCTTTGTGAGAAAGAGGCGCTAGGTCTTGAAGCTGATAGATTGAGTAGGCTTGTTAGCAAGGTAACCAAGCAAGAGATGTGTAAAGCAAGGCATTGCTTACTACATCTATACTAGTTTGAGGCTTTGGTTTAATAGTGTATGCGCCGGAATAGCACTGATAGGTTGATGTGTGTGATTTTCCTTTCAAGTATAGACGTTTAGGTCAGGGATAGGTAAGTCACCACCGATAGCCGGAGTAGTAAGAGTTGTTGGGATGGGCAACTCAAAGTGTTTAGAAATAGGCACCCGGATAACTGACAAGAGAAGTTTATGCGTTCTAGTTGGCAAGGTCAAGAGAAGAGGCATCTGGTATGAAAGTAGTTGTTAGCACAGGATAGGTATTTGGTAGCAGAGGTAGCCAACCTAACAAGGCATGGGCATTGGGTATGGAAGTGGTAAGGTTGGCACGAGTAAACAAAGTATAAGTATTCACATAGCAAGGTATGCAAAGTTGATTTTTTCGAGTTGTCAAGGGAAGTAAAAGTAAGTAGTAAGCAAGATAAGAAAAAAGGAGGTGTTTCGAAAAGCAAAGAATAGGAAAAAGGATAGGAAGAAAAGGTTTATGCCCGGGTATATTGAATAGGAAAAGACAGGTATGAAAAACAAGGTAAGCTGCTTTTTTGGTAGCTGGGTCACACCCGACGAACTAAAAAAACTCCTAACTTGGCTCCCCACCCGACCCACCTGGCATCCGAAGCCTCCTTTCAAGATAAGGAAAACATTCTTGGCAACTCCTCAGAAGACTAAGCAAGCAGTCAAACCTCTTCTTCCGAAAAAGGCTCTTTATCGGTGATTATAATGAAATTCTGCACAGGGTCGGAAGATCGAGCACCGAGTTTAATGCGAGCCTGAAGAGAGGCGTTGGCAGACTTGACCCTACACGATCTTGGGTACAAGGGACATGCTTTCAAATGGTCAAATCGAAGAAAGACCGGCGGCTAGGCCTCATTTCTCAAAGCAGCGGTCCTTAGGGGCTTAAAAGAGGAGGGAGGGGCATAATCAAGGCTGAGAAGATGGATATCAACGGGATCCAGGAAACTCCAAAATCCCAATTTAGTAAGAAAATGCATGAAGGTTTGGGGAGAACTAAGGAATAGGTAACAATTAGATACTCTTTTTAGGAATTTCCCTCTGGCTAAGCGAGTCTACTAAGCAAATGCCGTAGTCTATCGTATAGAACAGCAAGAAGTATGCCCAAAGATATAGTAATCCAAATTGAATGTACCTTCGTCAGTATACTTTCGTCCAACTTCTTCTACAACTGAAGCATCCGAGACCCAGGCAGTAATAGGAATGGGTTTACTATTCTTATGTTGGCGTAACTATTTTCGTACGTATTAGAGATAGACCTTAACTAACTCTTGTTGCTATACGGTACCGGTAGCATTCACAATTCCCTTGCCTACTCGACTTGTCTAAAAGAAGAAAAGATGCACGAGCTACTCTTTCTCTTCTTCATTGGCAACTCCTTTGATTCTTGCCATCTGTCAGTTGGATTCTCTTTCACGTAAACTTTCCATATGCGTAACACATGCGTTGGCTTGTAGTTTATACTTTGTGAGCATGGGGATGACTTTTTTCTTTCAAGAAGGGATAAAACAATTTCTTTCTTTGACCCGAGGCAGAAGCGTCTTTTCACGAGCTCCGAAAATCTATCTCGATGGGAGCTTTACATTTCTCATTTGTGGGTGCTCTTCTCAAGTTGATGAAGAAGTATCGAAAAGACTGCACCCAGTCACATGTTTTCCTATTCATTCCACTGAGCTACGAACTAGGCAGATTAGGTAGATAAGAGAATAACATGGATGTCAAGGTTCTCTCCGGTCTTACTCAAAGACAGCTTTAGAGCGAAAGTCAAACTCAAAAACTACTTGACTAAACCGGCCAAACCATGCTTTCGGAGACTTTTTAAAGCCATATATATTATATGAGGAGCGTCGTAATCTGCATACTTTTCCAGGCTCCCCCAGAGCACCATACCCTGGAGGTTGCTCCATGTACACTTCCTCCTCCAGATTGCCTCAGAATGCATTTTTAACGTCCATCTGATAGAAAGGCCAAGAGTATGTAGCTGCTAAAGAGATCAAGAGTCTAACCGATGTCATCTTTGCCACTGGTGGGTTAAAACGTATCATAATAATACATACCATAAACCTTAGTGAAGCCTTTAGTCACCAGTCGAGCTTTAAGTCTCTCCACAGTACCATCAGGAGCCATCTTGATGGTATATACCCACTTGCAACCAACATCTCCCCTGGAGGCAAATCACAGAAGTCCCAGGTATGATTCAGAATAAGGGCCTGAATCTCATAATCCATGGCAGCCTTCCATCCAGGATGAGTAAGTGCAGCAGACACATCTGTTGGAAGTGATATTGCATCCGGAGAATAAATCCAAGCAGTATACTGTGGGGATAAGGCATCATAACTCACTACCTGGGCAATGGGATGGCGTGTAGTACACTTTATAGTAACCTTTCTAACAAGGAAGGGCTAACTCTATGTCTGATAGTGGCATAGAAGATGGCTCCGTGGCAGCAGGAGCCGAGGCTGAGGAGCTGGCACAGGAAAAGGGGCAGGGGGTATCGGCCGGCGAGTGTAGACTTGGGTAATCGGTGGTGGAGTAATAGTAGGCTGAACAATCGGGGGAAGAATAGATTGAGCATGGATTCTTTACCAGTTATTGGTACCTTACCAGTCATAACCCAGATCAGAATGGTAGACTTAAGAGAGGTTTCTTTTGTAGTTTTTCTGCGGCCAACCTTCAAGAGTTGTTTGAGTATTACAGTACACAACAGGTTTACCATACCGCCGCGGGACGGAATGAAAGAAAAGGATTCACTAGTGTGGACACACCTTTGAAATGAAAGAGGGATGTAGTAGTTAGACCAGGTAGAAATGAGGGGAATCCAGCTATAGTTAAGTATGGAATTTGAGATATTCTTATGTTGCTCATATGGAATAGACCGGGGACCATATGTGCATAAGGATCACTCAATTTTCGGGACCGCCGCTTGAGGCGACGCTGCGTCAACATCGAAAAAAATCTCAATGGTGTGCCAGAGATCTGGGGTACAGTATGCTACTGGTTGAGGCGCCAGAAGACTGGCGTGCTGCTGTGTTGCACGCTGGATCGGTACGATTAGAGAATGTAGACTTCAAGGTCTCCCCCTCCATGGACGAGGGAGATCGATTGAAGAGTGTTTGGTTGAATGTGCGAGGTTTCCCCATGAAACTCTGGCAGTATCATGAATTTGAGAAGCTAGTGGAAGATTTTGAAGTATTGCTAAATGTGAATAATCGCACACGGGGCCTTTATGTGTTGAGGCTAGGCTCAGAGTTGGAGTTTGTGATATCTCTGCCATTCCTAGGGGTTGGATATTGTACCGCAATGTGAGAAATGAATGACGTAAATATGAAGTGGAATTTCACATTGATGGTGGTGTTACTGGAAATACTGGTACGAAGTTAAGCCTTACTGGCTAAAGAAGAGGAGCCCTGGTGATGAAGGAGCGGGGTCTCATAATAGTGATAATAGAGAGAAAACTGGAGGCGATAACCCCAAGAAAGCTAGAAACTCATCTGATTCATCTCAGATGGGGGACACCCATAGAGGCAAGGAGACAGTAATTGAAGAATCTTAAATCTTTTAGGATGGAGACCGTGTGGAGGTGATTAGACATGTGGAAAATTTGCTAAACTCCCCTACTGAGTCTGAGTTGGGTATTTCTCTGAATACCGGTACCGAAACTGAAACCTCTGCTATGATGCCGATGCTGGAACGTGGTGCCCCTCCTGAGCAGGAATTGCACTGTACCGAAATGTCTGCACAGTTGGAGGAGTTTCTAGTGGGTGGTACCACCACTAGCCAAAAAACCACCTGGGCCGGAACTCAGGCGTAGTGTTAGGTTCCAACTCCAAGGAGATGTGGGAGTCCCCATTCCTTACAAGGCATCAAAGAGGGTGAAAGTGAAGGCGCTAGAGAAGACACCCAAGTAAGGTACCTATTATCTTTTGGACCCTTATGAAAAACTCTTTCTGATGAGGCTTTGGTTCATCTGTTTGAAACATGTGGCATCTCTTTAGGTTTTTCTACAGAACAGAAAAAAAAGAAAATACAAACTCTTCGTAAGATGCATAAATCTTAAGTGGAAAAGTCACTGTTTTCTTTCCTATACCTGATACTCAGAATAAAGAAATCAGCCCTAATCACTATACCAGAAGAAAGGGAATTAACACTGCTCACATGAAATTGCTAACCCGGGTAATATAAGAGGAAGAAAGAAGCCTTGTAATAAATAGAAGAATTCTTCTTCTTAAAAAAAGAACAGATAGATCTGATAGGAATTCAAGAAAGCAAAAAACAACATTTTTCCACTTAAGACCATTTCTACTTTTATAACTAAATGGTTTTGCCTTCCATCAGTTAGTAAATAAAGCTGGTGGCATATTGGTAGGATGTAATGATGCTTAATTTACAATAGTAGATGTTTGGATTCACATTTACTCACTCACAATTTTCAGAATCCTAGTGATGGTTTTAAGTGGGCTTTGACATGTGTCTATGCATCTACTGAAAAAACTGTGTTGGAAAGAAATAAGAGTTTAAAAAGTACGGTTTAAAATAATCGACTCTGCTTCTCGGCCTAGGGCTTGGGTGGAATGGGTATACTAAACCTGGATCTCAAGAACAAATAACTATTGGGTAAATGGTGGTGGTACTTCATGGACCCAAAACACAACCAGCTCTGGAAAAAGGTCATCCTAGCACATTATGCCAACTCAAAGAAAGATTCACCATTTTTGAGAGAGATCCAGATGCTACGCGCCTCAGTGATGAAAACTGGTACAACAAAGGTACTGGGAAATCGGTCAATTGAGTAGCTAAGTGGGTGTTTGGTGAAATCTGCTCATAACCGTGGTCTGACAAGAACCCATATCAGAATCGTAAAGTCAAGCAAGGTGCCTTGGCTGGATCAAAGAACTCATTAGACATGACAATCGAAGAGATTAGATCTCAAATGGCGCAGCGGAGAGGTGAACCGTCAGATGCGAGACGAGGCGGAGAGAAGCCAGCGGCGTGAAACTCAGCTGCAAGAGCAGGTCTCTTCAGCCATGAAAGAGCACATATCCTTGGTAACAAAGGAGTTTGAAGAAAGAAAGGCCAGATTTGAAGCCTTGTTTGATCGTATATTCAGACATCAACTAGGCAAGGAAATTGCTCTAGAAAGGGGGGGTAGCCCAAGCAAATCCGAAGGTAGCCCGAGTAAATCCGATAAGGGTATACTTGAAATCCCAAGTCGGGTAATGTCTGTGCCAAAACCTAGGGTGAATAGTGTACCTGTGGTACCAATTCATGAAGAAAGACCTGAAACACTCCAAAGAGAAAGGTTTCTTTCTATACCATGAGGCAGCAGCTTCAAAAATAGGAAATTCCGAAATTCGATGGGTCAGAATGGATCTTGAAATGCCAATACTATTTTTTTTATTTGTACCCAGTTCATGAGGTACACAAGACCCACATGGCTGTATTGCATTTTCCCGGACGAGCCAGTGAATGGTATCGAAGCTATTGTCTGGCTCAAGATCATCCCTCCTGGAATGTACTGTTGGAAGAATTAAAGAAGAGATTTGAAAGAGGAGGTGGAAGAGATGCAATAGATGCGTTCAAAAGGTTGCATCAGGTGGGAAAAATTGAGGAGTACATGGAGCGGTTTGAAAGGGCAAAATCAAAACTTTTATTAAAAAACCCATTCTTTTCTGAATCTTATTTTGCGGGCTCATTTTTGTGTGGGAAAAAAGAGGAAATTCCACACATGGAAAAAGGTTTTAAAGCCACAAACTGTGGCAGATGCTTTTGAAATTTCTTCTCAATATGAGCTAGCATGAGAAAGCCAACTAAAAAGAGCCAAACCACCACCTAAACTTGTTCCTACCAGTAAAAACCATTTCAAAGGCAAAGAGTGGGGATTGAACAGTAAAGTACCGGTACACAAACCCATAGCTACTGCTAACAATCAGAAAAGTGCACTCATGGACCAAAGACGTGCCCTTGGCCAGTGTATTTACTGTGGAGAAAAATATTACCCGCTATTGCAAATCCAAAAACTTGCACCTAAGAAATATAAGAGCAAGACATAGAAAGAACATGAAGACGAAATGGGTGTGCCTGAGGAGATTGTGGAAGCTGAAGAAGGATTGGTTTCGATGCATGCTACATCCGGGAACCCCCACTGGAAATCCATGAAATTCAAGGGACGGAAACACTCCCATCTATGTACTTATAGATAGCGGTTCCACTCATAGTTTTGTTGACCCGGCCGGCCATCTGGCAAGGCACTGAATTTCACATTTCCAAAACTACCCGGGGTAAAGTCAAGTGGCAAATGGGCAGAAAATGATGACAGACTTTAAGTGTGATGCGTTGAAATACTCACTACAAGGTATGGACTTTTTTTAGAATTTTATATTTGGGGATAGGATATGATACTTGGGTTGGATTGGTTGTAAAAACTGGGTGGGGCCAATGAAGGTGAATTGGAAGGACAGATGGATAGCTTTTGACAGAGGTGGTAAAGAGGGCGCTAAGCTGGTGGTTGTTGACAAATTCACCAAATAAAGCCATTTCATTCCACTGGCACATCAATTCTCTGCTACCACATTTTTTTATTATGTGTATAAGCTCCATGGGTTACCAATCAGAATCTTGACTGATAGAGATCCCATATTGACAAGTAGGTTATGGCAAAAACAAATGCACAAGCTGGGGGTGAAGCTGAACATGAGTACGGCATACCCTCAACAAACCGATGGACAAACGGGGAGGGTAAATCAGTGCATTGAGACATACCTTAGATGTATGACCTCAACTCAACCTAAGAAGTGGGTTAAAAAGGTTACTCTTTTGAATGGTGGTACAATACAACTTTTCATACAGCTATAAAAACAACCCCCTTCGAAGCCATGTATGGCTACCCACCTACACAGTTGCCACAAGGTTCATTCCCGCCACATTGAATCTGTTAATGAGGTGTTGAGAGGCAGACATGAAGCCTTACAGCAGCTAAGAGTTAATTTGAAGAGAGCCCAAGATAGAATGAAAGGGTTTGCAGATTAAGAAGAGGACCGAGCGTGAATTTGCAGTAGGTGACTGGGTGTACTTGAAATTACAACTATATCGACAAACATCGCTACAGTTAAGAGGGAATCGCGAGCCTTGTTCCAAATACTATGGGCCTTTCGAGGTTATTGAAAGAGTGGGTACAGTAGCGTACCGGCTTAAATTACCAGAAGGCACCTTGCTTGATCCATCCAGTTTTCCATGTGTCTCAACTTCAAAAGAGGCTTGGAACAGATAAAGCAACCTCTCCTCACCTGCCATTAGTGGGCTCAGACGGGAAATTCAGGGTGGACCCAGCAGCTATATTGGATCGAAGGATGGTCAAGAGGAGAAATGCACCGGTACCTCAAATCCAGGTGAGGCGGACGAATTTGGCAGATGAAGAGGATTACGATCAAATACGAGCCCAATTTCCAAAGTGCTAATGAACTGCTTTATGAACCACCAGTAGGAAAAACAAATGGAAGGTTCTTAGGTACGAAAGGTACGCAGACGACATGGTCTGTGGGATTCCTACAGGAGCAGGGTCAAGAGAGAAGGTCCAGCTCTTAAAAAATCAATTGTCCCAGGCTATGAGCAATCTGGGATTAGGTTACACTTTAGTAGAAATGCAAGGGGAGGCCTATAAATTCCTAGGGGAAAGACTCGGGATTATGGATGACACCCTTCCAATACAAGATATAGGGAAACTTCAGCCCTCCCTCCCGCAGGAGTGGACCTCCCTCATGGAGCAGTTAACGTCACTGCAGCACCAGTGCTGTATGCGGACTTCCTGCACTATATATCCCACCCCTTTCCTCCTTTTTGAGACCTTACAACTTCACCTGGAGGAGCAGAAGGCATATCTCGGACAATCCGACGTTTACGACGAGTCGGGGATTGCCCGAAGGAGATTCTTTTCAATAAGTTAAATTCTGGTATTTAGTGCAGTTGACTTGGGCGGCTCGTGTGGGATGGGGCTAGTAAGAAGCTAGCTAGGCCCCTTTCTGGTAGTGATTTTGGTTACGAGGCACGCGCACTTGACTCTTGCTTTTCCTAGCTTGTGGGGTAAGGGCTAGCTTGTGAACAAGGAAGGAGAAGTGCGCGTGGGTGGTGTGGGTCTTTGCTTCAAAAAGTGATGAAAAGACTCGTTGTTTACAGCCCGTCTTGGTTTTTCTTTGTGTCCTTTCTTCCTGTTGTGTGTCTATTGTCATTCTTGTATTCGTGTAGTATTGGTGTCTGAGGATCTGTAAAATCCCTATGGGATAGCGGGAACTCTCCTTCATGTCCAAGTCTCGCAGTCCTATCTTTCGAAGCCGGTAAGCATTCTGCTTTCATTCCAACTTTTCCAGGCAGCTTTCCTGGAGCCTATTCCGTACGTCAAAAATGACCTCTCGTGGTCCTACTCTGTCTATTGGTCTAAGCCGGCTGTGCTTTTCATTCTCTTTTATCTTTCCGCGAGGGCCTCTGCTTTCCTCGAGGGAATACGACGAGCACTCATCTCCAGCATGAAGGTGGTCCTATCATCTCTATTTCCTCCCGACATTTCCTTCTCTAGTCAGGGAAGCCATAATCAGTCAGTAAGAAGTCTATCTATAGGGAGATAAGAGAACAGGATGTGCGAAACTTGTGTCAAGAGAGATGTAGAAAGGAGAAAAAGCATAGTTCAAACTAGCCTCCTCACAATAAAAAAGCCCATGATCGAATGTGAAAAGAGAAGCCTTTCTATTATATACTCCCAAGGCGCGAAGCGGTTGAGCATAATATAGGAGGTTCGAACCCCCTATACTATGATAAGGGCCCGTCAACAGAGAAGTTGGCTATAATGGAATAGAGTCCAGGATTCTCCTTCCTCATAAAATGAATTAGGCTGAGGCAATGGCTTGGTCAGCTACATACTCTCTCTTATTCTCTTTTTCTTATTAGTACTTAAGAGCTCACACAACCATTCGCTTCAAAGCAACCTATTCCTCTATTATGCTTTACTCAGATCTTTATTCTTCCTTGTATTTTGGTCTTGTTCTGTTTTGGCTGATGCAAGAGGTGCCTTTCGCGATAAACACCAAAGCGCTCATCTTTATTGAATCGAATCTAGCTTCATTAGTGGAATCGGGACTGCTGATGCCACCATTCCTGGCTAATCTTATACCTTCACTGGTTCGCAAGGAACTAAAGAAGATGCTCTCGACTGGTGAGTACAAAGCCTTGTTCTCATTCTCGACACTATGGCATGCATGCTATTGAGAAGCGAATTCAGCGTGCCCGGTATGAGCAATTCATCATACAACTAGCTTCGGTCTACGAGGATTGCACATGTCTAGTTTCCGAACTAGTTGGACTCTCATTTATGTAAATTCCTGTTTGCGGGACTGTGCACACGGGTTTGGTTATGTCTGTTGGATCCCGTGCCAGTAGGGGTGGCAATTGGTGGAGGTCTGTGTCAGGTTGCGACTATTTAATTAAATTCTCTAACCTGGTTAAGTCCGACTTGACGTGCTAGCAGGTCATGAAATCAGAACCATACCCATTAGCCTAAATGTAAGGTTGGGTTTACTAGTCTTGGAGTTGGCAATCGAATTTGATTGGCTTTGATACCATAAAGAATATTCGGCTAATAGGAAATTTAGCATTTCTATTTAAACAAAAGCAAAAAATTCAACACAAAGGTGGTCATGCCAGCCCGATCCACCAGTGGGTCCAGAAACCCTGACCTTAATCCAACCCATTAATGCAATTAATTGGCCTTAAGTGAGTTGAGTTGGTGTTGGTAAACCTGATGGGTCGGGTCAACAACTACTGGCCCTATACAGGTAGTTACCTGTACCAAGTGGTACGGAAATCTTGGTTATCTTATCTGTTTACCTCCTATTTTTTCCTATTTAGTAGATATATGCCGATAAGTATGATTATTTCATGAGAAATTTCGAGAAATCTTTGAGAAGCACATTACAAACTCTCCCTCTAATAAGTCATACATCCATCCAAGAAAGCACCAAACTTCAACAGTTTATTATGAAAAGTAAAATGGGGAAAGTGCTTAACTTGGGACTATCATGTCTTAGCAGCCGATATGAGCTTTTATTGACGCGAGACTTGTGTGATTTACTCCGGATGGATAAGATTTATTCGTTGATTCCGTTAATAAAGAAAGGAAGTTAGGTAACTATATATGAGATAAATAAGTGTAAAGTGGGTGTAATGAGTTTTTTAGGTAAGACTAGCAATGGGGCTAATACCTATCATATGTACTCTGGGTCTTGTCTTGCTCACCACCTGCTTGGCAATTAAGTACAGTATAGGTTGCATTGGTACGTTGGAAAATACCTGGGATAGCTTGTACCATAGGGCTAAAGAGTAGGTATTTATGGATGCTTACTAGGGTAGGGGTTACATATTGGTATTTACAGTTGATAGGGCTAGGGTAAGCTGAGAGCCCAGAGAAGTTTATGCGTTCTAGGAGTAGTAAGCAAGGCATGTCAGGGTTGAGGACTAGTAGTTGTGCCGGGATAGACTTGTTAAGAAAAGTAAGCCCGAGATAAGCATTTGGTATTTTAGCTAGGGCAAGTGGCACTTGTGAGTAAGGGAGTACAAAGCATAGCCAAGGTCCAAGGTAAGTAGAGTATGGGGCTAGTCACTAGGGACAAGGGCAAGGTAGTTCCGGTAAGCGGATAAGTAAAGGTATGTCCGGATGGATAGGTTTGCTATTTACTCATTTCATTCATTCTCTTGTATTTGTGTGATCAGTTCAACCTCCGGCCTTTTTCTTGCTTTTCTAAGAAGCTATTACTGTTTATACAAAGAAGAGTGAACCAATGACGTTTGTGGATCTCTCTTACACATAAAAGTAAAGTGTTGCCTTTCTTTTTCTTCCTCTAGTCGGGAGTACCGGGTATGGGGACAGCGTTCGCGCACATTTACAACATATATAGAGAAAAGTGGTCGCTTCTCTGGGTTGGGGACATCTAAGGTTTGGGGAAAGCTCTAACGACCGATCCTCCTCATACAGTTTGAGACATAGATTTGCCGATGGGCTGCTATAGTTTTGGTTGTTTGTTGACAACGCTCTATTCAGTGATCTTTACGTGTATGTATTTCTTTGATTCTGCTAGCGGCGGCGAGAGCACAGGCTTACTTTATATACGTAATTCGGTAGCAAGTAAATATATATACCTAAAGCGAGGTCTTTCAGAATGTAGTCTCTGGCTCCGGACCAGTTTTCCGGAAAGGAAGAAGAATCAGAGCTAAGGGATGAGTTCAAAACCAACCACAAGCGCCTTTATTTCTACTCATACGCCTTTCGCTATTGTCTCACTGGTACGGTGCTTTCTCTTACTACTTGAATAAGTTTATCCTTAAGGTTTTTATTGTGTGCTCAATTTTATTTGAAACTGTTGCGACTCTGTTGGCTATTCCAGAGGAGAAGCAGAAGTGCATAGACATTGAAAGCGCATGTCAATTGCTAAGCCGGCCACTAGTCGAAAAATTTCTTGAATATGTGTACTAGTAAATCTATTGCGTTTTTTTACATGCATGCCATTCTTTGGAAACTTACAAGCTTCACAAACCATATTCCAGAGGAAAGGAATTTGACCAATAGGCCCAAGACAACGTATGGAAATTCTGAACGTATATGGCTAGCAGTAGTGTGCCAGTCGCAGTATTGCTAGCTTGAAATCAGACTGATTCGTAGTAACGTGCGATAATAATACTAGATGGCCAAAGCACATGGTATTACTAAAGTGAAGTATTATGATGGTACCTTTTTTTGAAACTAGTAATAGTGAGGACCCTTATCGGTTTACTTTTGGTACAATTTTCAGTAAACTAGCCAAAATATGGTTAGCCTAGAGTTTACTTTTCCCTTTTTTTTATGTTGACAATATTTCATTAAGGAAGCGGTGTCTTGCCTCGAGCACATAGGGAAAGGTACTGCTCTGGACTAGGAGGGTCAAACTAGGCTAGGAAATGGGCCTAACCCCATTCGCTGATGAACCCTTCACTTTTGACGGGTTCAAAAAGGAGGGCGCTGGAAGTGCCTTTCCAACGAGAATCAAGGTTGACACTATAATAAGTCAATTGGAAAAGGAAGGTTTCAAAGAAAATCAACTTCACCAACTTCCTACATACTTGACTGGGGAGAACCTTAGTATATATTTCTTATGCAATGGCGGGAAACCTCTCAAAACAAGAGGGCGTAGCGGCTTTGTTCCTTCATGCGGCACACCATTCATGACAGGGCTATGGGTTTCCTAAAAAGACATAGGCTAAAATACAAACCCAACAAAGAAGAAAGACAACTAATTCGGCAATGTGGCAACCAAGTTCAGGCCCTTCTCCTTCAAGCAAGGGAAAGAATGGAACAGAAATATGATTGAAAAAGCAGGATTGCCACTCCTCACTATTTTCGGTTGTAGAGACAAAATGCGAGTTACCTAGTGGCTGTCCCCGCCATCAAGGACAACCTGAGTCGAATCGTTTTCGTCGCAGTTGTGATGGTGATATTATGGTTAGTTTCATAGAATAGTTGTATGAATTTTGCTTTTATATATAATAGTTGGGAATAACTGTTGGATAGTTGTTTCTTGTTTGTATATGTTGTGAGACAGAATTGGACTTGTAGGCAGGGATGTGAGACGCTTATCTTTTAAGTTTGTATGAAACTCTTGCACATTTTTGAATTAGGTTGCACACGAGTGATGTATATTGTATAGTAGGCAGTATATATTGTATGAGCGTTTGAATTTCTCGGATAGTTTGGATGTGCTGGAGGAATATATGGAATTGAGATGTCGGACTTAGTATATAGTTATTGTATGGAGTTTTTTTTATAGTTCTTTTTGTGTTCTTTTAGTACATGTGGATGTCATTATGTGCTATTTAGTTGGGTGGGGATAGATAGTTACTGGATGGAGAGAGAGTTGGCTGTAGTTTGGATATGGAGTTGTGGTCGTGTAGTTATAGCGTGTAAGCGTTTATTGGACGTATAGCAAGATGAAATAGTTTAGGGTGTAAGAAATTACTCCAAGAAAACTCCCTTTGCTATGCTAAGCTAATGACTGCTTCCCTTGCCTTGACTACGGAACCTAGCCTGCCAACTACTTTACTCAAGGAGCATATGCCTATGACTCTGTGGTGCATGCTTTATGAAGGCAAATAACTCTTTCTTCCAAATATGGGAATGCTTGACCTGACAAAGCCTATCTATCTATTGGGAGCAGAAGGAAGGGAAGTGAGCATAGGATAGGTATAAGATAAGGGACACCTGCTATTTTTTGAGTTGTTATAGAAGAGGCATCTGGTAGTGGTGAGCGAGCACAGGAAAGGAGCTAGCCTATTGCTGAGGGAATTCTTCCTTGACTTGGCGTTTAGCGTGAATAAACCTGCTGACCTTTCACGTTCTATCGAAGAATGACTTGCTTACCTAGAACAATGCCTATGACAATCCGCTGACCTACTCACGTGCCAGCCTGCCTACTACATATGCCTATCTGCTGACCAGGTAATGCTGACCAATGCCTATACCAATAAGCCCATGCATGCTGTCAAAGACCTACTCCCTATGCCTATGCTGCCCGGGCTTTATCCCTCTGTGTAAATTGGAAGATAGATTGAAACTTTTTCTACTTACCGAAAGGCACCTATAGGGCTATAAACGGTACCTATCATAGCAACTTAAGGTAATGGTATTCCAAAGGCTAATAAGAGAAGGAAATGGGGCATATAGATATCACACCCTCTACCAAATCAACCTACCTTTCAAACACTTTCCAATCGCTTATCCCTGCTACAACAATCCATTGTACTACCCATTCTACGCTGACAAAGCACACCCGATTTCCGGGGGCAGTGAATTTGGCTCCAGTAACCATAACCCCGGATTCTATAAAAAACAACTCAGCTTTTAAAGCAGTGAGTGATAGAAAGGCCAACATTGAAAAAAAGAAGGCACAAGGGAGAAAAATGGAAGGACATAATTGCAAGAACAAGGGAAAGAACATGGTATATAAAAGGAGAAGGACTCCGCCGATACACTAAGGTTCGCTCGCGAGAAAGAAGAAAGAACATAATATGACAATGCCAGAAAGCGCCAGAATTCAAATAGGGAACGAACAGAGAAGGAATTCAGTAGTAACGTTCAATTCCTTGCTTTTTTCCTAAACGTTTACGCAGCAAGATAACAATAAGGAAGAACCGTTTGTCCAGCAAGCTACCAAGCAATAAAAAGTAGTTGAAAGAACTGAATAAAAGTTGCTTGTTGCATAAAATAAGTCAGTAGAAAAAGCCTGTGTATCAACTAGTGTAGTTTAAGAAGTAGTTTCATTAGGCTAGGCAAGTTTCGTTTGGCAAAGCTAATAAGTGAAGAATATGCGTTAAGTAAGCAATCTTTCCCTTGCGCGAACGCTTTTGTCGAACAACCTTGCTTTCTTATTTCTTTCATATGGAGGTTTTTCCTCCCTTGCATAAACAGAATATAACTTGAGTTCCGAGCTCTATTAGTAATTAAGCTAAGCCTGGCTAGTTTAGTTTACGCTCAATCTCTTCCTTCTAATAAAGAATATGCTTTGATATTTAATATGCGAAGGAATAGAATGGGCCAGGTTGATATTCCCAAGAGAAGTAATTTCAAGCAGAAGCAAGAAGACTTGAGTAGAAAAGAGTGTGGAAAGAAGAAGGGAGTTACTCACTCGGAAGTTCGAGCTTTGAGAGCGGTGTTGAACCACACTAATCCCCGGTTGGTATTTCGGAGACAATACTAACAGCAGCGAGAATGGAAAAAGTAGCACAGGAAGTTGGGTATAACAAAAGATGCTTTGTGGCTAGACAGGTAAGAAGTGGAGGTTTGGCTCTACTTTGGACAGAGGATGTTGGGCTTACTGTGATTAGTTCTTCAAAGTCTCACATTGATACAGTGGTCACACTAGCTAATGGGGTGCAGTGGAGGCTGACGGGGTCCTATGGAGCGGAGAGATGATCATGATACTTCTTGGAGATTACTTAGGGATCTCCATGCATATATTGATTTACCTTGGCTCTGTGGCGGTGATTTTAATGAGATATTATTTGACGAGGAAAAGGTGGGAGAAAAGAAGGTATGAAAGAAAAGCACTCAAGGTATTTAGGGAGAGGAGGAGCCTTTTGGCGTTGAAGCCTTTCTTCAGATGCACATAGCAACAACTACAGACTGATAATAGATGACGGATGTGTCAAACAAAGAGATGCTGATAGCCGACGGATATATAAAGCGCTGAGCCAATGATAGCTGATGGGAGTGTAAGACAAGCTAATGACGACTGACAGACGTGTCAGACGAAGAATTTATGACCATTTTAGGGCGTGTCAAGCGGTGATGACTGACGGATGTGCCAAATGGAAGATACTGCCTATACCACAAGGCCGGAGGCCATCCATGAAAAGGAGTTTTGCTTCGAACTCCGGCGATTGATCGAAGAGTGAGTCGTCCTCCTCTCGAAATTCGTTCGGGGAGCCGGAGGGAAAGCCTACAACCCCGAAGATCGAAGAGTAATGCCATGGTGAAAAGTGCCCTTCAGATAACGTCAAATACCTTTAACCAAAGCCCAAGGAGTTGTTTCTGTAGGAGCATGCATAAACTGAGAGGACAGCAAATGCTATGTCAGGTCGTGTAATGGTGGCACACTGTAAAGCTCCCACTACACTGCGATAGAGTGAGGGGTCAGAAAGCGGATCACCCGTCTGTTGGGAAAACTGAGCACCCGCACTGAGAGGGGAGGAACAAGGCTTCGCACCATGCATATTAGCCCGAATAAGAAGAATCTTGGATGTACCGGGACTGAAAGAGATGAAGACCGGTACCAGAGGTGTGTGCCTCAATGCCTAGGAAGTAGGCAAGTGAACCGAGATCCTTGAGGCAGAATTGAGAATGAAGGTGAGATAGTTGAGTATCAACAGCACTGGAATCGCTCCCAGTAATCCAGATATCATCTACAAAAACCATGATTAGAAGAGTATCCGATTTGGTGGCATTCGAACAGTAAATTTTTCTACTTCAAATCAGGTAGGCAATCGACCTCACTCACACAAGAAAGACATCCATCTTATGTCCACTTATCCCAGAAAGAAGAAATCAGATATTCTAGAAGAGGTCAAAGAAGAGAACACGTAGTTTTGGTACCGAACGTACCATTTTCAGAAGAGAAAGGACAAGACCTAAACTAGGAGAACTTGAAAGAGAAAACCTAATGAAAATCTATGAAAAAGAGAACGTCACGGCTATATTAAACATATGTCACCAAAGAAAAGACAGACCTTATAAACTTCCACTTCAGAAACCGAAACTAGATATTAGTTTATGCATTGATTACTTTCTGTTTGACTAGACATTTCCTATTATATGAATGAAGCAAATACATTGACTATTTCGAAGGAGACAAATCACAACCTTTTACGGCACTGAAATTGCAATTAGATAGAAATTTAAGAAAACTATGCATTATTCGTTACTTAACACATGTCTTCCTTGAGTGGTTGACTTCGTTAAGAATTCAATTCAATCATGTTGTCTCTGGGAAAGAGACCGGAAAACTACCAGGAACAAAACCATAAACAATGTGTGGCAAAACAGAAGCTTAGGATAGGCATTGACATGGGGTAGGGCTTAGTCAAGTAGTGAAGTTGTAGGGAATGGGTCTGTGGGGAAGTGACGTAGTTCTTGCGACGTAATATTATAGCTACCTAGGCTAGGGAAGAACATAGGGTAGGGCCACGTATTTGCCTGAGTTAATAGCATCCGGGGAAGCAGGTCAGAGCACTAAAGCAAGGTCACGGAAGGAAAGCAGCTTAGGATTCACAGTTATTGCGTAAAGCAGGTAATGAATGAGGCTAACTAACCTACCATCTCACAAAACGGCGTAAAGAATGAGTTCATGTAGTTGCATTGGCACTAGAGAATAGGCCAAAGTAATAGGCTAAGGAAAATGGGTAATCCTACCTACTCGATAAGCTAATGTATTCTTTCTTTCCATTACTACAGTTTTTTCGAAAAGGTAAATAGGTTTTTTCTTTGCTTCTCAACCAGGCTTCTTGATAGGAAAAGAGGGCTTGTGACTGGGGACCTAACCTTTTTTTTCATTCCTCCTTTAGTTAACTGAGTTCAGAGTTCCTGCCCTTTCTGGCAGTTATCGGAATTAATGAGTTGCTTCTTTCCTGAGTTAGAGTAATGAAGAGATGAGTTCTAGGGATTTCTTGAACGACAGAGTTCAGGCAGTTCTAAATCGACTTTCTTCCTCTCTACTTGACTTTATTTAGTATTTCGCTCGCTCCGTAAACTACGCTCTTACCCTAAGGTCGAGCCTTTTCATCCCTGGGACTGGGCTGCTCTGGACTTCTTTTTCTTGGAATCTGGTACGCTAGCTAAGCATCTGTATAGGGAAAGTAGGGCAAAGAAAGCTCACTCATAGGAAAGAATGAATTGCACAAAGAAAGTAAGGTAAATCTCCAAAGGGGAAATAGACATGAATGGGAGGACGTAACTAAGTCATTTCGGTAGGCTTGTGACGAGTATGCTTCTGGAAAGCGTCGCCGGTGTGAACAGATCCAGTAGTAAAAAGCTGTGATAGTCCCAGTAGTTATAGAAGAGGTTTTGTTTGTTAGGCAAAGCTGGTAAGGGGGGAGCTCACTCATAGGAGGAAAGCAGGTAACGAAGCTAATAGGAATAGCTCAAGCAGGGATCAGCCAAATTTATGTTGTTGGAGCGAGCTATGGAGCGAGCCAGAAAGCTCTGGTTCGAAGAAGCGTTTTGCTTGCCTTGGCTTGCAGTTGGGCTGTCCGGTCCCGCCTTACTTCTACATTACCATACTCCTTTCATTCCTATCTCCTTATGTGCCTTCGCTTCGGAACCCTTGAAGAAGCATTAGGGGTTTGCTGGCTCCGTTCACTCCCTTGTAATTCAGCGTGGCAGCGAGCACAAAGTACTGGACTCTCAGGAGATCCATGCCCTTGGAACTTTCTCCATCTGTTAAAAGCACTAGCCTGTTTCGGCTCTTCAGATGACATGTCCAATACCAATTGGAACTTCGGAGTCAACATGTTCACCGGCATGGTATTAGGAAATGGATCCTGATCCACCAACATCACATTTTTATGAGAGTTCTATCCTTGCGCTACGCACCTCTTAGTGTTCTAGGTGGATTGCTATCTAGAAGGGTACTCTTCTTCCTCGCTCCCAAAGAAAGGTCCGCCCTCCTTGGTTCCTTAGGCGGCTATACCTAAGCCCGTTCACTCAGGATGATATCCCAAGAGAGCTCCACCAAGAGAAATTAGATAAGGAATAGCTCGCAAGAAGAAAAACACCAACCAAAATAGACGCCTTCCTTTCTCTCATTGTGGACCGATTGGTCCGTCCACTTACTCCCAGAGAGCTTTCTCCAAAAAAAGCCAAGGAAGGAGGCAAACAAGATATATAGTAGCGAAAGCGGGTCAGCTAGTAGAATTCGTAGACCAAGCACTCCCCCCTTCCTAATGCGTAAGGTGGATTAGCTTCCCTTTTTATCCATAGATCCTTACATCTGAAAGTACGTCTTTCCAATAGAAAATACTCATTCTCTAACAGGAGAAGCTCACTTTTGAACTGGCACTAGCGATTGGATTTACATAGCAAGCTCTTGGCTTGGTCACTTTTCCAAATAAAAGAGAGAATCTCTCAGTGAACCGATTCATCCTTTCTCGCTCTTCGTGAACCAAGGTATTCTTCTTTCATTTTCTTTCCTATCCCCACTAACTCATCATAAGGACCAGTACTCCCTCCATGCGAGTAGCAGATGATTTATACAGACACGAGATCACTATGAGCGCCTTCGCACTTTCATTTCTAGTTTTTTTAGAAGGCGGACTTTGCTTTGGATTCGAACCATATTCACTAAAGTAAACTCAGAGAAAGAAAGCCAACTAATATCTTATATATGAATGTGATGAGAAAAATAGCATCTATCTAGAAGTATGTCGCTTAGGTTTTTTCTTAGTGAGTTTTGAGAAGTGTGAGCTCCAACGAAAAATAGTAAGGGTGAGAGCTTATCATTTCCTAAAGGATTGCTTCTTGCCCAGTATTATATAAAATTCTAAGTGGAATCAGACAACTATAGATAAGTCTAGCACCATGGCAAAAGATGTGGATGGAGGTTCTTCCACTTTGGGATCAGTCAGCATAGACCAAATAAGGTAGAAAAGGCGGAGTACTCAGTGGACTTGTCAGAAGAGAAGAACTAACTATTTTTTATATTAAGTGCATTGGGATATCGACTCGTGCGTGGAATGACTTATCTGCTTTATTTGATATTAGTGGCATAGGATAAAAAAAAAGAGCCGAAAGCGGAGACTTTCATCTTTCTTCTTCTTCGAATTAATAGACTACGGAAGATTGATACGTAAGGAGTTGTTATGAGTAGTTTCATCACAATAAGAAAAAGTCTTCAATAATAGAAGGAAATGCGTAGAAAAGAAGGAAAGAAAGCTTTCATAAGATGACGCTCGTTATGTGAGGGAATGAATGCCCCCGAAGACTCATCAGACTCTAATTTATACTCCAACCTTCCACCTTCGAAGCAGACCAATGAGCAGCCAACGCTAACGCCCATGGCCGAAGTCCGAGATCACAAGTTTGGAGTTAGAAACTGTGTTCCGAGCCGTTGTCACACTCCACTGAGCATGACCCAAGTAAGTGTTCTGGGTTCCAAAGATGACAAAGAGCTATACGGAGACTACAAAGTCTTTGTTAAGCTACCCGCTTAAAAGTGAAAATACCCAGGAACGAATCTTCATCTTCTTCGAAACAACAGAGCCGAGAAAGTTCGAGAAGACAATGGAATTGTGGTGAGCCCAAGACAGAATTTTCTCTTCGCGACTTTAACCCCAAGTTACCTGTTTTACCCACTGCTACTAAGGCCAGTTACTTCCTCTATAAGAAGCAATCCCTAGTTTACCTATAAGAATTCCTGTGAAAAGAAAGGCAGAATACATCTTATCCTAGCCCTACCTATAGGAAGAAAAGCCTATCCCAGGTCCCTATGTATGTGTACTCAGCCCTACTCCGTCGAACTACATAAAGGAGATAGTCCCATCCCAAGCTTCTCTCAACACTTCTGCATCTTCTAGTAAGTTTTACTCACCTATGGAGTTATCCGATCAGTGCCAGTAAAGAAGTTTCCTATTCAAGGTTGGTAGCTGTATTTCTTGAGTTCCAGGGGTAGCTTACACCCGATACCAAAGAAAGTAGTCACTTTTGACTAGTAGGAAGATAGTTTCGTTACCCACTTGACCTAAGAAGAACTAGTTAGTCTTTTCCTTCAAAACCAATAAATGATCTTTATTAAATACCAAGTGAGTGCTATTTTCCCTATTCCTAAACTTCCCCGAGTTCTACTTTACCCTATGTTTACTAGTACTATTTGACTAAGAACTTGAAATACTGGAATATGGAGTTGTAAGTAAGCTTCTGTCTTCACTTCTGCATCTTCTGTTGCTTATGGAGTAGACTCTGTACCGGAGTAAGAAAAGACTAGTACCACAAGAGAGGAGTAAGGAGCTTTACCGGCAGGCTAAGGAGAAGAGGAGGAAGTCCCTGTCTGTACCGGAGTAAGAAAGGAGAACTACATCAACTAATATATAATCTATAGGTATACTTTACAAGGTCACAAGAAAGACAAGAGATTAATTAAATAGGAGCATAGAGATCAACCAGTAAGAGAGAATCTAGGTTAGTGAAGGAAAGAAAGTCATAGGAAGGAGCAACAATTATCTATTATAGCAGAAGAGCAAGAGAGGAGAGGTTAGTTAGAGATTCTAGTAGCGTCGTAGTTGCTTATCCAATCCATTTCCTCCAAGCAAAGGACCTATTCTATTTCTTCAATCTAGAAGATCTGAGACTGAGTTTCGTTTCAACTAGACAGATCAGAGGTAGCTAAAAAGGTAGGAATAGTTCTGATTCCATTACGAAAAAAGCAAGATCTTGAGAGTAGGAAACATAGTAGAATTTCAAGACCTTACAGGGCAGTAGCTAGGTTACTTACGAGAATCAATCAGTTCCTCTTTGTATGTTTGCGTAGAAGGCCCATTCCGCTCCATTAAAGCCTTCAGAGTGTCCGACACGGCCTTTAGAGCCTTCTCCATCTCAGCTAACGAACTCCTCTCCATTCGCGCAAGATAAAGTAAGAATCATCAAAAATTAGATATAAGTTAGATATAAGTATTGAAAATGCTTTTTTGTATAATATCATGCCGTGGCAAAAGTGAACGAGCACATCGTCGGGAAGGCTACGGCTCTACAATAGCCTGGATCTCTTTATGTGGAGTGACATCTTTCCAGTGCACTCTTCTGGGTGGGACCATAACTTCCCCTACTCATACTCGCACCCCAGCGCTATGCGCCCATCTTGGCACTCAATTGGGATGAGTCCGAAGAACACTTGCCCGCCCGAGGTACAATTTGATCTTGGCGACTTGGACCCCTGCTGGCTTATTTTAGTTGTCTGACATTTCCCTCTCGATCCTTACTACCATGTCCTGTGAACACGAAAGCATTCCTGACTGGATCCAGGCTCTTTTTATCTATTCCACTCTCTTTGCATTTTTTCTCCTGTTGGTCAGATCGGGCGAGGAAAAGCTGTTTGAATAATCGAACTACTCTCTTTTTGATCTTGATAGTCATGAACGGATATTGTAGCGCATACCTTAGAAAGGTTTTCTACATGTTCGGAAGACCAATCTGACCTCCTACTAAGGGAAGGCAAGACGAGAACTATCCCGGGCGTTCCAACCTCTAAAGTAATAGGTATAGGAGAACCTTGCATCTTCGTACTTATTCTTCTAATCACGGGACACCAGGGTACGAATCCACTTGAATATCTACTTTCTATTTGACAGCATCTCAGGACCGCAAAATCTGGCTTGCTTTCTACTCCCAAAAAAGAGGTGTACGCCCTTTCCTTATAAGTAAGGCCTCAAGGTTAATTGCAATGCTCGCGTGGTAACTGTTGTTATACGAGAACTAAAACCGAGGTAAAGAGATTAGATAATATAGTAAAAGCTAGATTGTGAAAGCACTATAACTAAAATAAAAGGAGTGAAGCATGTACTACAAGGTCTTAATAGTCTGCTCGGACTTTCCGTCTGCGGGTGGTATTTCTTAGCTAAAGATGATGTTGATACCCATCTTCAAAAACCTATTAAGTTAACCTCACGGAAACGATTCTCTTTTAGTATGAGCAATTCATTTATATAATATGTATGTTTGATGATTGCTTTAAAGATTCAATGAAATTAAACCAAATTGCCCTAAACGACCCACGGATGCTAGACTGAAATACGTTGATCTTGCTCGATGTCTTCACCTTCCAAATCGCCTTCCACAAAGCTTCTCTATGGGTAATAAGACTAGAGGGTCCATCCTGCTGGTCTGGAGAGGGTGATATGCGCTCCATTGTGTGATGGTATGCTGATCGGACCGTGAACTTTCCATGCCGCTCAGGTTGCCAGGCTTGAACATCACATCTTGCTGAGGCTCTCAAGGGGATGGTGAGAATAGCTTGTGCATCCGGGGGATAAAAGATGTAAGTGACTTCGTTCCTCTCGCCAAGTTCTTTTACTTGGGTCAATAAGATCAGCAACTCTTGTGACTTTCGCTTCTCTCTGGCTGGGGTCTTATCACCTTGTATGAAGGGCCCCTGGGTATCCATCGGTCCTTCCAGATGTTGATTGAGTTTCCATCACCAATGCGGATTTCATCTTGCCCAAGGAGTCGGGTTGGAGAAGCAGGGGCAGTGGAAGCTAAGTGTCCTGCCTTAAAAGCGAACCTATCTTTCTACAGCTATGTCGATTGAGACTAGAGAAAAGACATGTGAGTCAACATTGCCTAGCTATCTCTACTACGGCTACATGCTTCTTGGACAGTATTATATGCATAAAAAGCTACTTCCTGTTACAGCCGAGCTCCCTTTCTTAATGCTTCTTGGACAGCTAGATATTAACTTCGGGCTAGCGTTGGTAGAGTAGTCGGGAAAGCAAATTACTTGAAAGCAAGGGGACTAGTTGACTCAGCAGGGACAGAAAAGCCAACCCCAGCTACTTTTGGACATCTAAGGAAGGCAAGAAAAGCAGTTCATTCTTGCGGAGCTTTTTAAACAAATAGTTGGGGAAAAGAAGTGACATCAGGTATTGAGTCATGCAATCAGGAAAAGAGATGCGTACTTCTTCGCTACGCGCCTTTCTTTGTTCTATGAAAGAGAGGTTTTATTGGTAAATCCATCGCTTTCCATTCCAGTTCAAAGCAGTAAAGCCCAAATCAAGTAGTTCCGTATATGTTTATTCTTTTAGCAACTCTTCGCTGCGCGCCTTTCTTTTCAATAGCTCAGTTTCAAAGAAACTTTCTTTTGTTTGAACAAGACCACTTGCTTTAGAAAGAAATAGTTCAGTTGGCAAAGCAGTGATTTCGGAATCACATAAGTAAAACGCAGCGTACCTCCCTTACTGAATTTGTTCTATTCTATTAAATAAAGGTTTTTCACATAAGGAAATAGTATAATTTTTTATCCACTTCTCCACAAAACTGTAAAAAAAAGAAAATTCCCTTGTCCAATTCCGAGTTTTTTCACCTAATAGCTCAGTTGATAGCTGTTATTTAGGAATTCCATAATCAAGTTTTTCTGGTTCACTTTCCTTCTCTCACTTTTTCTATTAACTAGCTTTCCCAGTCTCCTGCGCTTGTATCAACTCTTGTCTATCTTTTTTGCTCTGATTGACTTACTTTGTGAACGGGCTCGCTCATAGGGAAAAGCTCTTATAAGTAGTCCAGTATAAGAAGAAGCGGCGTGAGAAGAAAACAGACTAGCCTAATAAGAAGAAGTGTAATGCTTTTGTGAAAGAAAAGACCCTTTCAAGTTACTAAGTAGTAAAGGTTTGACAGTTCATGCTTTTTCGCTTTCACTACTCTGTTTTCTCGTATCTTAGACAGATTTCCTTGCTTGTGCCGAAACTATTCTTACTCTCTTTCTATCAAAATACAAGATTTGTTCAATCGATTTGCCTAGATAAAGTCATCTTTTTCCCTATGGGCCTATCGCCTACGTTTGCTTTCCCTCTTTCCCGGAACTAGCTTTTACTGATAAGGAAAGGAAAGCGAAAGCCTAGTTACGATTTCCAAATATCGTACGTAGTTAACCATAAACGAGATTTTACTTAAACCATTCCTATCTTTAGCCTTCCTTGCAAAAAAGAATGACTATCCGTGCCTACGCTTGGTTGTCCAGTTACAGACTTTTTCTCACTTACTCAGTCCCTTGCTTCTTCTATGAACTAGCTTCTTTTATTGGTCATTCCCTCCTTTGTTTATTCTAAAACAATCAACTAGAACAACAAGATTGCAAGAAAGAAAGGTTCGTAGTTGGAAAACAAGGGAGAAGCAGTCAAACCTAGCTTACTAGCCTAAGAAAGAGTTAATTTCTCATGTTCAATCCCGCGTACTTCCTTTATAAAAAAATACTCAGTTGGAATTCAATCCAGATCCAGATAAATTCTTTTGCCTCTTTGCCTAGCACCGTAGTTCGTTTTCCCGAAATACACTATCAAGGAGTGCGATTTCCCTTGCTTTAGAAAGCTATAGTGAGGTTGCCCAGTTAGATTTCTTTGTTAAGTAAGGTTCTCCCAGGGAAGAGTAGTGGAATAGTGGAGTTATTTCAGGAGTTGTTGCTTTTTATATGAAGTAGTGAGGTTGAACAGACCTAGCGTGTTCCACTCTTTGTTCTAATTATTCCTTTTCTTGCATTTGCGATACTCTCTTTTCCTGATTGACTAGCTTTTTCTATGAAAGAAGAAAGGTTTGTTGTCACGGGTCTTTCGTAAAAAGATGAAATTAGTGATCGATTACCTAAACTCTCTTTTCCTGATTGCATGACTCTGCCCGCCCCTAACACTCGACTTGTGAACAAGATTGGAAAAAAAAGAATTACTATTTCCCGAAACTATCTTTGCAAACTCTATTTATCGTTCCTATCTCTTTTCTACCGATGAAGGAATTCCATAATCTAGTGTAGTGTTACCTCGTCTTACCACTTTCCTGATTTTTTCAATCATTTACTCCTTTTTTTACTAGAATAAAAAGGAAAAAAGCAATCGATCCAAAGAACTTCTTCTTATCTTGAGGCAGATGCCATTGCTGACTAGAATATTCAATGTGAAGATTCCATAATCTTCTATTCAAGGGCCGAGCCGAGGACATCTCATCTCCTTCTTTCTAATCTGTGTCTGTCTACGACAAGGCGTGTTCTTTCTCTTCGAGCTGCTAGGCATATTAAGTTTCTTTATTACCGTAAAATAGTGGTTATTTGGGAGGTACGGAAGTGGGGAGTGGGATTTGTGTACATAAAAGGATGGATGGGATGATAAAAGAGGGCGAGAGAAGGTTGGGGTAGCTATGATTGAAGATAAAGTTTGCCAGCACCGTGGGAATGCCATATGAACTGACTACGGATAAATGAATTTCGAAAAGGAGAAAGTCATATCATAATGAGAATAAAGCTTTTCCATCTTTCCATATATATAACGAATCATTTTGCTTTCATTCCATTTCTTCCTCGTAGGCTAGTTTCGCCATGTTCATGTGGGCCAGGTCATCAATGGTTATATAGCTCGTTTTCAGTGTAACGAATCGTAAACCCGGGCAAGTCAAGAGTAGAGCAAGAGTGGTCAAAAAGAAGAGTGAAAGAGCCGCTGCTAGCACGAACATAGGTATAGTAAGCTCTCAGTGTTACCGCCGTCTCGCCCTTCCTCTTGATCCATATTACCTTTCCTGAAGGGCTCCTTTCTCAAAGCGGTACCCTTACAACCACAACCGTAAGTTATGACCGTTCTGCGTCTTGTTGCAACTGCATCATGTCGAACTATTATTTCTTTTCGTTGGTATTGGATTGCAAAGAAAAGCCCAGGCTGGATCGTCATACCAAACAGAGTGCTCATTTTTCCACTAGTTTGGTCCTGGTACTCATATGCTTATTGAGTTTGCTGCCACCACCACTACTTGTACGTGAACATATTATTAGGGCAAAGAGGCCTATTTTCTCAAACCAATTTTGGTGTACCGGCCTTTCTGTATGATATGAAAGAAAAAGCCACTTGTTTAGCCTTGTGTTTGCATGGTTTGTAAAAAAAGAATGGTTGGTACGAATGTCTTGAGATTTCTTTCTGGAGCATCCCCTTCTTTCGAGTCAATTCTTCCCCACCGAACGGAGACGACATCTTTAACAGCTATAGCCGAGGGTGGAGCAAGAGAGACATATATGGATAAAAAGGTTTTCCTAAGTCAAAGCGTTCTAAGGCTTAATGAGTAAGGTCTCTTTTGAAAGTGTAGAGTGAAGGAGCTTCTCCTTCTATAGCTTTTGGTTTTATTTCATTTTTCTCCACCACTATTGATATACGAGAAATAGAAATAGGTCGGGATGGGGGGGTGACCGAAAAAATCAGTATAGTTTTGGGGGTAGTGGGTCCGTACTTCATAAATGTGTTTTTAATTTTCATTAGTTTATCTTTTTCATTGGATTTGGTTACCCGTGTGTGACCGACCTGGCCGGGCAGCGTGAAGAAATTACCAGTGGAATGTTCAATTACTATAGTGCTATTACTACAGCTAGCTAGGCGGCAGGGTATTACGGTCAAGTCAAAAAAGAGAGAGGAAGTGCTTGAAGGATCTCTTCTTCCCATCAAGGTAGTGCTTTCCTGAGTTTCATGGGTATAAAGAGAAGAGTGCATGCATGACGACGCTTTAATGCTAACAGGATTGGACGAAAGATTAGAAATGCTCGGTCGGAAGAAAGAACAACCGGGTTTGATGTCTTTTTGACTTTGAAGTGAAGCAGGACGAGACACTCTAATTTTCGTATATATGGATGGTGGATGCCTTTCAAAATTCTGGTTGGTTGGTATCTCACTAAGCTTCTGATCTAGTAAATTTCAACCGATCGCTTACGTAAGTATTTTCATTACTCCCTTTCGGAAATGTGTAAATGGAGGGCCCCATAAAAGTATCTGTTAATCTAATAAGAAAGGGCTACTGCTGTAGCAGCAGATGTTGATCTCGCACTGAAGCAGTCATTCCACCCGAGAACAGTGTGTGTTTACGCCGGCCAGGCCTAATTCATCTATCTGGTATTGAGATGAAGGGGAGTAGCAACTTCAAAAAGTAGGGTATTCCCTGTCTTAAGACTTTCTTACTGAATGTCTAGCCGAGTTGGTTGAGCGTGCGGAAAACCTTTCCCGGATAAAAGGAGTTCATATCATCCGAAGAAGCAGATGGGAGAAAAACCTTGCTTAGATCCCAGTAGTCTAATACTAGGAAGCTCACATGGATGGTTGCTCCACTGAACCTTGACGTAAGAGATGATGGTTCTGCATAAAGATAAGCACTCTCTATACTGGTGCATGTCATCTGTTCTTTTTTCTACTGTTGTCCTTTCAAAAAAAAAAATAGTACATGGGTAGCAGAGGTTTATTTATAGACCGCGGACAATATACATAAGCTTCTAGAAATCCATACAAATCTTATAATTTGGCACCTACTAAATTCTTGAGCTAGGTTTACCTATAGGCATAGGGGCGCCTTTCATTGAGTATGGATACAGTGAGTTTCTCTCGTAATTAATATAGTAGATCCTTACGGGATATAAACATCGGTCCGCCATAGTACCCACGACGAACAAATGTATAAACATTTTTATCTGGAATTTTCAGTACGGCACTTTCTCAATGCGGATCACAGCCTAGTTTCGTAGCCCTGGTGCCTAGCCTATCCCGCTTATTCCTATGCCTTTGACGAGCTATATCTTACTAAAGAAACTTTGGACTTTCTCGCTGCGCGCCTTGGGTATTAGTGGACCGTAGATCCGTGAACGAAGATAGGGGTTACCTTACCAAATACTCTATTCCTTAGCCAGACAGACCGGATATAGATGCGCCAGGAAGAAGACGACTCTGATGAATGAAGTGGTAGTCTCCCGGCAATCCTACACTTTCATGCCAACTTTTCAATTGCAAGGCTACAAGTCTATGCTCAAGACCAGTTCACTACATCTTTCAATTACGAAGTATTGACCAAATGTGTGTTAACAAGTAGGGGTAGAAAATAGTGTGTATAGGTGAATAAAAGGGTGGGTAGGAAAGAAAGCTCGAACATAGGAAAGGTAAATGAAGTATGGCCAGGAAGCAAAAGTGGAAAGTAAGATCCTAACAAAGAAGTAGTTTTCGGAAGGGATAATTCAGCCCCAAACATGAGGAATGAACGAAAAAAGGAACTTTACCTATCATCGGAATCTTACCTCTCATCTATGGCCTGGAAAGTTTCTACCCGCTACTCAAGCTAGAAAAGGCTAAATACCATTCTAGCAAGGTGGGTGTCTTTATCTTATCTCAAGTTCTTCCCGCTAATAAACTTATTTAAGAAAATCGGGGAAGGAAGGTTTGAAACCTGGCTGGAATAAGTCAAGCGAAAATTCGAATGAATGAGGAATTGTTCCACTTACTACCAAATAGCCCATATACGAGTTTGGTTAGGAAGGTGGCCCACTTCTGACTAGAGAAAGCCTATCCTCACAAGTTCAATCTATTTTTTATCCGGGCAAAGTCCTCCCGCTGGACTCCCCGAGAGGAGCTTCCTATTCCCAGTCCAGTAGATTAGCTGGCTAGTGTGTGGAGGGGTATAACCTTAGAGTGCCTCAAATGGAGTGCATGATCGGGAGGAATGATAACACGTGTTGTACCAAAATTCGGCTAGTGATAACCACTGCATCCACATCTTAGGGTTAGCTGAACACATGCATCAACGATAGGTTGAAAAGCATTGGTTTACTCTTTCTGTTTGTCCGTCAGTTTGCGGTATGCTGTGGAATATTGTAATGTGCTACCCCAACCAAGCAGTTTTGACAATTCCCTCCAAAAGTTACTGGTAAAGACCTTGTCCCTGTCTGTGGTTATGGTCTGGGGTAGGCCTTGAAGTTTGTATATGTGTTTTGGCTACAAGACCAGCGGTAAAGGGATGGGATAGTTTAAGCTTTTTTTGGTGTTAGGAAACATAGTTTCATCAAATAGAACATGACTAGAGATGTATGCCCGATTGCTTGCTGGATCAAACCTTTTATTTAGAGCCTTAATGTTTGCTACTTTAACTTCTAAATTCAACCTGCGCTACCACCAGTTCTCTTCTCGTATATACGACTAATTCACTCTTCCCAATTAGTATCTCAAGAGTATGAGCTTGACCTCTCTCACATCATTTCAGACTGCGGGTGGCAACGATCGGGCTGATTTACTTCACTGACAAAGAAATATAGGGTGGTCATAGTGAGGTTGAGGGATCCGGAAAGTCTCCTAAACGTTCTCTCTTGCTTTGGGTTTTGCTGAGTCAGACCAAGATCTATAGAAAATGTTCTTTAAGTAAATATATATGCAATTCTGTAAAAACAGACAAATATAAAATAAAAAAGCAAAAATTGAAAAATCCCTCCCTCCGGTCTACTGTCTCTGAGCTTCCTAAAAAATAGAGCTTCTACCATGCTTCGGATACTGGAGTAGCTTCGGTAAACAGCTTGATAGAGTTTCGACTGGAAAACGTGAGCGAGAAGAATCTTGGGCCTTGTGAATTGCTTCTATTGGCCAGCAAGCAAACCCACTTTTGGAAATTCCATCCAAGCAAGAGCTACTATGGCTAGCCAAGGAAGCACCTATCCCGACCAAGAAATGGGTTTTAAGGAGCGGCAGTGACCATATCTTTTGTCTCGCTAGAGCGCAGAGCCCACCATGTCTAAGACAAAGCTTCACTCACTGGAGAATATCTGCGCCTATCTATGTCCGGCAGTGAGCCCATTCCATTCATCCCAACCACGAGCCCCTCCCGCCATATCTAGCTTTTGAAATTCTCTTGCTTTCAGCACTCCTTTGTCCTCAGTTACTTGGAACAAAGCTTTCTATCGGTATTGATCCTAGTGATGGACTAAACAATCAATTGGAATTACACGTTCTCAATCTGGAAAGTGGAGTAGAATCAATCCACGCAGGCATACCTATTCGCTCACTCACTTGTTGACGGGTTCAGAAGCAGTCAGTTCGCAATCAAAAGGTAGGGTCCATAAGATCGGGAAATACTGTATTCTAGTGCTTGTTCTACATCATTAATAGCAATGAGTCTTTCCATATAAAAAAATAGGCATATATATATTTTTCATTAGCTTACGGGTAGGTGCAACAATCTCATAGAGTGATTCCCCTAAGGTATCACGAAGAAAAGGCTGCGCTTCATTCAGGATATCTGTATATATATATAACGTATTCTGGTATCCTCTCTCTTTAACAGATTCGTACTGAAAGCTAGCTGTTCATCCAATAGAAAGCAAGACATTATCTGGTAAGCACTAGATGATGCATCCATAGAAAGAGGTAAGCTGTGATAGGTTAAGTCCTTAGCACACCAATCGCACAGTAGCATAATGTGGGAAATTAATTGGAAGGGGTTCTTAGCACCTTTAGCTAATTTGATTAATTCAACCCGGGTGCCCAACTCAACTCCATCCACTCTACCTAGTATTCCACGTGTCCAAGCTGATGCTTCCTCTCTACTTGAGAATGAATGATGATTGAAGCCAACAGCCTCTGAAATCGATAAATGCAGGAAAGTCTAACGTATACTCGAGATAAGCACGAGCCATAGTTAATAGGGCTTGCTCATACCTAGCTCTTTTCATACGTTTATCAATGACATGCATAATTGAAGAGAATCGAAATTGACCCAGCTTCTGATCTTAATTCCTTTTTTAGAGCTAGCCTCACTAGCTTAGGCTTGACTTTGGCTAGGAATGGTGGCATCAGAAGAACGGATGACACTAACTCTTCCATCGATTCCTCTATTGTATGTATATAATACATAGGGGTTCACCGCGAAAGGTACTTTCTGCATATTGCTAATCAATGCACAGAATTCCTCGGATGTTAACAAAGGGGAAGGGAGTGCTAGTTCTGCAGTACTAGGGGAAAAGTAAGCACCCATCAATTCAGATACACATGGTGCCCTCTTTCTGTCAAGTGTATAGGCTCTCCTTTCAGGGGCAACTTTCCCATCCACTGGTTTACTTTCCAATCCACTGGTTTAGAGACCCTTGGTACATTCATAGCAGAAGGCCATATTTTTAGTGAAATTAGTGGTTCAACGTATGATGTTGACCTCGCCCTGGTCACCTTTTTCCCTCCTCTTTATTATTTTCCACTATACCAAGAATCTCCCTTTCTTGTATAAATTCCAACAATAGCTTAGCAATCGAGAACTCACCTTTCATCAGAGCTTTGATATCTTTCTTACTCTTTGACTTAACCGAAAATCCCTCTTTTCTATTCTTTGTTCACGTTACGAATCCTTTGCTTACTAAACCACAAGTCTACTACTCTACCAAGCTAGTCTACACACACCTAATTGCCTATCCGTGACTCCCTTCTTACCAAGGAGGAGGGAGGGGATACTGAATGAAGAAGTGGGAAGATGATCGAAATGGAGAGAGAATAAAATGGATCAATCAGTTGAACAAGGGCGAAGCTGGCACTGGATACAGTTTAGTGAACTCCTAAGAGAATTTCATTATCTCTCCTGATTTAGACTCTTATTGTTTGACTTATATAGGCATCTCATTTGAATCGAAGGTTAATAAATGTCCGTTTGGAAGCAATGAGGAAAGATGGCACTGGAAGCTTCATTAAAGCAGAGTATCATCCCCCCTTGAATTTTACCTCCGACATGGACAAGTAAGTTTAGAGTCTTGTTTAGTCCCGGGCTTGGTCTGCCTTTCTTTTACTGAGCAATTAGCTGGTGAGAGTTAGGTAACGTAGTCTTCTCTTTCCAGGGCCAAAGACCTTTTTGGAGTCAGTCCCTTTCACTTGCAACGTCGCAAGGCACCCTTCTTTCGGTGGGTGTGTTCATTTTTACCAGATATTCTTGTCATTCGAGAGAGAAAACGGAGAACAGCGGACAGTCCAAAGACATCTATCTCCTCCTTTTAACGTAGGATTAGCAATTGGGTCAAGCGCATGACGACCTTGAAGATGGATTCATTCTTGGGGGCACACTCTTCCTTTTTTCACACTTGCTTTATGCTTATACTTAAGAGGAGGATGAGAGAAAGAAGTTACTAATCCATCCCATTCATGGTTGCAAATATGAGAAGATACTAAAACGTTTTCATCTCATCAAGCTTTTGAAACTTTCTATCAGCAACTCGGTGCTTATACCTCTACTTACTGCTCAGAGAAAAGGAAGCTTTGACTCGGCTTATTTCATTGACAAGTGAGGGCATGGATCTCCCCATGGCAAAGTGAAAGAAAGGAAGAGAGGGGCGCATAAGGAAGCACGGAAAAAAGTCCGGCACTGAATGTTGCGATTGAAGTATCTTTATCTTGCCTCGTTCCTGTTGAACAGGAAAATTCCAATCTTAAGTAAAGATGAATCGCGTAAAGAACTTTAAGTGAAGAAGAGAAGTTCATTTGCCAGCTTGATTTCCAATTCCAGCTTTCGATACAAAGAAGGAAAGCCATCCCAACCTAAAGCCAACTCTCTTTCAATCTTAGAATTAAGGAAGTCACACGTGAAGAGAGCGCAAGCTGAATTTATAGAAAAATTGACTTGTGCCACCGTTATATTAATTCAATTGCACCAGGGCGCTAGCGCGATACGAAGAACATTTCTTATAGAGATTAACCTACTTCTAGAGATCACTATCATACACAACTATGTCATACTAATTGAATCCGGAGCACGGATTGAATGGATGCAATCCTTTGTTTGGATTGATTGGAGGGAATGAAAAAATGGATTTAATGGACTGGGGAGGCGCCCAGCGGGAGCTCGTGGGTAGGAAGGATCCATTTGACTTTCTAGCTGGCTACTATATGAATTGAAGGTTGCCGAAGCCAGGTAGGAATCGACGAAATCAGTGCTTGGTCTTTGAGACTTGCTTTGACTTCCTTTTCTATTCCTTCAACACGCCATGAATGAGCACCTTCGAGACTTTAAAAGAATGTCATGCCCCTCAAAGTGGAGCAAATTAAAATAGGGTAGGAGGTTTATTCAGAACTAGGAATGTGATTTGTTCAGTAGACCAAGATCTTCGAAAAAGGAGAAAAGCCAATAAAATAGGTAGGAAAGTAAGTACTTAGCTCTTTGGAAGGCACACACTGTATACGACTACTTACTTTGCAGCCTGAAGCCTACTTCTGCCGACTACTCTACCAGTCAAAAGACTTATGATAAAGATATAATTAAATTGAGTCAATATGTCAATATAATACTCTACTTATATTAGCATTATTCTCATGTACTTTACTCTAAGACATAAGAAAGGTATTTGATTCATAAAATTCTATGAAGTCATTCTTCTACCAATACACCAGGTGTGTCATTGAGTTATAAGTGGTTACTTTAGTTACATGAGTAGTCAATCTTGAAAGCAAAGAAGCAAAGGAAGGACTTATTTGACCAAGGTAGTATGCTATTAACGCTAGCCAGTTCATGTATTAAAGGAACTAGAAAAGCACGTCTGGGAAGTAAAGCACTCCTCCACGCTTTGGTACAAATAGAGTGTCCATTGATAAAGACAAATCAAAAGATACCTATGCTTAATTATACTTATGGTGCGGGCTCAGGAACAGAAGGAAGTTACTTTTCGGGCTTTAAATAACTTGCACCTGACTTAGTGCAGGCAAGGGGCGAGGTTCGCATTCCTATGGTTTGTAGGCATTTAGAAGCATTATTGAGGGTGGCTCGACCTAAGTCATTGTCATTGTTCTTCCAACCTAAAAATTAGCGAGTATAGTTCGTAGCCTCAAAGCATAAGGAGTGGAGCGAACTGCCACAAAGGATGGGCCTGTCCTGGCAATCTGAAGTTTGGAGTGGTCGATGAGACGGCGAGAAGAAACTTTCCAATATTAGCTAACTATGAAAAAAAGACCCTGTATACACTCCGCCTCCTAATGTTCTAATAAATAATAGTTTAATAAACAGAAGCGCCGCAGAGACTTGACTTACAACTAGGCAAGAGTTAGCAGATTAAGATATGAATAAAGGTGGAAGCCAGAAGGAAGAAGACCGAATCGACTCAGATTCCTTATACGAGTTCGTTTCCGGAACTCTTTCTTTATGCAACACTGCTTGCTACTGGCAATAAAGAAGAAATTCATAGCAGCTGCTCAACAATGCGATAATTCAACCTGACGGCCTTGTGCCCTTACTATTAAAGAGTTCTCAAAGACAAAAAGTGGTAGCAAAGACAAACTTCAAGCCTTTTCACCTTGCTTCCGTCTCTTAATAATAGAATTCTTGCATATTCTTTTGATTGTTGAAATTGCATTCTTTTAAGTCTACCAATTCTGTGCCTGTGAGCCAGCTAAGATATCAAGCACAAACTACGGCTCAAAATCACGTCCCCACATAAAACCTCAACGACAAGCTACACAAAGGCTACGGATCACACCACCTCAAAAGAACTAATATCCGTGGTAAATCTCACTATACAAAGCCGCTCCCCAACTCACTTCAAGTATGCTGCTTAATTACTAAGGAAACTCATTCTTAATCTAGAGAGTACCCTTTCGTTAAGCGCATCGAGCCAGGAGTGGACATCATCTGCATACAAATCCAGATCCTTATCAATCATTAGCTTAGCTAAAGTGGAAGAGGATAACCAGCCCGTAAAATAGAACAGGGGTGAGTAGAAAGTTTTGGAATTGAACTGGAGGAAAGCGATGAAGTAACTTTGACATAGCGGTGAGGGGAAAGAAGATAAAGTAGAATCCAAGGAGGAAGACGCCACATTTAGGAAGATCGCCGTTCAGTGAGCTAATCCGCTTTCCTCGTAAAAGATCCCATCCCGTCATTTAGAGCATTTAATGGAGCAAGGGCCCTGACCCACACCGCTGGGAATATACCAGCGTCGTATGAGTGAATCATTTTGACCTCGTAAACCGCGGCGCACACAAGGCAAGGTTTTGACCAAGAAAATGATCGAATGGATGGAGCTTGTGAAGAAGCTAGAGAACACAAAAGAGAACTTCCTTCCTACCATCTTCTCCATATGAATGCATTGAGCAATTCAGACAGGATTAGAAAACTTTGACTATCCAGTTCACTACGAACGCACTTCTCTCTTCGGAAAAACACTTTGCCATTTGAAAACAAGAACTTTTTTGTTTTCAAGAAAAAGCTATTATTTAACGTATAGGTTTATTCTATTTCCACAGGTTGTTCATTCTTTCGACCTGTAAATAATCAAATTTAGCCTATTGAATAATCACTTTCTTGCTGTGTGAATCATAAAGAGAAAGAGGATTGCTATAAAATTATGTTCATCTAGAACTAAATAGCTCCAGTGATGTAAGTAATAACTTCTTTTTCTATGGATTAGAGCTTGGCTACGCCCTGAATTATCACTTGTCAATTCTGTTAATGTAATGTGATAAAAACTTTAGATGTTCTCAACTGTATTGTTCAGCTGGTGGCCTTGAGATTATATATGAAAAAGGGTACTTATATGTATGGCTTTCAATTCTGTTTCGAAATTTGTTCGTTCTGTTTGGTAATTCTTGTTTAGCTGGGTACTTTTACAGGTACTAGCTTTTGGGGTTATAGACTGGTGAATGCTCTTTAGCAACTAGATTCCCTAGATTGAATGATATATACCAAACCAAACATTTTGGTAAAATATGTATGGGATGGTCATAACCTAGATGTCCAGTTCAAGAGACCCTTGACTGATATTTTGATTTCTGATTGGCAAGAATTAAAAAAGTTGTGTTGGCAAATGGGATATTGTATGATTCAGTGGATTCTGTCAAATGGAGATGGGTTACAAAGGGTACCTTCTCTGTTACAAAAACTGTAGTGAATATTCAATCTTCGTTTTTCGAATAATCAATTCTTTTACTTTAGATAATCGGTTTTGGTTTTTTGGATAATCATGATCAGGTAAATATACTTCCCCTAATCAGAAAAGATAAGTTGAACTGCAGCTCAAAATGTTTTGCTGGCAATCTTTTTCCATTTTCTTCTTTGAGTTATAAAGCGATTCTCATCTCAATGTATACTAGACATTCGTATAGGTATTCGTATAGGTATTCGTATTCTTCTTATAATGAAGAAGTAGACAAGTTTCTTACAGATTTAGATTTAATAATAAGTAAGAACCTTAATGAGAGTTTGTCAACTACTACTAAAAATATCAAACTAAAATCTAGTTATAGGAATTTGGTGTTTGATATGTTGTCGGAAGGAAGTGAAGAGATTCATAAATATATAGGGATTAATGATAATAGAGTCAATGAAAAGCTTAAAGAATTACAGATTAATGTTGAAAAAGCCACGAATGACTTTACCAACCCAGAGAATGTCTATAGTCGGTATCCTAAAATTATGGATATACTAGTCAAGAAGGATCAACCGTCAGCAAAGGATTTTCTCCTTTCTTGTAAACTTAATAGTACTGAAAAACAGATAGTTAATAGATTTCATTTATACCAGATGGAGCTGGTTTGTATCAAAGTGCTCTCATTGCTCTTTAATGAAGTAGAAGAAAGTACAATGGTTAAGCTGTCTACCTTTGTGGAACAAATAGCTAATTATCTTAGGTGTGAGGTCAATGTAATAACTAAGCGTAGGCTAGGTGTAGAAAGTAAGGAAGAAGTGAGTAAAGATCTGAAAGTAAGCAAAGGGAAGCATGATAAGTTGAAAGATAAGAATGAAAAGGATATAAATAAGGTACCTCTCAGAATAGCTACTTTATTGCTTGAGTTTCTGATAGAGAGAAAAATAGTAGCTGTTAGAGGGGATGCCCAAACAGGGAAAATTAGTAAAGTGAAAGGCTGTCGAGTGAGAAAGAATTAGAATTACGTGGAGCCTCTCTTCTCAATAAGTCTTCTCCCAATGGCTATGTGCCTGCCAAAGGTTTTCCCACCTTTACCTTGGACGGATCGGAGATCGGAAAGTCGGGTATGGCAGGAAGTGCCTTCTTTATCTGATTTCAGTGGTGGTTACTTAAGCAAAGCAGGGTTTGATTTCATGCACAATTTTCGGTTATTAACTTCACACGACTATGAGCATTTCTATGCAAGCTTCAACGATTATGATTCTTACAAATGTATATGTCAAGTTATAACAAGTATGAAAAATGTACTTTTCAAGATCAATACTGTAATGCTTTCCTTTATTAAGGATAATCAATTAGAATTTAAAGAAGCGGGCTTACTAATGCCATCATTCCTTGACAAAGTGGATCCCGCTTATGTGAGGGAAGAAATAAGGTATTTGCTATCGACTGAGAAATATAAGGATAGTATTTTCTCGTTCAGGGGTAAAAGGATGGATAAAAGAATACAACAAGCTCGCTATGAACAGTTTCTTATAAGGCTTGCTGAAGGGTACAAGGATTTCGATATTGACTTTCCTGCTTTCATTGACTGAAGAGGTCGTATTTATCGAAGCGGTTTCATTCATTTCCATGAGAGGGATTTAGCTAGAAGCTTTATTTCCTTTAAAAGCACAAAGATAAAAAGGGATGAAAAACCCTCTCAAATTGATGAGAATTATCTCATGAAAATGGTTTGAGGTGCAGCTGGAATGAAAGACCATTCGTTCAAATCATTGGAGGAAGCTGCTTCTTGGATGTCTCAAACATACACAAGCGGGCTAAAATACAAGTTTCAAAAGGGAGATGAGCATTTCTTTGAACTATCTAAAGGAGCTAAGAATCCATTCCAGTTTATATCTGATTTACTTCATATTATGAATCTATATGATATAGAAAATTCATCGATTATTCCTGTAAGTATGGACGCCTCTTCTAGTGCGTATCAGATAATGTCATATTTATTATTCAATGATAAATTGGCTATAAGTACGATTCTGTTAAAGTCTGAATCCGGGGAAAATGAATATAATGATATATACAACCAACTATTAGTTGATATAAGAGAGAGTCTAGATGAGTTATTAGAAGATAAGAAGCTAGCAGATGCAGTGAGGGGAAGGTTAACTCGTAAGCTAATGAAGCAAATCTTTATGCCACTTGTATATGGAAAAACCAAAGATAGTGCAAGAACCGATATTATATCGATTCTTGGAGAAGGTGGAAAAGACGCATACAAACTAGCTGATGCTTTATATCAATTCTGGCAAAAAAGGTATCCAAGCATCTTCCATGTGATGACATTGGTCAATGAAGTAGGATGGTTTACTTCTTATTTTAAAAGGCCAGTTATTTATCGTAACCGTTATTTAACCACAATTCAAGACTATGTCTTGAGTCATACAGAGAAGATTTCTTTCTACAATAGTGTATTGAAGAAAAAGCATCAAATATCCTTGTCTATACCTACTGATAAGAAAGATAGAGCAAAGACAAGACGAGCTACCTTTGCGTCTTTTATCCACCAAAAAGATGCAGACTTAGTTTGTAATGTAATATCCAATTGTACGTCCCAAAATATTCCTGTTTACACCGTTCATGATAACTTTCTTACTCCTGCTATCCATGCTAGGCTGATGCCAGGTTTCTTCAAGCCTTCTTAAGCCTTTTCTCACCACTCTATATTATCAACCGAATGCTTTATGACAACATCATTGCTTATAGTAATGAGTTTAAGAACCTTATGAATAGAGAAGATAATATATCCCTTTCGAGGGTTCATGATCCTGTGAATGACTTACCCGAGAAGAAGAAGGGTGTGACTCTTTCTTCTGCTGTACCTATTCCTACTGACACATTACGATCTGTAATGGAAAGCATAACACCAAGCCATTTAAGCGAAAGTGATACAAAAGTATGGACTAGTCATGTAGAAACTCTAGTAGCTGCGTACGAGGAATATGTAGAAGTGGTATGCTCTGGCAAAGTATATAAATCAAAAGTAGACAACTATATTCAACGATTTCAACATTTTCATAAAAGGTTGGTATATACCATTATACTCGGCAGCAATTCTCTCATTCCAAAGTAAGAAAAGGTAGTACCACCATCAAACTCTTTCTTTTCATTCCAAGCAAGCCAAGGAAGTAGGGAAATATCATTAGCTTTTCTTATTCCAAGGAAATCAGACTTTTCATAGAATAGAAGGAGAAGACTAGAGTGCTGGAGTAGAGAATAGAATCAGAGTGCATAGATATTAGTTGGAGAAGGAAGATTCCTTTGAGTTAGCTACACAATAAAGCAAATGATCCATAAGAGTTTCATCTTAGATAGATTACCTCGGAGAAATCAAAGATATTAGGCTGTGGTGTAGATTAATAATTCAAAGCATTACAACATACCTTCAAAAGCTGACACCTAGTGACATGCAATGATAGCTAGGCTACCCATTCCCTCCCTTTGCCTCACTTTGTATAGACTAGATTAACCTTTCAACATGCAAAGAAATGCTTCCCAACCTCTTTTACTTCATTATCTTGCAATTATACCTCACCTTAAGGCTATGGTTCACATGACCTGAAGCAAGAGTCATAATACCACAATAGAGCTGAATTCAATACCACTCTATGCATCGATAGGATAACTTGCATTTTGCAAAGTATCATAAATTGAGTTTGCTATCTTCCGACGAGGCGGTAAACTCATCAGTTGTTTTTTTCCGCAATACCATCGCTTTTTATGCTTGAAAACACACGCTGCGATTCATTTCCGACAAGTCCCCTATATAATGGGGCAGAGAAAAAGTAGTAAACGTATATTTATGTGTTCCGAGAAAAAAGTAGTTTATCCCTTTGGAAACCAAATTCTAGAGAAGATGTATGAGAAGAAATACATCAAATCACACTTCTTTTTTAGTCTAGAGGGTAAAGGTCAAATCCATAATAAGAATTCTGTTTTTCAATTAATCTCTAGTCAATTTCATTGCAGTCGCCTTGTTATAGCTGAGGAACCCTGTTCTAACTCTTCTAACTTACATTATCATGCTATTATCGAACTAAGTCCTGCTATGTTATGGAGGAGTGTTTACGCTAGACTTAGAAGTAAGATTTCTGAGTGAAATCTCCTTCCTCTTAATAGCTTTCTTTGGTAGAGGATTGCAATATGCTATTTCATGTGATCAAAAGCCTTTTCTTTGGAATTACTCTATGGAGAATGCTGTGAGACTATTGGAATTAATGAAACAAAGGAAGAAATACTCCCATCTTGATATACCATCCACAGCTGAAGTAACTGCTGGATTTGAAGAAGATAAATATAAAGCAAAAGATAAGTTGTTTTAGAGACCGGTAGAAAGTAGTTAGCTTGTGAAGTAAGGGATGGAAAAAGTTGGAGAGTGGAGGCGGGGCCCTCTTCGGATTTCATCATTTTCAGAATATTGAGTTATTTGGGCTCTTGTCTTAGAGTTGCTGATACTCCTATCATCTTTGCTATTAGGCGGATGTTGACTACTCTGATCAGTTCTTTTCTCACTAGCAATCCACTCATTTCTTTTTCTATTTAATTCTTCCATTGCTTCCTGATTTATCCTAGCTCTCTTATGGCAACGGAAGGTGGTAAAGGTTTACTTTTTCTACTATATACATAGGGTTACCTAGCTGGTTTCAAAGCATTTTCTCTAACAGCTTGTTCGTATGGAGAAGGTCCACTATCCGAAGAAGCTGGATTGGAATTCTTATCTGCGTATCCTTCTGAAAGTTTTTCAATAATGAGAGCTAAGGTAGCTTTATCAGATGAATCAACGCTATTCACATGTTTAGGTAGAGTATCAACCCATAAGCCGGTTTCGTGATCAATGACTCTCTCGCGTTTGGCTACTTGAGGAATACCGAGTATCTAATTTCTTTCTGTTTCAGAAATAGTCATCTCTTTGTAGCTAACGGTAAAGGGATTGTTTACTTTGACTTGCTTTTTCGAATCTAAATTGGTTTATTGATCGATATACCAGTCTTTGTCTACATGCACTCTAGTAGCTCCCTTGTGTTTGAGGATAATATTCCCAAATTCATCCTGTAAGTAAGAGAAGGAAGACTTGAGCTTTACTAAACCATGTGTAAGCCCAGTCCAAGAAAATAAGTAAAATTGCATTTAACCAAGAACTAAACCTTGATATAAATTGGCATATTATGAGTAATAGCAAAAGATTGATCTCCAAAAGCAGCTATGTCCACCCCATATTGAGTTAGGCACCCCCCCAGCTCAATAGACTAAGTGATGGGATGGATGCAAGGGCAAAGATTGCCGATGGCGCGATTCGAAGAACACATATGCCTTCTTTTCTTTCCTTCAGAATTGGTTTAACCATAAGCGGTCAATCGAAACAAGAGAAATACATCTCGGTCCAAGTTTCCAGTGAACCAGGAACGAGTCAATATCAAGTGATAGAATCAAGAAATCATCACTCATCCAGGAGTCAAACATCCATGGAAACAGACAATGAAACCTCATCCGAAACATCCAACACTCAATCGAAATCCTAGGGAACAGAAGCTTCAACACCAATAGGCACTGATCACTCAACTGCCATCGATATTCTGAAGTCAGGCCAGCTAGGACCATCAATACACACGGGAAAGTCTTATTCATTCAACAGACACAGGAAATTGACCAGTCAGAAGAATCCATCAAGCCTATTATGACGCTGCCTTCCATTCCAAGAGATTGTCATCCGAGGATGAAGGTGATTCTTGGATGAAGAATATCCTCACAAAACCAAAAGTTAATTACCTTCTAAGTGAGTGAATTCCCTTCTATGCAAAAATCGCTTTCAGTTCCTGTCATGTATGAAACAGAGTTGTTGTCTTATGTCGAATCACGAAATCCCTCATTTCCTCTTCCTATCACGCAAGATGCTTCAGCCGTGCTTATCAGATTGTTAGTTACTTCATGTTGGATGAGAGCCTAAGAAAACGAATATCTCCCCAAACCAAATCCGTGATCTTTATGAATCCATTTTGGATGATCTAAAGCTATTCTTTAAAACTGAACGATCAACTCAGACTTTTTTTGTTAACTAGACAAATAGTGAAAGGCATCTTACTCTATGGGAAGACAGGAATGAAGCCAGTGATCTGAAAGAGAGTCTCACTATTTACTTTAATCACTTCTCACTGATGGTATTTTCTTCATCAATCATTTAGTCTTTCATCATGATGAGTACAAGATCAAAGCATGATTTCGAAAGAATAGTAAATAGAAGAAGGAATTAAGTAAAGAAAAGAAAGTGACTATCAATAGTGCGACTAAAGGTGTGGCATTTCCAACTTTCTCGTAGATAGTTTATTTTGTGGGCCCTCGAGTGATAATGTCTTGTGCGTCTAGGGTCTTTCAAAAGTCATTGATTCTGGTATAGTTTCGATTCCCAACCATAGTGCGCATAAGCAAGGAAAAGCAGGACAAAGGTGGTTAGGCAGACGCCCCACTCTTCGTGGTGTTGCAACGAATCAAGTGGATCATCCTAATAGAGGAGGTGAGGGGCTGAAGGGGGTAGACCTTCCGTGCTTCCTTGGGGTCAGCCCACCAAAACAGGATTTAGGGCAAAGGGTGGGTGGTTTCAATTGCTATTTCAGTTTATGTTAAAATATCATTCTATCTCGTCGAACAAGAAACTGAAACTCTTCTTTTACCTTGTCTTTTACTACCAAGAAATCTCACTTATTGTTCCTCCAGTGAGAGTATCCACTTTGATCAAAGATTGATTAATCCTATTTCTTTTTTGTACTCCCGAGGAAAGGAGTCAATATTCAGTAATTTGTCAGACAAAGATCTTCGTCTTATTATTTCCCACAGAAGGTACATTTTCTTTTGGTAGCGCTCCTATCGAAAGGTTGAAAAGGATTAAGCGTGACCCTTTGTTTTGTATAAATGTGTCTGATGGTCAGAATGCACATCGTAAAGTGGGTTTATATATCAAAGATAGAGATTCTTTGGTTATGAGTGCGCTGGGAGTAAGCATACATTTCTTCACGGCAAAAGTGCTTCTTCCTATTTCATTAGGTAAGAAAATGTTTGTGGAAGACTTTGAGAAATAAGTCTTAAAGCTTCCACGATCTCCTGTGACCAAATTGATCCGCTTGGACCTTACTTTAATGATCCTTAAGGGAATTGAGAGAACTAAATTATTGGAAAAACTGGAGCAAATAATTGAGAGTGAGTTAATGGTCAATCTTGTTGAAGATTTCCTTAATATCACAGTGTATAGCAGTAATGGGGTGGAAGTGAATATGGATCTAGCTGTTCCACCTGTTGGATTTCTTGCCAACGCGCTTTTGAATTTCTATTTACATGATTTCGATCTTGCTTTGAAAAGTCAGTTTGCAGGCTTAGAATTTTATAGATTTATAAACGAGTTATTGATATTTTGAAAATTGGATGATTGCACTAATTTCGACAACTCCTTTCTTTATTATTCAATAAGGAGATTCTCTATAATCTAACTTCAATAGTACCGGAAGCTACCTCACCTCTCCAGTGTACCACTTTGGATGTGACTCTCAGCAGAGAGGGTGCTTTTTCTTACAAAGAGAGAGATATGGTTGACCAGAATCTCGCTGTCAATAATAATACAAAACCATTTATTCTTAGGAAATCAAGTGGAAAATGGACTTTTGAGTAGTTATTAAGGAATAGTTCTCGAATCTCATTCATGTGTTCATGCTGAAGAGCGGATCCAATACACTCGTTGAAACTAGGAGAATTATAGAAGAGTTAGGGTATCATAGCTAGCTTCCTTTCGCTTTACTAGTCAATAATACTATTTTCCTGAAATTGGGTTCTGCCTTTGCTGAAAAAAGAAAAGATAACTACTTGACTGAGACTTACTTTATTTACGAAAAAAACAGCAAGAAAGTAGGACTTTTGCACAACCAAGAAAACGGATGTGCGAAAGCAAGCAAGTACAACTTTTGCACATAGGGGTAGTTTTGTCAACTCGCCTGAAGACCACTGGAATCGTAACAAATACCCCTACCAATACCCCAGGCCACACAATTCAAACCTACCAAACTAGAGTACTTACATACCAAACCATTATCCGTCACCCCAAAACGAATCTAACCCAAGAACCTTGCAATTGCACATCCATGCCAAATCCTATGTCGGTTGCCAATTACACCGGCGGTACAGATACTTGTGAGCAAGCCAATGATACAAGGTCCATGCCACAAAAGAAATTAAAAGAACATAATAATAAGAACCCTATTTCTACTGATTTCTTAGCAAGGGACCAATTTTCTTATTCCCACCCCTTCGCTTTATAAGCTTCCAGTTATGAGTTGTAACTTACAATTTTCAACTGAAAACGACTTGAGACCTCTTGATATCCAACATTGTTCTTACCAGAACCAAACGCCACAGGTTATTGCTAATGCCTTCCACTATACTCAACCTGCATGCCAATTACTTAATCAAACTCAAGATGCCTATCCACATAGCAAAAGTTTTAAAGAATGTCCATACTCAATTAATGAAACTCTTCAGCAAGCACCTTTCCATTGTCCAACAAGTCTTCCCAGAATATCTTTCACCCAGATTTCACTGGTGTTGATGTTAGCACCAATACAAAAAATCCTGAAACCTCGCAACTTCAAACCCAAACCTTTCGGTATCAACCTGATTGTTTGCAATATTTCCAAAGCTGCTTTTACATTGAGGCCGCATATCCAAAGCCAACGATTGAGTCCACAAGGGCGCTAAGCAGAAGGTGTTGGGAAAATAAGAAAGTATGGCATTAAGAATAGCAGAGCTAGTGATTAATGCCATGAGAAAGGGGTCACTATTGAGGACGAGGCCGCCAAGGTTTGCAACAAAGGAGTAAATTGAGTGTAGATCCATTCCCTTCTAAACTTGATAATCAGATTTTGTTGAACCAAACCTATTCATGTCGTATCCCAACTGAGACTTACAATGAACCACATCAATGCAACTTGTTTCAAAATCGATGCACTCAGATACACCCCCACTATTTATTTGAAGCAAGGGGAGAAAGGGCGGATGAAAGAGAGAAAGAAATTTTTCTTAACAGTGGCAAAGAAAGTCACAAATTTTACCCCAAAATTGAACATGAAACGCAACTCAAGCTGGAGAAATTCTATTTTTGGTTTGCACAAGAGAATGAGTTGATGAGGAGCCCAATATTTGAAGCAATGTCATGTGTTTTAAACAAAAGGAGCGATGTAGTTGGAGAATCGGCTGAGACCCTCCGGGGCAAGATGGTCCAACTTGCCCAAAACAGTAGCCAAATTTCGGTACTCATTTCCAGCTGCACTAATCTAGACAATAATAAAGGCGATTTGTGTTACACGTGTAAAGAACTTTGGAGCCCGGGACGCCAATGCAAAAGTGGAACCATGCCACTATTAGACATCGATGACGAAGTCTGGGAGGAAGACGGGCAGGAAGAGCGGGGTTCTGAAGAAGTAATGAAGAGGCGCGAAGCGAAGACCACTCTAGAATCTTTTTTAATGAATTGGAGTATCAGATTAAGAAGCTGCAAAATAGTAGTAGAATGCAAAATCATTGGTTTGTGTGAGATTGGTCATGTTGAAAGGCAAGAAGTATATATTGGCAAACCTGGGAATCTTAAGGGGGGGGAAGATGGTCAAAGAGGTGCACGGCTCAATGGTCGGATATCATCCCAGCGACCTCACAACATGCGAAAGAACCAAAGATCGGTCTGGGGCCATAAAGACGAAAGGCTTATACAGAGTTCCTTTAATATCTGGGCATGGCTTTGAGTTTAAAGTACGCCTACAGCCGGACAAGGCTGTTTTGAAGGGCGCTAAGCGTGTGTCATGATCCAAACTATTTTTCTAGTTGTTGTTTTTATACCCTTTAGTATTTTAGAAAAAAATCAGGATTAATTTGTGGGCCAGAGCTCTTCCTTTGGGCCAGAGCTGTTGTTTTCGCGTTCTAATTCTTATTTTGACTATTTCTCTATGTTGGATGGTCTTCGTCTTCTGTTTGAGAGTAGAGCCCGCCTTGGTTTTTAGTTGGATAAAAAGATCTTTTTTGGTGAGCCTCGTTAGAGTTTTGTCAAGTTGTCTACCTTCAGCACTCCTTCCTTTTCTTTGTTTAGTTCCTATTGTAGCAATTTATACCCACGGGGTTATGGGGACATCTATGATTGGGCGGGGAAACGACTCAGGAGCTAGTAGTTCCGGCCACACGGACCAGAACATGGGGGGCGGCTTTCAGCAGGATGATTTGTCTCTCGCGGTTGCCCCTTTTTTCAAAGAAGTAGCTGCGTGGAGGGACTTAAACAAAGCATGTCAAAAGGACGACTTCCCTTTTAGTGACTTAGGTGATTATTGACCACACATCATCTTATGAGGTGTTCTCGTTCCTGGATGGCCAGGATACAACCAAATCAAGATGGATGCAGAAGATCAAAAGCATACAGCTTTTCGCACACCGAGAGGGATATACTGCTACAAGGTGATGCCTTTCGGGCGGGCTCACTCAAAATGGCGGTGCTACCGGGCTATGACCAAGATATTCGATGACCACCTTATACATAAAATTGTGGAGTGTTATGTCGATGACAACGTTGTCAAGGCGACCGGAAGAACATTTGGAGTTCCTGAGAATCGTATTCATGCGCGAAATAGAACCTGAAAATGAATCCAGCATCATACTACTTCTTTCGGCAAAGCTCTCCGAGATTAAAGACTCTTTACTGTACCACCAGGCAATAGACCCTTTAGAAAGCTCTGAGCGATGGCTAACCTTCATGACTCCCCACAGCATAAGGCACATGTTGTTTGTTATCATTCAGAACCCTTTCAATATCAGCCACCAGGAAAGGCGCTCTACAGCCGCCACGACCCTTGAGCTTCTTAATAAACTCATTACGACTCGCTTTCTCAATAGCAGGAGCTGGTGGACTAAATCCAAAGCGTGTCTTTCAGATCGTATTTAGTCTAGCTTCAATTTAAGCATCCGGCAACAAAATTCGAAGCAACTCCTCAATCCGAAGCCGATCACTCGAAACGATGATAGTAGCGAGCCGGAATTGAACCAGCGCTTGAAGCAAAGAATCCCTTCTTTTCGCCAAGGTGACCCGGATCGACACTCATTTGCCTACATCCGGTCCCGGGATACAACATCCATCCCACACTTATGCCGAGGAGGTGGGTCTTTCTTGTAGAAAAAACCCACCTTATAGGATATGGATACACGCAGTTTATGAGCATTGTCAAAAAGGAGAGTTCCTTCCCGAATGTTAACAGGTCCTTCACCAGGACGACACACCTCCATTGAGATTATCGAAGTTCTACCTTTCAAACCTATAAAGTACCAAACAAGGATTAGGGGCTTTTTCATTTTTTGTTTTTCCTCATTTCATATCTTCGTCTGTCATACTCACGTCTAGCCAGCCTTTCTGCTTCATCTCTTTGTTTTTCTTCCACTTCCATTCTCCTAGCGTTTTCTTCATATGCTTTTTTTTCTTTCTCGGTACCATAGTTTTCCACATAATGCTTGAGTTGTGCCTCGTCTTCGAGTTCCTTGAAATAGCGTTCAATCGGATTCATTTTCTTCCTGGAAGACCTTGTACTCGTACTACCCTCGTTGGTTTCTTCCGCTGAGGGCACCGTGGCGCTGCTACCTGCCTCCAATCCAGCTGAACCTGTAGGAGGCCGAAGGGATAGGTCAGGGGCAGTGGAGCCATCTTTTAACAGGGGCTGATTTCGATACCGCAGGTGGTTATCTTCAGGCCCTGCGCAATGATACTCGGTGACGCGGTCGTCCATCAGTATAAATATAATTAAACTTATATTAAAAGCCATTACCCTTTGCGTGCGGGATTTTCAACGTTTTTTCTTGATAAGTACAGAAAACCAATATGACTAATAACCAAAACAAAATATTGATGAAGAGCCAGAGATTAACATTGAATTGTACGGTATCCCACCACGGCCAAATTAACTTCCCGTCCCCCTGAAAAAGGAACTGGCCTACCCATCGGGAGCACAAGCGCTCCATCTTTTGAAGACATATAAGCCTCCTAATAGAAAGACTCTGGCTTTTGTAAGACACAACCCACCAAGAACTTTTCTATTTGACACCTTGCAATATGCAATATCAATATGCAATATCAATATATGAAACAAAACGTTATAAGAATACCCCTCCCTTCCTTAGACCTTAAAAGAGTATTCAGAGACTATTCACAATCGAGTAATTTACTAAATGACTAGGAGCAGTATAGAAAAAACCTTATTGTCACAAGAACTTCATCCTTCTATTGTCTTCGGGCTGATTCTCGAACGACCTTATTCCATTGCTTGGTTAAACCATTACATGGGTTTTTGAGACGGGTTCCTTTTTTTCTTCCGTGTCACGAGGTCAAACATACCCCTTCTCTAGGGATTTCTCGGCATCGCTTACCATTGGAGGGACTGCGTTGACACATAGGCTAATGACTTCTCTCAATGATCTTTCTGGAGCACCACGCCGGCCAGGATAGGAAAGATTTGATACATTACTCCAACTCCTCTTATTGGTATACCGGTCATCCGCATATCTAGCAAAGTAGACAATTCTATAAGACTCCCCGTGCTGTTCCTCGATCATGGCAAACGAAGGAAGGTTGAGCCAGACAACTTGAGGAGCAAGTTAGAGCTATGAGAGAATCCATGGATAAGACCCAAGCAGATCTAGCCGAACGGATGCAACAACAGAGTGAAGAGTTTCAAGCTCAAAAACAATTACAACAACAACAGTTTGAGAAGCAAGTAGTTGAGTTGAGTCTATTTTGGAAATACAGAGAGAGGTTAGTGGCTTCATGCTTATAGGCCCGGTCTTTATCATCCTGCCATGTCACGGAGCCTTCTGGATGAGCTACCGCTCCTGGCTTAGATTGCGGGCCTTACACCTACTTCTCCTTATCCCGTGTTTGCTCGACAGCTATTTCATCACAGCCGGGAGAGAGCTCGTCAGTCTCGGGGACGAGCATTTTTGCGCAGTTGGCCTTCCTCGAGATGGTGACATATGGGCTATTTATGATGTTCCTTCCGGGTAGACTTGCAGAGGCTGAGTATTTGATCAGTATTCGACCTAGCTGGCTTCCTCTCCGCCAGGGCGATCGCATGATCCTAGAGTTAGATCAGCCACAGAGATGCGCTCATCAGTTTGGGTTGGACCTGACTATACCTGTGACCTGGGCCGTCTTTCTGCGGACGTGGAGTGTAAGGCTGCGTGCTGGACTGCCATTTTGCAGCTTGGCACCCAGTAAAAATTCCTGGTGCCCTTTGCTTCTCGGTCAGCACAGTTTTCTGCACCATATTGCTATTGGTATTATGAGCTTATTTCAGCATATCAGATTTTATCCCCGCATGACATACGATTGCGTACTTGCCCTGCATGGAGGCCTTCTGATAGGAAGAGGGACCACGGGTCGTCCACTTCAACGGATCCGGGATCTTCTTCCTCTCGGATTATCCCTTGGTCACAGGACTTTCAGGGTCTGGATAGCACCATCCCATATGATAGGCGTACAGAGTCTTTAGCCTCGCGCCCAGGTTTGACAACTTCCCTAATTTGATTCTATCCAATTCCCTTGTCTATTAAAACAAACTCTTAAACCTACCTCTCAAATGTATATTCCGCCCGCCGCCCTATGAAATACCTTTCCCTTCCTTCTATACCTAACTCGCCTATATCTGTTATTCCTCCCTCACACGCATATTGAAACTCATTCCTATCTCGTTTGGTCCATGCAATCCCTCATTAATCTAAGGGTACGCGGACAAGAGGGGTACGTTACCGGCGAGAGCCCACAGCATGGGGTTGGAGATGACCCCAAGTGGAAGTCGTAGAATAACCTTGTCATAGCCTTGCTCATCAATTCCATGGAGGATACACTCTTACCTCAGTTTATCATGTGCGATACTGGTTTGGGACACAGCTTCTTTCATGTACTCTCAGAAGAAAAACAAAGCTCAGATTTATGAGCTCCAAACTAGAGCTTGGAATCTACGACAGGGAGAGATGAGTGTGACCAAGTACTCTACAGAGCTCACTAACCTGTGGCAGCAGCAGGACTTTTTTAGGCCCATTGTGACTGACTATCCAGCCGCCAATGCATACTTAGCGAGAGTACTAGATCAAGACCGGGCTTATAAGTTCCTTGATGGTCTAAATTCTGAGTTTGACCAAGTCCGACAACAACTCACCCAAAAGGAGCCCTCTTCAAAATTGAGTCAAATCTACAACCACTTTTTGAATGTTCAGGATTTGGCTTCTTCAACAACAGGTTAACGATGTGTTCACAGCCATTTCTACAACTAAAAAGGGTGTACAGCCTTACACCCAATCTGTTTGCTTTCTTCCATCAGTGAAGTAAACTCTCTTAGCTTACTAAGATAACATTGTGTGCTGAGTTCACCGTTACAGCAACCTACCTCCTGGAACGAGCAAATTCATTCTATTTGCTTGCTTAACACTGGCATTTTTTCTAGAAGCTCTTTGCAAGGAAAAATAGTAGGATTCGCTCAAGTTCGTCCATCTTCAAAGCAAAAGCGACATCCTGCATTATTGATCCATGCCGGCACCACTCCCTGTTGGCCTAGGCCGCGCGATTACTAATTCAAGAGAGCTGCATAGAGAACTCGATCCATCTAATTCTCAAACTGCTGAATACTCGCAATTATTCCGTACCCACACCCGGTTCAAAATCTCTACTTTGATGCTTGCTGATATAATAACGAAGGGATCATGAAGCACTGGAGCAGTGTGATTAGCCGGTACCACATTCGGACCAAGCCAATACTATAGGAAAGGCAGGAAGGACGAGCTCAGTTGCTTAGTTAGGTACTGCAGCCGTGGTAGTTGACTCCCTCGAACGAGCAGGTTGAACGAATAGCTGGGGAGAATGGACAGCCGAACAAACAACCCCAGAAGGACAAGCAGTTCCAGCCGAGATAGTTGACTCCCTACCTAGCTCAGTTGGCCCATTGCTAGCATGCTCCGGGGCGGGCAGTAGTGAATATACGAAGAAGCAAGGTCTTGAGCAAACAGCTTGGGATTGATAGCTAGGCGCAAAAAAAGCCTAGTTAGTGCATCCGTTTTCTTGCGAGTTCCGCCTCTTCAAAACACTTCTCAAATTGTAGTTCCGCCTTCCTTCTAATAACCAAAATGTTTATGTTCCTCATTCCCCCTCAAAAGCTTAGATCACTGACTAAAAACAACTACTAGTCGTTCAAAATCGCCGAAGGTCAAAGCCTAGGGTTGGGCTTGAGTCTCTGCATTGTTTTCCACCTGGAGCTGGCTTTGGCCATTAAGACCCAGGAGAGTGAGAGGAAGCGTACCCCACCAAGCAGAATGCGCCAGATTAGTGACTTAGGAGCTCAGCCTTGAGCTTAGAACGACTTGAAAAAAAGAAGGATTGATTCTTCCTTCCTTCGCCCAGATATGAGTGGACTCGGTAGACTCCTCATGCCTCTAAACGAAGAGTTTCGTACTACGAAGATTAATATCCAATTCCGAAGTCACAGACCTCTAAAAAACTGAAATACTAGAACATAAAAAGAGGTACAGGATATGAGTTTGGCCAGGTACCAATTGCTAAAGACCTACCTTTGTGTCAGCATGGAAAATATCTCTGCGCGTGCAGCTTCATCTGGTACACCCAGTGCTATCTCCCGGTCAAACCTTCCTGGCCGTCTCAGTGCCTGGTCAACCGCATCAGGTCTATTTGTCCTGGCAAAAGCATGAATCGGCATACGTTACACCATCCGCGTCAGGAAGTCTTTCGTATCAGCCCAAGGTTAGTAAACAATGGTACAGGCATTCAACCTGCAAAGGATTGGTTTTCTAAGTTAGAGGAGCGGGTTCGTGACCCGACCCTACCGATGAACCAGTTGCTTTTGAAAGTGGAATAGCTATTAAAAGGAGCCCCATCTCTAATACGTAAATGTGCGTTTAACCCACCTTGCGAGCCCTACCTAATGAACCTCGAAAAGGGGGCCGGGGAATCGAGACGCGGAGTGAATATAAAAGGTTCTGGATCGGGAGCCCATCTGAGTGGAATGGTCCGCTTCGCTTGTACAGGAGAAAAGTAGGGATGAAGCCATCTCTTGATGATGCTGACGAAGCCTCTTTCTCGAGCACACGGCTGACGAACTTCAGAGGGCCGTGATGGAGCCTATATGTAGGGTTACCACGAGAAAGCCTATAATTAGCCGTCCTTGTATCAGCAGGAAGAGATTTGTCAAGAATCTGGTCAAACTCTTTATCATTCGAGAGGGTTTTCCTCGCACGCGCCTCGAACTATCTGCTTGCCCTGTGTGGGAAGATCTACCCTTTCTTGGGGGAATGCCACCTCTGAAATCTAGTCCGAATGAAGTGAAAGAAGGTGGCCTACACACACCTCCACATAGCTAGATCAGATAAAGAAAAAGCATACTTAGCACATGAATGTGCAGCTAGATTAGCATCTATCGAAATATGGTCTAGATTATCATAAGGGAAAGGGAAAAGCAGCTCTTTGACATCCTGGATAATAGGGCAGATAGCTGACGATTCTCATTGGAGTTGACGGCCATGCTAAGCTGTTGACAATCCGTTTCAACCATCAATCTCTGGGAATTCTGCTGAAGTACCAGATTGAGGTCCTCTTTAAGAGCAAGGGCTTAAGCAGCAAGCGCGCACCCGACATGGTTAACTTTGAATGAGCCAATGTTCACTCCCTTAAATCATTCCTTAGGACAGCCCCGTTTCCTCCGGTGGCCAATAGGGCTAGGAGAGCATGTTGATAGAAATTCAGGACGAAATGTTTCGATTCATATATATACGTGGTGGGTGCCAAAAGTCATAAGGCCAGATATTAACTTGACAACAACAACCTTATAAGGCAACTTACTTACTTATAATCACCCGCCTGCCTTTCTTTCATTCCTCATTCCCATCTCTCGTACTTTACTCTGTGATTCTTTCTGCATCTCTATTCTTTGAACCCTCTTTCTTCCTTTTTCCTTTTCCCCCGCTTATGACCGAGCACTAGCTGATCGATGATACATAAATAGAAAAAAGCTGAGTCTGAGGTGGCAATTCGTTCTTGACTTTTGAAACCTTCCTCAAGCTTGAAAGAAAAGAGAATCTATTGAGATATACAACGCTATATTCACTAAGTACATGCGCCGAGGTAGCCTCTAACGCTGTCTGAGCTAATGAAGAACGATCTGTATATATTAAGTATCGCGATCAACTAAAGAATTCCTACTTCTACAATCTCCCCCGAATGCCTAAGCTTTTTACGGAATGTGGTAGTTCCTATTATTTTTGCTTCTCTTTTACTCCTGCAAGCAGAAGCACGCAATTATCGAGATCTCAGTACTCCGCGCATAGTTATGTGATTGATGTAGATACTAAATAGTATGAGCTGTCATTATGTTGTGTTTGATCACTAGTTCTTGCAAGTAATTTTTTCTATTTGGAATCATTAGTCATGGCCAAGCTCATTTTGAGATGCTGGCTAGCCTATTGGGTATTTAATCTATTACTAACCAATTATTTCAAGCAGGGGAGCTCGCTATGTTTGCTTACTGCTTATGCTATGTTTGCTTACTGCTTATATCGAATCAGGTTGGGCTTTGCATCAAAGGCCTCTCTCGAGATCAAGCTTGGATGTCACCATTTCAAGCACAGGGAGAAAGATATGAGGAGCTAGCTGTATTTCAATTTCGCTTTTTCGCTCTTTGCTTTTTGCTGCGCCCTTCTCCTTCAAAAAAAAGCTGTTCGCAGCCGGCGTTCAAAGAGAAAGAGAACTGCTCCTGCCCAGAAGCACTCTAAGTATTACGGTCCCTATGAAGTGATTGAGAAGATAGGTGCAGTGGCATACAAATTGAAGTTTCCTATGGGGACTCTAATTCATCCGGTCTTTCACGTGTCACTGTTAAAAAAGAAAATAGGAGATGAGGCTGTACAAAGAATTACCTGGTGCGGAGTTAAGAAGAGAGCATTTCACTGAACCGGTGGAGATTCTTGAGAGGTTTCTGGTGAAGAAAGGAATCGTATCTAAAATTTCATTACTTTGCGAAAAGAATTCAATAGGTTTTCTATTAATGTCCCAAAGTGGAATCATGCTATGGGCTGTCTTTTGCCAAAAGTTAAGGATGCTCTTTGTATCAAGAAATTCAGACCAATTAGTTTGCTTAATTGTAGTTTGAAAATCAAACCAAAAGTGCTTACAAATAGGTTAACTCCTCTAATGGGTGTTTTAGCCCGGGTCACGTTCACTCGTTCACTTTCCGACTGTTGGTAGAGTGTCATTAGACCTAGCCGCCCTTATTGGTTGTCAGTGCCCTTCTTTCTTGGAAGAATCATGCTTTTTTCTTAAGTTGTTGCCCCATGGTCCTCTCAGTGAGGAAAGGACCTAGAAAAAGAAGATAAAAGGGGATTCTTCACGTAGTCAACTCATTAAAATATGTAGGTTACTGCGAGCCCCATACCAAAGCCTGTCCATAATTCTCTGGGTTCTATCTAAATTGTCCGCCCAAAAGTCCGGAACCGAGTGAACATCCGTATCCACGTCCGAATCCGTCACAAAAAGAGTGGCACAGCAATAGACTAATGAATTTCATTGGCTTTTTGTAGCTTTGTAGAACAACCTTTTTCGGATCAAAAACTTTCGTGTTCTCGTTATTTTTACTATAGTATTTTTTCCCGGGAGAGCCCGGTCTTCTTTCAGTCTAGCCAGAGAAAGGTGAGCGTGCATCGGCTTAAATTCAAATACACGGGCGGCAAGTGTTGTGCGTGCCAAGCTTATTTTTCTCTAAAAGCCTATGTGGAATCTGAGCAGCCCTCTTCTCACCCACTTATTTCAAAAACTTATTGGCCTTACAGAAGAATATACAGAATATCATTACCCATCATCCAACGACGGACAAGGCCCACTTGAATGATATTGATCTATAGGCCGGCCCAAGAAGAATCTAAAATAGAGCCTTAGGACTGTGTTCGGTTAACGATGAGAAGGAAGTAATACGTTGAAGACGTTCCTGCGCTCTGACATGATGGGATGATGACTAGACTGATTCTTTGGAATTTCTAGTTTCCTTATTCTTTTTTCCATAAATTACCATTCTCGGTTTTCTTACTCCCATTTCCATATTGTACTATTACATCTTCTGAAAAAGTCCAATTCAGGTACTAAGATTATGCCATAAATAGTATACTAAACAGAAGATAGGTTTTCAAATGAAGAAATCGAATTTCTTGTGTGCTAACATGGAGTTAGGTGTTGGAAATAATATGATTGAAAAATACCATTTTGCCTATGCAGAAATTAGAGAAGGCTCTAGCAAAAGTCCATAAGCAGGTGTTGTTGCTTAGACTTGGGCTCAACCAAATCTCATATTGCATGCCATATCATCCAATTGGCAACTCCAGAATAACTTTATTGTGAAAATAGCGAAGAAGAGCCGCATAGAAAAGAGGAAGAATTTTCATCATATTGTCAAAAGAATTAGAGAAAGCAAACATCAGAAATAATAGCTGAACAAGGAACATGTACCAAGAGGCTATAATATTAGTAGGTTGTTGAAAATAAAACACACATGAAGGTATTAGTCTAGTCGCCTGGAGGTGTGGACCATTAATTCTGGATTAACAGAATGAGGAGAGGACCTCTTCCCCTCGAACATAGTGGCCCGGGTTTGGGATCGATTGAAAGTATACGATGTCGGTAAAGGACTTTTCCAATCTAGTGGTAAGCCTATGCGCAATAGTACTAGAGTATGTCCATCCATATTCTCAATGCAAATCGACTTGGAAGGAATTAGCACTCACCATAAGCAACCGCAGAGAAGGAAAATGACTGGCCTGGGGAAAGAAAGAGGTCAAGATACTAGCTTTTTAGAATTACTGATTTTGGCTTGCCCAAGAGGTCAGATACTGATAAAGGTTATGGATAGTAAATCACTACTTAGGAATAGGCGAATACTCCTTATAGATAGGCAAGAACAATTCCTTATCCATAGTAAAATACAGCTTACGCATAGTTTACTACTTCTACGAAAGAGAACAGAGACAACTATTTAGACTGGCGCTATAAACTACTTGAACTCTATTACAGTAAAAATGGAGGAAGAAGTAACTACTTCTGATTATGACATACCTCTTTCAGTAGCTACTACTACTTATGATATTCAACTTGACTTGAGCAAAAGGGATTTAGGAAACTAAAGGATAGTTATTGAAAGTATATTTAAGACTCTAGAAAGGGAATATGCGCAGAGAAAAGGGTTTTTCTTTCGCCCAAGGCTTTCCTTAGATTCCTTTCTTTACTTTTCTTACTTAGGCACTAGTGAAACTTCCTTTCCTAAACCAGCTTTCCTAAGCTTTATTGAGAAACTCTAACTAGTCTTTTTTTTCAAGGTATCTCCGTTCCTATCTATTACTACTGGTATTGTAAGAACTGCTAGGCCCTTGAGATCTATATATATCTGACTATCGAAAAGTGCTTCTACTCCTACAAATTCGCTATTTTCGTATAATTACTTCCAAAGGCTATTGGGCATTCTCCTAACAGTACTAGGGTATTTAATACCATGATAGAAGTATAAGGATTCAGACTAAAAAGAATACAATTCATACCGAACTATCCTGAATAAGGTGGATTGGCTAAGGATGCGGAAGTTCCCAGAGAATAGGTCCCGGTCACTCCCAATCCCTCATTCTGAGAATTGTGAGAAAAGATATAAGCCACATACATCTATCTTATCTGGATGAGATATTTTAGGAATTAGACTTCTACTTTCAACCAAACAACTCAATTCGAATTGTTCTATACCAAGGCTTGAGTCCAATAATGTAGCCACTGAGCTAGATCTTATCCCCCCAAAGAAAGATCCTCTTCGCTTCGTATACTCTAACTCTAGGGTTGATCTATTGTCGAATTGGGAAGAGAAGAAATAAGCTGACGCGTTTGCATGGAGTGCAAAAGAAATGCCAGGCATAGATCTCTCGGTAACGATTGTCTCAGTATTACTTGCTTTTGTGTGTATAGCGGCACTCGGGAAAGGAAAATTCTTGTATGCTTATGTTTTGGATGATTTGGTACGACTGGTCTACGGGTGTGAAGAATGGGTGTGGGTGTGATTTGGTTCGTTTTCTACGTAATATGGGCTATGGCATGCATATTCTATCCATATATAGATAAAGGAAGGGGAAAACATGAAAGGATGCCAATATTAGTATCAGTTGGCATAGGCTTCTTCCTCACGAAAACTCCCCGGTATTTTGAACAAAAGGAAATGTAGCTGCCGGAGCGGACCTTTTTAGTCCCCAACCAAGAAGTCCTCCCTCTTCCGAGAATGCTGCCTTGGCCATGAGCGCTGTATAATAAAGAACTGCAGGGATGGCTGTGGGCTGAGGAATGGAATTCCCCGATTTGTGACTAGGGGGAGAAAGAGTGGTGGTATAAATGTTGGAAAGGACAGCAAGATCGGTGGTCATCCCGCTTCATATTATGGGCTACTCTTACTATTTTACTATTTAGCTAGGTTGCCTCCTCAGATAACACGGGCAGGGAAAGCTCTGAAAGACTATCTGGGGTCTCCTGTGGTTGTGGTACCAATGGGTCCAATCCAAGGAATCCGTCTTCCTCCCCTGGCATAAACCATTCAAAAAGAAGGGAATTGCTCTATTGCCTAATAAATCCATAGGTAGCTTACTTTTATTGAGCATCTATGAGGAACTTATTCTCTTTTTTCAAGAACTGAGCTCTTCCTATTCTTAAAAAAGAGGGAAAGCTTTCCAATTCCAACTAGCTGAAAATGGGAATATCCTCATCACTTGAAAGAGCGCTATTCGTTGATGTCGCGGTAGGTACTTTTGTACTTCAAAGTAAAGGACGGGGGCGGAAACAGCAATCAATTCTTCAGGTGACCTACCAGCTATTTATAAGCCTTACACCTTTTTATATCACTATTCCGCGTTATGGGTCGGTCTATCCCAGCCCTAAGAAATATCTACGGGAAATATAGGTTTCAAATCCCGCTTGCAGAACTAGATGTCACAGAATTCAAAAAATAACTCCTAGCTAGAAGGACTAGAAATGCAAGGTATTGCTTCGAATAGCCTGCTACTATGCCAAGTGAACTCGCAATGCAGGATGGAGGAGTTTGTTGGGGAAATGCTATTAGCAAGAAGGAATGCTGAATGGAAAGGATGGGACGAGTCATGTATAATTGAAATACCTTAACAAAGTAAAAGAAGACATTTCTGATTCTGCTTTATGATTCATCCATACTTTGCAAATTTTACTACATAGCTCCGGTGCACCTCCGAGCGTAAATTCCTTTTGGAAAATAGAAGCTCTCATCTACCTCCATCAAGGTGACGACTATACCAACAATATTTTAACAAGGATTTCTCTTTTTTGGAAGAACTGGGAAATCCTGAGCTCTTAACAGGCCTAGCTAGCTGCCTTAGAAGAAGAAATGAAACCGAGGCTCGCATAGCACTAAGAGTAAGTATGAGAGGGTCCGCAACTCTCGTTGAAAGAGGGATTAGCTATCCGCAACTATCCGATCATCCACTGTGCAACAAGCAGTTCCAGCTGATCCATCCCTCGCTTTAGTTCATCCTAGTTCTAAAGAAAGGTTCTCTTGCTCGCTACTGGCTTGGTACTGGGCCTATGTGAGCCACCCAGTCAGTCTGAAGGTTCTTCCGATCCTATTAGTCAGTCAGTCCTATCAGCGAGTGGGCATGAAAATTGTCTTCTTTCTTTTATGCTACGGATTGGTTCCTTACCTATAGTTTCAGTCGGTGCCAAAGAAAGGCAGAAATAACATAACTGTTTAGCCCTGAAACTTTGACTTTAGTTTCATACTTAGGTTTCTCTTTGCTTTCGAAAAAGAATAAAGAAAGACGTTTGGGAACTCCTCGAGCCGACGAATTTAGTAATATTACCCGGTATTGAAGAATAAAATAGAGAAGTCAAGATTGTGAATACCGGTACGCCCCTAGTTAAGAGAAGAGTTTCACTACAGGATGTTTCGATAAAAAGTACCCAGGAGCAGAGTTTCCAGGAAGTGATAGGTCAAGTAGAAAAGCAAGTCAAAGTGAACAAGCAGAAGAGTTTCAAGTAGGGCCTCCAGTTTAAGTAGCAGATATGGCTTTTCCGTAAGCCCCAACCCGGGTGTCCCGGATGAGTTTCCCGAAGAAGCAGTACTGGGAAGGATGATTCGGAAAGGGCAAACTCCCTACATAAAAACTTTAGGTATACATTTCTTTTACTCAATGAAACCTACCCGGGGATAGTCAAAGCGCCACTCTGTTAAGGAAGAAAGGGGAACATTGCTAAGGAAGCTTAGGTTGCATAGGAAGGGCCTGGGTAGTAGACCTTTTTGCTATAGGGTAGTATATCTTTTTGGACATTAAAGGGATGATTGAGTTCAGTCTATCAATTTGCATAGGATCTTTTGCTCATAGCTCCTACATATAAAAGCAAAGGACTAACTAAAGAAAGCCCGCCCTACCTACGCCCGATGAAAGAGGTAGTAAAGAGGCTAAAGAAAGAAAGCCCTACGCCCGGTGGTCAAGAGGTCATTAAGCTACTTGATGCCAGTATTATCTATACTATCTCGGATATAGAGTAAGTCCGAAGTAAGTAGGTGCTTCCAAAGAAAAGAAGAAGGGCTTATTATAGAAAAGAATGAGCCCGCCCCACAAGAAGCATGGAGTGAAAATGTGCACTATTGCAATTTGAAGAAGGAAAGCCATTTAGCCCTTTCATAGACCAAATGTTGGTAAGCATACAACCTTTTCTTATTTGGATGCTTAGTCGGCCTTATTCCTAATCTACCCCTTTGATACACAGAAGCACTTTGATTTGCCCTTTACCAGTAGGCCCCTTTGCTCTTTCTAATCCACCCGACCCCTTCCAAGGTAGGTCCCTGTCAATCTTCTCGGATTTGCTTTACTATGTTCATTGCCGCCTGGCTTGTCCCTTTCTTTATTGCGATTTCCAACATAGTATTTAAACCTAAGAGCCCATTCACTCGCTTCAGTGCCAGGAGTCGGATTTTGGAAGCAGCATAAATTCGATCATGGTTAGCATCTGTAGCAGAAGAGTTCCATTATGTATGCTCTGTTTTCTCGCCCTTACTTACTTAAAAGTTGCTACAAGAGTATATCTACCCCACAGTCAGTCTGGCCTCTTTCTTCTACCGGCTCACTTCCGCTTGAGCTTTCAAAGCTTTCTTATACATACCTCGTATCATACTTTTTCTTTCTCCATCTGCTTGGTTCTGACTTTCTTTCTTCTTCCCGATAAAGAATCTCTTCTCTGTGCCGTGGTCTCTTCTCTGTGCCGTGGTGTGGTTGTCTTTTTTATGTTCATCCACATAGACCTGGACTTGATGAGCTGCTTTACCCCGCCCGGTCTATCTTTCTTGGCTTGGGTATTCTACCACTAGTAAGCAAATGCTAAAGTATGGAAGTTTTCTTTAGTATCTTTTCATTAGTCAGTCTCTTACTATCTCTCTCAGTCCTGACTACAGACACTCTTACTTACTCCATTTCTTTTTCCTTCTTCTTCAACACGATTACACACAAGTCTACACTCGCTGAGACCCCCTGAACCTCGGCTCCCCTCGCTCGGTGCTGCCACGGTCTTCTCTGCCACTATCAGTCGGTGCTGCCACGGTCTTCTCTGCCACTATCAGACATAGGCCCTTGCTCTTTGAAAGGTGACACACCATCCCAGGTATTGAGTTATGATGCCTTATCTCCTAAGTATACTTCTTTTCTTTCCTCTAAGAATGAAATATCACTCACTACAGAAAGAAGTGTTGCACTTATTATTCCTGTATGGAGGGAAGCCACCCACGGATTATGAGATGAGGGCCCTTATTCTGAATCATACCTGGGACGGACTTATGTAATTATCCTACAGGGTGTTGGTTGCAAGTGTATATATAACATAAGGCGCTACTGAAGGTAGAGTGGATAGACAGCTCGCTCGATCGACAGGTTGTTTGTTGAATAAAGGCTTCACTCAGCTTTATTCGAATATGGATGGATTATTCTTGCTTTGACTGACCAGTGGAAAAGATGACCTACCTCGCTTAGACTCTTCTTTAGTTCCTACATAATCTTTTGTTCTATAAGATGGGGGTGCAAAATGCATTTCTCAATGGGGCAATCTGGAATAGGAAGTGTACATAGAGCACGCTCTTTGGTATGGTGCTCAGGGGCAGTCTGGAAAAGTATGCAAATTACGACCGACGCTCTTTAGGTAGATGAAACAGTGGTCAAGTTGGCCAAGATGATAAAGATTTTGTGGAGTGGGAGAGTCATATAAGTAGACTAAAGATGCAACTTGGCGCGCGCCTTTTTTTAGTTTCTTTTATACAATTACATCTTTAAGAAAGGGCCCACCTGCTAAGTAGAAAAAGACTAGCTATATCTGGCTATGTATTGAAAGCTCTGTAAGGATAATTTATATCAAGAGGCTTGGCATGAGGATGAGCATTAGCAAGCGCAAGTCTATCCAGTGTGGGTGGCACCACTATTACCATCTACAAACTAGATACTATTAGGTAGGCAGCAGCACTACTTACTCAAGGTTGTTTGTGGCACCGAAGTCTAAAGATAAGAAAATCTAAGCTAACTTCTTTCAAATCCAAGAAGTGGTGCGTGCCAAAGCACATGTCAGATTCTTCTTCCTTCAGTTTTTTTATTGCCTATAAATCCGGCACTGAAAGGCACTGAAAGTCCTCCGTTTCGTAGAAAATCAAGAAGTGCCGTGCGTGGCATTGATCTATCTTTCTTTATGGGTGCTACTGTACTGATGTGAATTCTTAAAGAGGAGAAATGGATGAAAAAAGGTCAGAAAGTCCATGACATCACATGGAAGCAGACAGTCTTTCTTTACCTGCATCAGACCTGACTAGCATGCATGATATTGCATAGGCTCTTTTGGAATGAATATTTAGCTGCACCCCCCCTTGCTTTACTTGGGATAATTACTATACTATGCTTTAGTAAGAAAAGAGCCTAAACTGGATAGAAAGATGCTTTGACTTGGAAAAACTACTTGAGACAGACAAAGTCTAGAGGAAGAAATAAGGAATCCATCAAAGATCTATCTACTCACTCTATTGAAAGAACTCTCTTCAGATTCTTTCAAGCGGCGGGCGACATACACTGAAGTCTCGAGTCAAACATGCATTGGATTTCACAGATCACGAAATCGGCCCAGTAGTGAAAGAACTTAGGAAAAAGTAGGAAGAAAAAGCAGGATAGTCAAAAGAGAGCTACCCCCACAATAAGTAAGAAGCTAGCGAGGCAAAAGAAAAGAGGACATCTGTCTCCGGAAGGATACCACTTGTAAAATAAGGCAAAGCAGGTCAATTAATTTTTAGTAGACTCTTTTATTTTATATGAGTAACGATCCGAGAGATACTTAGTGGAATGAAGCGCTTGGCATCCATCAGTACAGTATGTATGGAAGAAATTATAAAAGCTTGCATAATGAAGCGTGGTGCTGTCTAACTAGACATTTGCCTTGGTGCCCACCGATATTGAGACTCTCAGGCAGGCCTTGCTTTGAATGAGGCTTGGTCTACGTTCCATCCTGCTCGTATCGAAGGAAGGCTAATTTAGAAAGAATCTCGTATATAACATAAAAAAAGAAATAATATATACAAGACCTGTACAAGTCAAGTGTATAGTTCCGAGGCTGACTATATATAAAGGAAGGTCAACTGTAGCTGGCAAAGAAAGTACGTACTACTGAGTGAGCTCCTTTCATCAACTTGACTAATCACTAGCTAAAGAGAAAGAAGAATTGATTGAGTAAACTTGCTTTTCTTCCTTCTCCCTTGCTTAAGAAACTTGACTTGCTTACACATACCCACAGCGGGTAAGATAAGTAAACTGAATAGCTCAGGGTCGGGGAAAGATTGAAAGAAAGACCGCCGAATGAACTTAACGTTCGCCTGCAAGACTAAAGAGTCAATCAAAGAAGGGTGGGTAAACTCACTGACCGGACTACCCACTTCCTTTTTCTAAAGAACATACTAGGGTCGGTCAAATCCTAACTTTTCAACTAATCTGACTCGAAGAGACTTGCTTTCCCCCCCCCTCTTAGTCGTTTAGTGATATAAGAGTTCTACTTCCTTTAGGATTAATCCATTTCCGTCATACATAGGTCTGTCTTATCGTCGAAAGACGCAGGCAGGCATAGCCATACCACTTTTGGGCACATGGATCAAAGCAGCCCCATCTAAGGTAAGGGTAAGGTCGGTTGTCCCTCAATCCGGAACTACACAATCCACAACGTTGTCCACGGTTGATTCGATCTCTTATAAAAGAGAAGAAGGAAAGCCACCCCCGAGCCTAAGTAAGGTCTCGCCAGTAAACTTCCTGGGATGTATTGAATTCGGGGATAAACTTACTGTTCCGGTGAAGTCATGTTCCTCAACCCAATCTCTTCTTAAAGAACTTTCTTTGTCAAGCCATCCGTACATTTCTTACCCCCCCCCGAACTCTAACATTCCAATCTTTGGCTAGAAGCCCTTGGATTGCACCAATGAGAGTGCTAGTGCCACTTCTTTGGTTTTCTTCCTCGTATGAATTATTTGCCTCTATTACGAATTAGGAGTCCGTTTTCACTTCCACATTTCTAAATCCCGTATTCCACGCAATTATATCATCAAGGACACCCCACCAAGGGGTCATGTTTGGTATCCTTTTTTTTACATCTTGAAGACGATGTCGTTTAGGCGCTTAGAAAATTCACCAAGGAAAAGCTTTTTTTTCTACAGCTACTTGTCTTGAGCGAGCGTATAAGCAAGGGGGAGGAACGACTTTGCAAGCAATGAAGCCAAAGACAGATAAAGCACCTAAACTATCAGAAAAAATAAGCCTCTCCAGACCATACTACACTAGGCTCGATACGGCGCGCGTTCGGTTCATTAGATACTTCTAAAGACTTTATCCTTACTACTTATAAGTAAGTGAAATTCCCAGTATAAGTATTGACGATTTTCATTGCTACTCCCAGGCAGATCTACTTATCCGGCCGGGGCTAGTTTAGTCTGGGGATGAAAGTCGTTAGTTGCGGGTAAAGGTGAGGTACTGTAGGGCCCCAACAAGACTCCGGTACAAGGTCGGATCTGAGGAAAGAGAACCATTATACCGAGATAACTGATGCTTGCTTGCCAAAGGAGTCGCTACCGGCATTAAATAGCAAACCACATTTCGCAAGCTTAGCGCCCTTTACATACAAAAGAGATAAAAATTCCATCTGTCGTACGTGTTTTACCAAGCGCCATAGCGTTGACAAGATCAGACATGGAAAAATCTTTCTTCATGGCTGTTATAAATAATTGTAGCGGTCAGCAATATATCATCAACATATCAAAGTAAAACAGCCATATCAATTCCACGACGATACTCCAAAATAGAGGAGTCGTATTTACTCGCAATGAAACCGGCAAGAAAACCATAAAATATGTTTCTCCATGCCCTTACTTGTTGGCTTTCTAAAGCGGGGCGGAAAAAATCATCCTTTTGATTTAATTTAGGCTAGAAGTAGGCAGTTGTTGCTAGAAGGGCTGCTCGCCTCAAGCGGAAGAAGTAGAGTCTCTTTTAGACTTTATACCACGGTGAGGCTAGTTTAGAGTAGAAGTTGGTCTTTTTACAGATAATAGGATGTCGGGCTATTCTTTGACCACAGTTGGAGTTGAGGTCCTTGTCTCTGCTGCTCGCTCGTTTACCTTGAAACTCTTACCTGCTTTAGGCTATGGTGAGTGGTGGGTGCGTATGACGTAGAGTTTGACCCTTCCTTGGGAGTATCTTCTCTTTACCCTTGGATCTGATGAGGTTGACCAGTCTGTTCTCTCTTTTATTTAGTACCGGACGACCTGTAAGTAAGTAAGCCTGTTTAAGGGACGTTTTGCTTTCCGAAGAAGAAGAGAATTCCCTGCCAAGTTTCTTTCTCCCCAAAGGTCCCTTTCTGCAAGCTAATTTAAGTACCGAGTAAGAAAAAAGAGTCTTGACTTTGGATGGGAAGTTGGTTAAGCAGGTTGAAGTAAGCCAAGATCGGAAGAAGAGTCAGTGTCCTTTTCTTTCTCTTTCTTTGGGTCGGGATAGTCTGTTAAAAGGAAGTCGGGGTAGAAAACTTTCCTCTTCGCTTGCCGGGCTCTTCCTTAGCGGCCTTGTTTTTACTTGGCTATTTATTTAATAAGTGTAGCAATCAAGTAGCTGGCAGACAGGAAGATTCTTGGTCTAGCTAGTCTGAGCTGTCCGAAGGCTTGAGGCGCGAAGCCTTTCTTTCTTAAAAAAGTAAGTTCTTTCATTTACAGATATTGTGAAAAGCAAGTAGACCATACTCTTTTCTTTTTATTATCTAGGCTAGTTTTATCTCTTCCCCCTATTTTATTGATTAAAGAAAGGGATCGCGGAAGTCTTTAGCCACCTATTTCATCAAAGCCCCTTACCCTTGCTTCTTTCCTCTTTGGTACACGCTTGATCGAGACTAGGATTTCTGTCTTACAGTCTGCCGGGTGAGACCTATACTCTTTGACCTACCCCGGATTCTTTTAGACCGCATTTTAGGCGAATTCTTTTCCTTTCTACTCAAGGAAATTGACAGCTAGGATCCTTCCTATTTGATCGATCGCTCAGCCTCTGTAGTCCACTCTTTCAATATAGGAAGTATAGAAAAGGATGCAAGCCGGAAAAGCATCTCATTTCCTGGCAAAAAAGCAATCCACTGTGTCGAGGAAGGCTCTGCTTTTGGTATTTATTTATCAAACAATTCAATAAGCGACCCTCTCTGCTTCAGTCAAACTTTCATGGAAAACAACGAGGAAGAGACTTTCTTTATTGGCTGACTACTTAAATAGATAGAATCTTTCTTTTATTGAATTCTGGATTGAAGCTTATGCTCAGTAGAGCAGAAAGTGGTATTTATTCATGGTTGTTGGAGTACTTGTTAGCCAATTGGATAAAGCTCACTTGGAGTTCGGGCTTTCCTTCTAGTTCCATCAGAGGTAGCCAATATCCCGGGAATCAATAATCTAAATATATAATATAGTGTATAAAGGAAAGAGATGAATAGTGTATAAAGGAAAGAGATGATGATGCCTGGTTCCTAAGGCGTAACCCCGCAATCTTTAGGTCATCCGGTGGGTTTTGGCTTTTTCTAAATATGTAGTGGCAGGGAAGCGTGTAGGGCGGGTGATGATATAGTGAACCAGCTGCGATTTGTTTACAGCTTGTCATAATAATTTGTAGCTGACCAGTCACAGGTCATAGACCATAACCTTTACCACATAGAAGACTCCGCGCTCGCTTGCAGATTCTCCCCTACCACGGCCCTCGCGGGAAGGCATGCCTTAACTTGCTAACAGGCTCTATCGTACGTAAACAGCTTTCCTAACAGTCGGTAACTTTGCGTGAGCAACAATGCAGAGCAGCTCTTTCTATTTGATGTTGTGGTAGGTAGAACAGAATTAAGGCCGTTTACTCATCGTGTATGTCCGTCATACTTATCTTTGACAAACCATAACAGCAGTTGGGCAGGTAGTGCTTGCTCACAGTAGCTTACGTACGGAGTGTTCTTACGCTTTCCCTTCGTCATCGTAGGTTCTTATTAGATATTAATAGGAAGGTAAGTTGGCTTTGCTGGTATAAAACCGTAAAATTGACCTTTCTTTCCGGAATTACGAGTAAAAATTATCCCCGCAGCAATGGACTAGTTGACTAACACGTGTCAACCTTACCTCTGCCCGTTAGCAAGCTACTTTCATATGTTGAATTTCCTTATCGTATCGCACAGGTCCCTCCCTGAAAGAAAGGTCAACTCCTGACTTTTGTGATCTAAATCTGCTCCAGGTAGCTACTTTTTCAGTCTAATCAGTCCGGTTAGCGGCGTATCGAGAGCATTCAACCATCCCTGCCGGGTATTTCTTTCTATTAGCATTAGCAGTAATGGCAGCTATTATTTGAACAGCTGCCTTGCGCGGAACCGCCCATTCATCTGATTGTATTGTATTAACAGGCACATAGAAACCAAATCTTTCCCAATTACCTACGGCATCGCCTTGGCGCATAAACATGACCCTTCAGAGGTCTCACAGTGTACCCTATCGATTTAGCTTAATTGAGCTGTTCACTAGAGTCAAACCCAAAGACTAGTTGTAAATAGATAAAAGTTCTAATTTTTCGTCTAGTATTATGTGCTTCTAAAAGATTGCAGATATTGTGCCCACTCATGAGAAATGACCTGCAATTCAGGCCATAGCTTGATGAGCGATATCGGTCAACCATCAACTTAGTGTTTGTGGATGAGGGTTAGAATGTAGCTGACCTAAAAAAAGATTATTCTTATAAGGGCATCAAGTTTCCACCCGGTGATACATGTTTGAAAATACTCCATCTTACTTACGTAAAAGACTCTAGATCCTGGATACATGAACTCAATATAGATCAAATCAAAACTCCTGCGGCAAAGCGCATTCCAAGCGGGCAAGCCAAAATATATGTTTCTGTTAAAAAGATGTCCTTTTGGGCCTGCACTCTTATATAGAATTTTTTTCACACGTCGTTCGGAGTATCTTGCCGAGGCCTCCTTGAAGCCTAGTCCGCCATATTTATGCTTAAGCCCCTTGTATCTTTTTATCTTCACCAAAAGCTCTGCCTCCCCCTCTAAACAGGCCCAAGTCTAAGTAGGTAGCTACTTCTGGAGGGTGCTGAGACTTATATAGCATATCTGCGATACTCATGAATTGGCCCGGAGTGAGAACAACGCTTTCCGCACGGGGTAATTTCCGTATGACTTTTGTCCTTTGTTTGGTTGGTTAACGAAGAGGCGTTATTTCAATCCCGCAGTATCCCTGCCTTCCCGGGGTGATTCGGGAGAAGATACAGCTTTTCCTTTGCCTGAATTCTGGAAAAGTGGCGGGCCGGATAAGTCAACCTCGAAGAGAAAGGGGCGTTGCATATTTCTTTATTCTGCTTTGAAATGCTCGGATAGTAAGAGACCAGACGATATGAAGCACTCTAAGAACCCTAATTCTTTTCTGTATCATAGACTACTTGGCCATACAATAGAAGACTTTTAGGTCTGGGTGGGGAAGATATAAAAAGCATCAGTTTTCACCCTTAAAAAGAGTTATGCAAGATCCTGCTCCACACGAGCAGGCTAATGTAGTTCACTGGATGAGCAATGACGAGGCCCTATCACGCTATCGCCCTGGATGGTTCACCTAGTTCAGAGAACACAAAGGTTGCTTAGAAAGCGTAGCGTTAGGAGACACCAGGGTGTGAGCATGAAAGAATGAGATCACACCAGTGGTATCAGAAGCTCCAAAGACTGTCTCAAACAAGGACAGACAAAGAAGAGAAAGGAACAAGAAGTCAGTCGTCCAGTATAAATCCCTAAGTGATCTGCTCTACAAGAGTATTTGAACGCATGTTCGTAGGGAAACCCGATACCTACTACCTTAGAAGACTTCATTCCAGAAGAAATGAAGAGGCGAGTTGGAGTATGTTGACGAGGTAGAAGAAAGCGAAGGGGCGAATCTGGGGCATTTTGGTCTTCGACATGCAATCATATCACCTAAGGATTTCTACAAGAAAGAGGTTTGGACAAGAAAGAGTCGTGTCAAGCGCGACTTCGAGGAGGACCCAGAAGAGGGTGAAGTTAAACAAACTAAAGAATCTGCAGAAGTTAATGATGCCCAATTTCTAATGGGATCATTTCAGACAGGCAAGCACTGTGTCCCTAAACAAAATGATACCTACCATGCATACCTTAAGAGCAGAGCTCGAAAAAACCGTCTTTGTTCTTGTATAGACTTTAAAGAACAGATTTGACCCGGTACTTAATCTATCTATATATCCAGTTTATGCTTCCTTCTGATTGCACCAGAGCTTGTTGTGAGCGATGCCGATCACTGGTCAAGGCAGGCCACCCTTCCCAGACTCTGGCAACCACGGATGAACAGGCGTTTCAAGGTAAACCTCACCTTTGAAGTAGGGCTTTCCGGCACTACGATTTCTTGAGAGATGCGCTTTCTTCGTTTGGCACACTGATAACTGTCCCATAAAAACAATTATCTCCACAACTCACCTTGAAAGAAGCTTTTCTTACTCCATCCACTGATAGACCTTCCTCCTCTTATGAGATAAAAAAGAGGGATGATAAGCTCACATGAAAGAAATAAAACCAATCTACAGTATTATTCAGTTTATGCATATGTCCTTTTCGCTCTTTGTTTGCTAATTCTTTTATGTGTTGTGGAGTTTTCTTGTTCAGAAGCTGCTATTGACTCCTATGGACTGCTCTCATGGACCCTACTTCTTGACCTGACCTATTGGCCTCGCCTGAATGAGTGGAGTAGGAAACTCATAGCCAGCCGTGGAGTAGTAAGGTCTTGTCACATCTGGGAACTTACCTGAGAGTGGTGTAGTAACGTAGTCTAATTGATATGTCAAGAAAGATACTTACTGGTTTGGAAAAAAAATGTGTAATTTTTATGGATGGTTATGACCTAATCTACAATGAAGAAGCTCCAGATTTTTGGAATTGAAAAGAACCTAACTAGCCAAAAGGAGGAAGTCTTTCCATCAAGGCCCTCAAGAAAGTAGAATCCATTATCTTCATAGCCACTCCCCAGGATATTGCCCGTCGTCAAGTCCTGGGAAATACAACGATTGGAAAAGAGAGTTACACTAAAAGTGTTGTTTTTTGTAAGAGCACTCACAGAAAGTAGATTGACCGGTAAGTAGGTACAAACGAGACTGGATCAAGTGTGGCAATGGTGGTATGAATGGATCCCTTTCCCACCAAAGGAATAGTATAACCATCCGCAATAGTCATTGAATTAGGTGTTTTGTATGTGATTCTAAATTTGAGAAAAGAAGCTTCCGGAATAATGATCTGTAGCCTCAGTATCTATTACCCATTTCCCACTAGCTAGAGGTAGCCGGCTGATGCTTGAGTACCTTGCCAAGCGTGGAGAGCTTGGGGTGTGCTTGGTTTTTCCCCGATAGACCTACCTTCAGCTCGTACAGTTGTCTCTGAAAGTATTGATACTCTTGACTTCCCAATGACTGGGATGCTCCTTTTCCGGTGGCATTACATGCTTTTCTTCCCCTTCCAATATGAGGAGGAGGCTTTCCAACTAGTTCCCAACATTCCATTCTTTTCAAGGAAGAGGTTGAATGTGAACTGAAACTACTATATCTGCAGATTCAGTCTTTTCATCTATTACTGATTTAGCTTTTACCAACGAAAAGTCTGCTTGCATCTACACAGGAGGATTGCAGCCATTTCCCCTCAATGCCCAAGCCACTTCTCGAATCAGAGACTCACCTAATCTTCCAAACTCAAAAAATTACATAATAAACAAGGATGCCCCTTTTCTGAAGAGAGGAGCACTCCCACATTGAAGTCCAGAAGAACCCTAGACCAGACTGAATCAAAAGTAAGCCCAGCTAAGGTGAAAGCAGCATGCAGAGTGGACTGAAATAACATCTAGATAAAAGTTGGGAAACCGTCTCCTCATCAATCAGAAATGCTTTTGCTCCTGAGTCCAAGGCTTATTTGTTTGTGGCGCTTTTGAGTTGTACTTCTCCGTTTCGTAGTCCACAAAGGTGAACTGCTCACTTAAGGATAGTTGAGTTGGTGTGAAGGAGAAAGTGCATAGTCCATTTCTAGCAAAGAGTGCATGAGGCTCGAGGGTAACCAGCCTGAAACTTTTCCATCTACCATTCGTCACTTGTCTTTTACGGTTATCACAACTCGGGAACAGGCCTCAATAAGGCTACGTACTGGTTATAAAAGATCACTCCAAGAAGATTTGAAATATTTATGTTCACAACTACTCTTCAGTCTGGGCCATGGGGCTTTCTTTGCTGTGGCACCCTCATACCACTACCACAGCGCACTTGCCCCAAAGGGAGGAAAGAAGTGCTTCCTCATCGAGCTTACACACAGCCATGGAGTAATAGCAAAGCTCGACTACGGCATAGGCAAGAAAAACCATACCATAGCCCAATGCATTACCGCTCCAATATAATATATATATATAATAATTAACTAAGTAAAAGAACCCTTTTCTAGTTTCGGCAGAACCATACCACCTACCGACCACGCTTTGATCCACCCTTAACAAAGTTGAACTAATTTCTTCCCACATTCCGCCAGTTGTTAGCTTGCATTCCCTCTGTTGTGTATTGACCCTAGTAAACCTAACAAAGAGTAGAGTAGCAGGGTTGAAAACATCTTCTTCTAGCAAGCCGCCGTTGTATCGGGGTTCAATTCAGTTGTTTTGACTTTTTCTACACTCCCATACAAACAAAGCCCAGAAGGAAAAATGGTGAAATCGAGGGGCATAGAGGTCTTTCGAAACCATGAGAAAGTCGTTCTGCTTCGATAAAGAGCGCTTTCAGTTCCCGTTATTATACAGAAATTCTTATTGTGAAAGCGTAGCGAGGTTCGACGGAGTATTTCTAAGTGGACACTTTGCCAAAAAACACCCGGAGTGTTGGGTAAGGCCAATGATCCGTGATGGTCGCATGTATGAGTTTCAGGTATATGTAGGCAAGAGGCTAATCTTTATTTTAAGGGATTCCATGAATCTTCTTCCTTCTCCGCTGGATCACCTAGCCTGCCTTATTTGCCCTTAACTAGGTGCTAAAGAAAGGGTCTATCCCTCATCATGAACTCACAGTAGAAATGCTTACTCCTATGAAAGATGCTTGAATCAAATACTTAAAACAAGACCTTCGTCTCCTCGGTTGTATTATGCACACAGCACAAGATATTTATTTGAATATGCTTGCGACTTATGTACATAGTAAATAAAATGACTATCTCAGCTATGGCTCTTTCCATCTTCCGTATGGAATACTCTGATTCATCTACATGGGAGATCCATATTCCCACTCAGAATGAAGACACCTTCATAAGAAGAGCTTACTTTGGAGGTCATGTGGATGTATATAGGCCGTTTGGAAAGAACCTATACTATTATGATGTGAACTCACTCTACCCATTTGTGATGCAACATTATCATATGCCGGGTGGTATACCTGTCTGGGATGGCCAACTAAAAGGAAAGTCTATAGAGAGTCTCTTTGGTTTGAGAAAATGTTATATTATCTGCCCAAGAAACCATTCCTTATAGGAATAAAAAAGGAATTCTGGTATTCCCAACTGGTGAATGGGTAGGAGTTTACTTTAGCGAAGAGCTCAAATTAGCACAATCTTTAGGATATACAATCCTCCCTATCTGTGGATATCTATTTGATAAAGTGGAAAGCCCCTTCAAGGAATTTTTATCTCATCTTTATGAGTGTAGACAACAGGCAAATCTGTTGGGACATAAAGCAATGTCTTTTGTTTACAAAACCTTTATGAATGCACTCTACGGACGCTTTGGTATTAACCCACAAAGTACTGTCACAGAAATAGTAGATAATTAGGGGGTTAAAAAAAATTGTGAATAAACCAGGATTCATATTCGCAGATAAGCTTAACGATAACTGCCACCTGCGGCCTCTAAAAATAATACTTTTGAAAAAGAGATACACCCATCTATTGCTGCTGTACAGATATCTGCTGCCATTACTGCATATGCCAGAATCTATATGTACCCAATCATTTCACGAGACGACTGCATTTATACAGATACTTACTCCGCTGTGACTCAACATCCACTACCACCTGAATTACTTTAAGATACGGAACTTGGTAAGTTCAAACTTGAGGATAAAATAGTATAAGGATACTTACTTTTTAGCACCGCTCTTTCGCTACGCGCCTACTACTACAGTACCTTTGATGAAAAAGAAGTGGTGAAGTTCAAAGGTCCCCATTTGCTGCGCCCTTGTGGACCACAAATGGTTGAAAGACCAGTCTAAGAAAGAATCCTAATATTGAAAGTGCTTGACGCTCTTCCTTAGGCCTTTCAAAGATGAATTGAATGATTCCACGGACAAAGCATAGGAATGTGATCCCCAAGCTTGAATGACTTTCTACTTCCGCACTTGTCTTCGTTCAAGTTGGATGAGGGCAGTAGCCCAAAAACCATAAAAGGAGTTTACTTCGATGTTATATCGCGATTGGGATGATTGCCTAAGTTTGCTTCGCGATGTTCTACTTGAGCATGGAAGTTTGGAGTCGTTGGCCCTTACTTAATATAGTGCACGAAAAGCAGTTCATTCTTTACGGCTATCACCTAGCTCCGTAGTAGTTCGCTCAGTTGCAACGATATAGACTTATTTTAGGCTTGCTACCAGATTTCTTTTAGGCTTTCCCCTACCCAAAGACAGGTTTTGCAGTTTGGACAGTTTACGCAGTAGGCGCGCAGCGATGCAGAATTTGGTTAGCTAGACTGTTAAGATCTGATAGATCATGACCTTATGCTTGAGATTTCTCACTTGGGGGACAGTTTGAGTTGATTCGACAGGTATGTATCCACCTACTCCACCTTTCCTGCTGTAATCCGCAGGGGTTTCATCTACTCCAATATCGCTGTAATCATCATATGAACTATCAATATCTTTTGTTTTCTATTTGTTAGCAGGGACATCCAGAGATGCGTAAGAACGCTTTCACTGCTTTCAGTTCAGTATACGAACTGCTTTCTTTATAGAAAAATTCCAGAAGAAAGGAGTTTACGGTCCGATAGTAGTAACCACGACACTCTCACTCCACTAGGGCCTTTCCTCCTCCCTAAGAGAAGAAGAACACTTCGTGCCTCGCTCGGTGTGTGTCTTAATGCTGGATAGTCAACCTATTGCCTTCTTCACGGTTGGTTTTCTAGGAATCAAGGTAGGTAGGAAAAAAGACGACTCTCTCTCATACTATGAAAAGACACTCACTCTTGGAAATAGCAAAAAAAGGAAAGAAAGGAGGTCAATTATGAATGAAAGGGGACAGGAAGGGAGGTCCATTATGAATGAAAGGAGACCAGAAGCATATTGTACTCTCTAAGGCGGAAGTGGAGCAATGCTGTAAGGACAAAGCTTTCAGTCTCGAAGCAAGCTAGCTATGAAAGTGGTCAAGTCTATTCGTTACATGAAGATGCGCACACACTATTAAGTAGTGAAATACCAGGCCGCAGGACTCTGTCTGGTAAGAGTGAAAATCCTGCCTCTTCTCCTTTTTGCTCAGCTTGGAAAATGGCTTTTCAGCTGCTCGACTAGCTTGTGTTAACAAATCCAATTCCGTGGGTGATCAAATGAACAATCCCGGGCTAGAGTGCTAGCGACTCCTCTTCTTAGTATATTAAAAAGTGTAGGAGATGTACTCGCTCATATATATACGATGATTTATTTGAAAAAAGGGTTGACTACTTTTTTGGAAACTCGCCGCTTCAGATTGAACCAGTGTGGAACACGTCAATTAACTATATTTAGGAAAGGCAGCCAGGTCAGAGTTCAACTCATTACTCGGAGTCTAGAGCTAGGAAAGTCACTAACTTATACTTAAGTATATATGAAACCAGCCAACAGCTAAGCTAGGAAAAGCAGTAAGATAGCAAATACAGAAAGAAAAGAGCAAAAAGCCTTAATACTTTAACACCTTTATCTTCCTTATAGGGCAAAAGGCAATACGGGAAAGAAATTAAAAAGAAGCAAGATCAGAGTTCAACTTAATTAATTAGTTCGCCTGCCTACTTCAAAGTCATACATACCCTTACTGAAAGGTGAAATGCAAGTCCATGAACTCACTGGCTACAGTAAATGTGAAGAAGTAAAAGAAATCCACTCCAAGGAAAGAAGAGTAGGTAAGTCAAGAAATAGTGGTTCATGTATGAGCAAAAGCACCACGCCGAAGAGGTATTCATTTGTTGATCAAATCCAGTAGAAAAAGCAAAAGTTTGGCTGGCTCTCCTCGTGCTAATCGAAATCGTATATCCATTGTCAGCGGGTATGAATTATAGTACCAAAGTCAATCGATTCTACTCGACTGTGAAATCTTTAGATTAATGGAGGGAGGTTAATTAAAAGATTAAACTCTTTCTGGTCAAAGCTCGAATTACTAGGTAAAATGCTACGAGGAAGAGGAAAGAAATGATAATGAGTAAGTAAATTACCCCAGGGAATTCTACTGTCTTTTTGAGTGTTCAATCTAGCTATGAACAGGCAGGCCTAGGAAATTTCTGTAGAAATTCGCTCAATGCCACACTCTGTCCAATCAGTATAAGTCTGCGGATTCTATTAATTAAAAGGCGAGGTGCGCAGCAAGCTGTAAGAGATAGATTGCTCTAAATGCTTTGACCCGAATTGCTTTTCATCCCTCCCTAAAAGCACAGGAAAATATAAGCTAGCAGATTCCGTCTTCTATTCAACTGGAAATGATAGAGAAAAGAGAGCTAATTATATCTATTCGAGTATGCTAATTAGCAAGTTTTTCTTTTGTTAAGCAAATAAAAAGCCAATGACAAGGAGTATTAAATGAAAAAGCATAAACGAAATAAAAAGCAAGGCGCGTGCGACTCACTTCAATCTGTATCTTTCTTGGCCCGCCCATATGGAATGTGGAAAATATACCTCTACTCACAGTGGGCAATCTATTAAGACATGCACAAGGAAATTTGCCAATGAACTAGTCAAATCCCACACTCCAAGTCAATGAAAACACTGCGTATATTCCCGTCCGTAGCTTGCTTTCTATATGGGGGGTTGCGGTCAATCTGCTATTAGATATGACACATGCCAGCCATTCGACAGGTAAGACGGCAATAGCAGCTGCTATTTAACATTGGCTGGCCAAGCCATTTAACCTTATTGACAATAAAGTATAGATATTTAGGAAAAGCTTTACATCACATTGCATTTGGGAAAAATCAAGTTTATTCCACTTCAATTTTGGACAGCTTAGCTTGGAAGCATGAATGAATAAACGTACCATTTATGAAAGTTAGATAACCAATAGAGCAGCGAAAGCATGGCAAATGTAACTTGACTTCCTTGCTTGGTGGGTGGTGCATTCATTTCCACATATAGATAAGAAGCAGTTGCCGTGTACTACTCAAGGGCGGCAGGAAGCCCAAGCGAGCAGAATCTGAGGCGCGTAGCGTTCTAGTTTTATTAGAAGCTATCTATGATTTTGAGCAGGCAAATAATAAGCTTTGCAGGAGATTGCAGATGGAAAGTTATTTTAGTATGATGTGTAGCGCTGGTGATGTGGAGGGCGTTAGCTTGAAATGGATTCCATACACTGCCATGATCATGTTACCATTACAGGTGGAGGAAAAGGACTTAGCCTACCTTACTGAGGTACTCGATTGGAGAAGAGCGCCACATCACACTAGGCAGATCCGAATCGAACATATCTGGTACTCTATTTATTATGTATGCTTATCCGAATCTTTTGACTCTTCATAGTCTTGGTCATAGATAGGAATAAAGGCTATTTCCTTCTTAGGCACCACATTCTTAGGAAAAGCGCTTTCTTTGGCTTGATTGCGGAGGAAAGCTTTTCTTGCTAATCTGGTGATATATATCGTAGTAAAGCCAAGAGGAATCGATTTAGCAGTCCATACCAGGTAGATTTAGGAGTGACCGGCAGTGAATGCCCGGTAGCAAAGGACTCGGCTTAACTTCACAAGGGTTCGCTTTCTGGGAATGATGAAAAAAGCTCTTCTTCCTCTTAGCATTAGCGACTCTGAGCTCATAGGGAGCTGGGAATGAGCTTGGCTGGGACGGGAAGGCATTGAGAAATTGTTCCAGTTGGTGTGTCGAGGAAGCAACTTACTTGATCGCTTCGCGCCTCATCCGGTTCCCTGTGTGCCTAGCTTACTTGCGTGCTAGCGTGACTGCTTATGTGCTTTCCCTCCTCTCCGTCTTTCAAAAAGCCCCCCTCCCTCATTTCCTATATGACACCTCACTATGAGCGTAACCAAATCAATCCAAAATAGAAGAAAGAAATCGGATCAAACTAGGAGCGTAAGAAATAATAACGAAGTCCAGCAGCAAGTTCGATGCTTTTCGAAGCATCAAAACGTGGATTTGGTTTGGGCACTTCCTCTTCTCTTGCAACATATGCCCCCCAATCGCCTATGAGAGAGAGCCTTTCCAGTAAAGGCAAGACAGAGTTATTTCTTATCCACATAACACGTATATACTGATGCAAGTTATTCTATATTGATTTCATCACCGCTTCGCGCCTTTCTATCACTTGCAATTCTCACTTCACATTAAGTCTATCTATGTATGCGATTTCCGAGGTGCTGCATCAACTCATATATTTTCCGTAGAGATGAAAGATGGTTCCAAAATTATCGTAATGAAATTAATAGAAGCACTTCGAAGTGAAGTAAAAGGATGCTTCTAGTTTGAACTAGCTTCCACATTGACCAGATCGAGAGTAGCGCTAATGTGGCGCATCTATTCTATAAGAAAGAGAATGTTTTGATTAACGTTTGAAGATCAAATTCATTCTTTGTGAAATAAGATGCATTAAATTGTTCCCATTGGGGCTCACTTTATCTCCACTTCGGGTCTCTTCATCTTTCTTCCCCCTCTCCTTTCACTATCTTATTTTCTCTAACTTAGCAACTAGAAACAAACAATGAATTAACAACCAAAATAACTTCACGGGTAAAGAATCCAAATGCCGGCGAAGATTTGCCACCAGCCGATCGGGCAACTGGTTCTTCCTCGGATAGAGCTGGGCCAGGTTTGCCCTCTTGAAGTTCTTCTTCCATCCAAACGCAGGAATTTCATCAGTAGGTAGAAGCTGTGTTTTTCTCGGAATACCGACAAATTACGTATACAAAGAGAAAAGATGGAAGATCAAGATGAATGGGAACGAGAACCCTTTCCGAGAATAAGGGAGGGATAAGATATATTCATAGGTGCCTGGATGAATTGCCAATTTCTCAGGTTTCGTTTTTTTACGGTAAGCGATATACCAGTCTTTGTCTACATGCACTCTAGTAGCTCCCTTGTGTTTGAGGATAATATTCCCAAATTCATCCTGTAAGTAATAGCTTTTAGGTGCGTTGAAGATTGCTTCCTTGACCATACATTCTAGTTTCAATTTCCCAATTACATTTGAATCAACCTCCTCTTCTGGTAGAGGGTTGCTCAGTACAACTGAGTCTGTATCTGTATAGTAAGAATCATCTCTGCTGGTAAATGGGTACATATAGATCCTCGAGTAAGCAGTAATGGCTGCTGACATTTGAACAGCGGCCTTCCTAGGCTGTTAAATTATTTGATTATTATTCGGGTTATCCAATAGGTACACAACCACTTATTACCTCCCAATTCGTATGCTCCAGAAAAGCCTGGTAAGAGGAGTAATTCATTTTTTCTTTTCTCATCGGTGATTACCGTGACCGTACTTATAGGGTCGATTCCGAACCTTCCATATAGTGAATTCATTAGTATTTTATACACAAAGGATAAAGCACTGTTGTCTTCTTTCTTTGCTTTAGCTCTACTGCTATAGAGAAGAGATCTACGAAAAAACTAGAAAAGACTCCTTCTCCTTTCTCATATAGGTAGCCCCGGAGTGGAATTATTTTGTAGCCAATCTTTTTAGCTCGAGTTCCTCACTAAAATACACGCCTGTGAATTTGCCTGTAGGGAAAAGAAGCTGTTTTTGGTTATTTTCCTCAGGAAGGAATGGTTTATTTATTGAATTAGGACACATAATATATGCTTCTATAAAACCAAACAATTCTTCTATTCTCCGATCCCTTAAATCACCTTCCCAGGTAGGATTTCCTATAGGCATTGGATTTCTCATCATCACAAAAGGATAGAGTGAGTTCACGTAATAGTAGTATAAATTCTCTCCTTTAGGCTTATATACATCGGTATGTCCTCCAGCACGACGAATGAATGCATCTTCATTTAGTGTAGGAAGACCAATAGGGAATTTCTTACTATCATAATATTCCTTTCTATAGATTTCTAGAGCAAGGGAAGAGATAGTCATATTTGAAACAATGTCAATTCCGTATTTTTTCCAATTGATATCTTTACCTTTCTTCATTATACCACCCAGAAGATAGATTTCTTCTTTCATGTATTCTAGCAATTCATCCTTCATTCTTTTTAGATCTTTTAAACAAACTGAATCATGATATATTTTACCCTTACTACCTAGTTCCGGGCATAGACTTTTAGCTAGAGAATCTAGGGTAGCTGGGAAAAGCTTCAACGAATCACGAAATATAACCCTTTGACCTTTACCTATAACCACTCCCAACTGATAAAGTTCACCATTTCTCATCAATGGAACCAGTACCCATTCTGGTTTATTTTAAACCATATGCTTTATTAGAAGAATACCATCAAATCGGGATAAGTTATGAAAGTAGATTGTTCTATTTGATTGCTTTTTAACCAGAGTTTCAAGGTGTGTTAGAAAAGCATTCATCATTAGTTTACTTCTCACAGCAAAACTCTCTTCATTGATGATATCTTCACTATACCACCAGCTAATACTATCCTTAGAAGGTAAAGATTCCTCAACAGAAACCTCCATTATACCAATAGCATAAGGAAGGTGTTGATCTTGATCATTCATAATTCTTTCTATATCAGCTACTAGAAATCCCTTCCTTATCACAGATGATTGTCTTAACCTTCTCATAATAGAAGGTTTCTTTGGTTCTTTTACTTTCTCAGGGTGATTACCTCCTATTGGACTAGATAACTCCAAAACCCTCTTTATAGCTTCTGACTTGGATACTATTTTCCTTTCTTCTTTCTTTATACTTCTAGTCATATATACTCTGAGTATTATTCTGTGTATAATGGATTGATTTGAGTCTTCACTCCTACCTCTGCTTGTGATCAAAGATCCCAATGAATCACTTAGTTCTTTGAAGTTCATTTCTCCTTTTTTATCCATTAAAGTTATACCACTACCAAGCGTAAAAGACACAGTTTTTCCTTCAGACCCCATTTCATAACCAACTGGAAACTTAGCGTATCCATCTACAGCAGGAAGAGCTTTTGCAAAAAGAGCAGTCAATATCATTTCCTTTATTCCATTGAAATTACCAAAGCATAAAGATGGAGTAAAACGCATAATTATCATCATCACCCCGGTTTGTTCAACTTCTGTCATTTCATAATCAGGCATCCTATCTACATTACTACTAAAACACCGTAACCTAGCCTTAATACCTAACCTCCACTTAAAGATACCCCTAAGAATTATGTTATAATAATACCGTATCATTGATGCCTTGCGCCCTACAAATCAAAGAATTTACCTTTTTATGTATAATTCTTGTATTTGTAGCTATTTGTGGTGATACCCGCACAAACGACCTCTTCCTAGCCCAGTCCATCCACGATGGTTCTCCCCTGATAACATGATCTAAGAATCCATGTCGAGGCAATCATAATGTACCTATTAGGCACAGGACTCCATGGTTGCCAGCTGGGAAAAGATGACTAAATAATTGAAGAACCCCACACGTTAGAGCACCGCTGACTAGAGATCCAAGGATTACTAAATGTGTATCTTTTTGTTGAATTTGAATCGTTCCGTTTTGACTCTATAAGGGTTATTGCTTTCCTTGCTGCTAATAGGTTAATAGGTAATTGAGGCACTCGGACATGACACGTTATTTGCTAAGTGGAAAGTGGGATACGGAATGTTGACGTGGAAACTAGGCCAGGATGATATTCATAATTTTGGTTTGGATGGTAAGGCCCAGCATTCTTATTGCATAGGCTGAGCTAACGAACCTTCCATTTTGGGCTTACTTGATTCCTCAGACTTTCCATATTTGAACTGGGGAAATTCTGTGGGGAAATGAGCTTGAAGTGGCTCATCATTCTTTAGATTGGGCTGGGTGTCCTTCTTTCTATTTTAGACCATGGCTATTCCTTGTTTTGCCCAGATGCCTATCTTTCTTCTCTTACTAAACACCTGGACTTGCCATTCACAACACCTAGTCAGTCCTATTCTTTGCTTTTCCAAGAACTATTACCCTTAACCGGTGAATGTCTATACGTTGCCACTTCAACACCTATCCCTACCTTGTGACTAATATTTGCTTACCTTGGCTTTCCCTTCTCTTGCTAGCTCGTTTACCAGCCAGTGCTTCTTCTCAATAGGCATTTCCCCGTCTTTCTCAACCTTACGAATCTCCTGCTTTGCCAACTAAGACTACTTTTTTCCCTATCCACAAATGCATATCTCGCATATCCTGCTTATGAAATACGCATGTGACAACCAAGGCGGCCTTGACTCTAGCTAGCTCTAGCCCATGCATACCTTGACCAATCGTGACTGATCGTTACACTTATTCCTAGCTAGCTTTCCCAGAACTCAAAAGAAATTACTAGCCGAGGGAGCCTTCTTCGTACCCGAAAAAATCTTAGTTGTCGACAAGGACAACAAACTTCCAACGATTCAATCTCTCTTCTCCATTTCACACCTTCCTGTTGCCCTTCCTCTTGCTTTTGACCTTTCCTGGAGCTCGAAGGGACTGGAGAGTGTGTCTGAGTGGGTCCCAGTGTTGGTTGCCTTCGTTGAATCCAAACTGACGTCGTGGGCCCCTTTATTCAGTCCCTTCCTTATTTTCCCGTCTTCTCCCTTCATGTGGACAGTGTTGGGCCCATGGTTTATAGGCACATTTCCCTATATTATTTCCCTTTCTTCCTGGCCCAACTCACCCGGCCCATTTGCTTTCTTCTCTTCTTCAATTACGCGGGTCAAAATCGCCTCTAACGGCTATTCCCAAATGGGTTCCAATCGCCATTTCTGACATTCTTCCCCCCTTCTTCTTCTCGTTGGCCTCAACGAGAAATTGCGGAAATTGCTGTTGCTCGTAATCTTCCGCATCCGCATCAGAACAATTTGACCACCTTACTAGTATTTGAGGAACTGGCTCATTCCTTCGCTTGATCATCCTTCGGCCAAGTATTGCTAGTGGTTCGATCTTCAATTGCCCAGAATCTCCAACAATTGGCAACTTAGGGGAGGTGGTGGAGTTGTTGCCAACTCGAGCCTTCAACTGAGACACTTGAAAGACAGGATGGATCTGCGAGCCCTCCGGTAAGTTTAGTTTGTATGCCATTTTCCCAATTTTCTCCAGAATTTCAAATGGCCCATAGTATTTTGGCCTCAACTTTTGATTACTCTTGCCTTGCACTGTGATTTGACGATAGGGTTGATCAAATAAACCCAGAAAACTATAGAGAAATAAACGCCTTTCTGTTCTTTTCTTGTCAGCATACAATCTCATCTTCTCTTGTGCCTTTAAGAGTTGCTCCTTCATTTGCTGAAATAAGCTGTGTCTCTCTCTGAGTAAGGCATCCACTGCCTCTACATTACTCCTGGGAGCTTCTCCCATTGGCAGATGAGGTGGCTCATACCCATATAGAGCCTTGAATGGGGACATGTTGATAGCAGTATGATGGTTGGTGTTATACTACCATTCTACCAAGTAGAGCCACTTAACCCATTGCTTAGGGTTTTGTCCCACCATACACCTCAAATATTGCTCTACACACTGATTTAATCTTTCTGACTGACCATCAGTATGTGGGTGGTAGGAGGTGCTCAAATTGAGTTGGATTTTGAGCTTGAGCATTAACTCCTTCCAAAAAGTGCTAACAAATACTGGGTCTCTGTCTGAAATCACTTTGGTAGGGAGCCCATGTAGTTTGTATACATTTTCTAAAAATTGCTGAGCAAGATCTACAGCCTTTACAGGATGGGACATAGGGCGCGAGCATGGGCATATTTGGTAAATTTCTCTATTATTACCATTACTACTCCCTTGCCTTCCACCTTTTGTAACCCAGAAAGAAAATCCATGCACACAGTTTCCCATGCGCCTTTGGTACAGGAATAGGATCCAAAAGTCCAGGTATTGGCACCCTTGAACTTTTACTCATCTGACACACCTCACAGTTTCTAACATGAGTCAGCACAGTTTGGCCAATAAAATAACTTTTTTACCCAGGTACCCAGTATACCTGAGTGGCCCCCCACACTAGAATCATGCATAAGTGACATTACTTCTATCCTCCATCCTTTGTTGGGCCCCACATAAATTCTATCTTTGTATCTGATCACACCAAGATGAGTTGAAAGCTTACCTTGCATGTTGGCATCTACAGCTCCTTTCAACACTTCCTGGGCCCACACATCACCTTCATAGCTCTCTCTAAGTTCCTCTATCCACTTTGGCAACACCTCAGTTACTGCTTGAACTTCTCCCCTCTCTATTTCCACTTCTGCCCTTCTTGACAAAGCATCAGCAGCTTTGTTTTCTGCTCCTTTCTTATATTGAATTGTGTAGTCTAGGCCCAGCAATTTGCACAAACTTTTGCGAGAGTATGGTTCAAGCAAGTACTGACGGCTCTCATGATGGGTTCTTATGAAAAAGGGGGCACCGCAGATGTAGTGTCTCCATTTTTGGACTGCCTCGAGTAAAGCAAGAAAGTCCTTCTCATAGGTAGATAACCCAAGGCTCTTAGGTCCTAATGCTTTACTGAGGTAAGCTATAGGTATCCGACCCTGCATCAAAACAGCTCCGATTCCCTTCTCTGACGCATAAGTTTCCAGCTAAAAAGGTTTAGTAAAGTCCGGCATTGCCAATACCGGTGCACTAGCCATGGCCTTCTTCAATTGTTCAAAGGCTAGGGTTGCATTCTGGTCCCACCTGAACCCATTTTTTGGAAGTAGGTTGGAACGTGGCTTGCTACTGACTCCATACTTTCGCACAAACTGCCTATAGTACCCACCCTAGGATAGCCCGTAATTCTTTAACAGCGGTACTGGCCAATTCAACATTGCTTCCACCGGTCGAAAGCCCTTGCCCTGAGATCGCATGCCCAAGATATTCCACCCGCACCATTCCAAAATCACACTGCATAAAAGTGATGCTCCTTCAGTAATGCTAGCTAGCACAGTAGTTAAATGCTTCACATGCGTTTCCATATCCGGGCTATACACCAATATATCGTCATAAAAAAACTAACACAAACTTCCGATCATACTCCTGAAACACTGAATTCAGACAAGATTGGAACGTGGCGGGGTGGCGGGATGACGTTGTCTTAGACCGAATCACTGTTTTAATGAAAAGATGGATCTGAGCGAATTTTGCATCCTACACATTCAATTCTTTGAGAATCCCCCAAAAGGGGAACTCCCTAACTAAACGTGTTATACCCCACCACAGGATATATAAGATAAGTGCGTATGAAACTACGGCCCATGGACGGCTACAGAGGATGAAAAACCACCTCAGAAACCTACCCCCGCCTATCCGACGACATAGAAGATAACTTCAAATGTATTCAATACACCAAACGTCCAGGTAATATTTCTTTGCTTTCGGATATGCTTTTCAATATCTTCACTTGTTAAAATAGAAAGACTTGCACTTTCTCGCTTGGAAAAGAAAGACTATCCTCGAAGTAAATAAATCTATCTCGTATTGCCCAATCTGGATGCTAAAGGCTCGTCACCCCACTCGCAGCCCATCACAACTACTCATACTAGGAGCAATGGCCACTAGGAGGACTGAAACTCAGACTTCTATAAAACTGGTAAGAAAATACTTCAACGGAAAGTCAATCCCTGCCAACCGTAGCAATGGAGCGATTGGAGAATATAAAAAAGCAAAACCTAACAGTGAAAGTTCCCTCGGAGTTGCTCACTTTACTTAAATTCTGCACCGTTGAATATTCTCTTATATGTCTTCCTCTAGTGATGTGGATGAATAGGGAACGAAGCCGCCTTAGTCAAACTAGATCTTGCTGCTGCAGGTGCAGACAGGAAAGGACTGATAAGATTTTGTGTCAGGGATTCGAATCACTCACTCCATTGGCATTTCATTTCTTGAATCTCACTATTTGCAATGACTTTTTAGAATTCATGTGAACTAGTTTAGTATGAACCAATATGCAACATAGTTTTTTTTCCAACCACCTCAAACTAGAAATGTTAAAGTCATGGATGGACAATGGCATTTATCCATAGGCTACATGGCCCATGTATGCTATTCCCGGGTTCCACTCTGTGCGTACTCGTTTATCTATCAAAGAAGGAATGCACTATATACTCTTTGATTCGGTTCACTATTTCACTACTTACACTAGTTCCTATAAAAATCACTGCGGGAAAAGTACCCCCCTAAAAAAAGAGATACGCTTATTGACGAGAAAACTTACCGAAGAAAGTAGTATAAGCCAAAGAAGGAAGCCTATCTCATATACACCTATTTTGCTTAGAAGTAAGCCTAGCCCAGCCAGCAAAAAGCCTATCCTACTCCCAGAAAGAAACTCATCTCTCTTTTCCATTCACATAAACTCCTATGATAGGACGACTGACTTGCCCATAACAATAGTTTGAAACGTCTTCTCAACTATCGGTTGAGGTAGCTTACCTGCTTCCCCTAGCTACTAAGCCTGGACATAAACTCGTACATCAACTCCATACAGAAGAGAAGAAGACTAGAGATCAGAGTAATTTTTTCTTTACCTTGGCCAACTCTTCTCCCCGCCGAAGAAATAAGTTCTGCTTTCACAACTGTCAAAAATGCCAATACCTTGCTTGCCCAATAACCTATTGGGAATTGACTCTTATCGTGGTGAGACTTTACCAAGCCTTACTTTACACCTAAGGTAGCTGCTTTACCTAGTAATTCTTTTCTACTTGACTACATAATTAGATCAAAGCAATAACCTATTCCTAAGCTTCACTACTTAATACTTCCAATTCCTACTGTCCTACTGTACACCTATAAGAACTCCTTTGAAAAAACATACTAATCCTAAACAATGAAAACTACCTAAGCAAAAGCAAGCCATACTCACAAGCCCTAGTCTGATCAAGTCCAACTCGTATCTCTTATAGTCCCACCCAACTGTACCTATTATTTCTACTCCCATAAAAAGTCATATATATATAGAAACCTATTCTTATTCACAGCTTTCCCTTGCCCTACGTTGTGAATGAGAGCTGTGCCCTATCCTCCTATTCCAATCAAGCAAGAAGTAGTCTGTACCGCTTTGTTAATAAATACTCTTTTTCTAATAAAGAATTTCATTGAAGAAAATATATTAGCATTTAGTGACAAAAATGAGCATAGCTTTCCACTTTATGATGGTATCTTATATCTAGCAGTGCGTTATTTTTGTGTTGTATGAGTGATCTTCTTTAGCTTGCCTCTTCAATCCCTCTATCCAGTCATCACCTGCCTAGCTTTGCTGCAGTTCTTGCACCCTCTGTGGTAATAGCTCAGAAATGGCAGCTACTCCTGCAACTTCAATACAAAAATTACTTATTTGCCCGCTACGCGCCTCATCCGCCACTTTGTTTTCAATCCCTTTGTAGTATGAAATTGTGTAATCAAGACCTAAGAGCTTGCACAAAGCCTTATCTTGCATTGTTGACTCTTTGTTCAAGTAGGTGCTTTCAACTTATTTGATCAGTTTTTATTACAAAGGGGCCCCCTATTAAAGAGTGTTTCCACCTTTGAACAGCAGTTAAGACAGCTAGCAACTCTTTTTCATATGTTGAACTTGATTCTTTGGTCCTAAACTTTTACTGAGAAATGCTATAGGTCTTCTATCCTGCATTAAGACAGCCCCTATCCCCTTATCACTTGCATCTGTCTCTATGACAAAGGTTTTTGAAAAATCAGGTAGTGCAAGAACTGGTGCTTTGATCATTATTTCTTTTAACTGTTCAAAGGCTTCCTGTGCTTCCCAAATGAATTCTTCTTTAATGGATCAGTTAATGGCTTGCTAACAGTGCCATATCCTTTAAGGAATTTCCTATAATATCCAGTTAACCCAGTCTCTTAATTGTTTCACTGGGTATAGGCCAGTCAATCATTGCTTTAATTTTCTTCTTGTCAGTGGCTCCTCCTAAGAAAGAATCTGACCTAAGGACTCTCTCTCTATTTATCTAGTACCAAATTGACATTTACTCATCTTAGCATTTTATGTCAATATTTGCTTGCAGTGTTTTTCTTAAGTGGTCAACACGCTCTTCAAGGCTTTGACTGTAGATCAAAATGTCATCAAAAAAGACTAAGAAACACAAATTTCCTTTGGTTTGGATCGCTTGGATTCAATCAAGTTTTTCTTTAACGAATTTCATTTACTTCTTTGAATTTCTGGATTTAGCATTCCACCCACCCGGGGAGGTACCACTTTGAATAGTTGTCTTTACCTTATTTCCTTGCGGATGAGAAGAGGAGGGATTATCTTTTAATTACTTTATTTTGCCTGTTTTGTAGCTTTTTACTAGCTTTCCACCGACCCAGCCAGTAGTAGTTAGTTAATTTGGAGCGTGTTCCTTTCCTCTAACAAGAATAAGTAAACTGATTTCAAATTGACCCCTCTTCATACAAAAAAGGATTCGATCGATGTACGGCCCAGACAAAGAAGATTACCTGAGTAGAGTTGCATTTCCAGTCCAGAGGCCAAAAATGAGGTTTCTTTATCCAGTAATACCCAAGCTTTCTTCATAGTTATCTCATTATAGCGGCATATCTCAGCAGTGACGAAGATAACTAGTAGAGCCGCCGGGCTTAATTGGCCGATTTCTTGTTCATAAGCCTCCTCCCTCGTCAGCTTCCCCCTCTCAGTCTTTCTCTTACCCCTTACTTAAACTCTTTATAAGAAAGTCCATTTATTCAGTATTAAGCTTTTCTGTCTGTAGACCACGCTAGAAACAAAGCGAAGCTCCAGACCTCCTACTACTCCTAGAGTGTTCAAGCTCGCACGAGTCTTTCATCGTGGACTGCTTGGGTGCTTTTTGGATCAGGTACTGGATCACAATCCCATCCCTTCGATCGCCCCATTCCTTTTTGTCACATATTTAAGTAAGTCTGATTTATCAACAAGTTTCTGCTTGCCCCCGAAAAACAAAGCTCAACTCTCTTTTGACTCTACCTACCTACTTATGTCAAAGCGAAGAAGGAAGCGGTAAAGAGGTGAAAGATATAGGCGAAAGGAAAAAAGCCATGGCACTACTTTCTTTTTAGAAGCAGCAGGCCTAGGAGGCTTGAAGCCAAGCGGCAGGGAGTTACATAACACAAACTCTGGATTCTCAGACAATAGGCAACTCAATGGTGGAAGAAAGAGAAGAGTTAGTTCGATCGACTACTATATATACTAGTGGGAAAGAAATCTATCAATTCACAAAGGGATTCCATCCAAAGAAATTAAACCACACTGTTCAGTCAATTCCCTAACTTAGCATTATACGAGAAAATGGATACACAAATAAATAGTAATGCCGCCAGCCAGGTGGGTCAGACCTTAATCTCTACGCAACAAATCCAGCTTCAAGGAGTGAGTCTATCACCTTCCCTGCTGCAAACCTAACTTCATTCTAGGGTAAACTTTACGAATCTTACTTGCTGGGAGCTGGAGATTCAAGGATGTCGTTGAGTGTTTGATTGAGTTACCGACTGTCTAATTCAATTTGTGACAGTCAGGGCGCTAAGCTGTCTTTATTTGTGATGTGTTGCTACATCTAGTTCTTTTATTTGAGATTTTTCTGTTGTTTTTGCTTGCTGAATTTCCTCTTCTTTTGCTGCTGGTACTAAATTGCTTGATTTTTGCTGGACTATTTTACCCATAAATGGTACTGCTATCGAGGCACATACTAGTACTGGTACGGATCAGTTTTCTTGCTGAAATCTGGTCGAGACGGGCAACTGAAAAGATCTGTTTGCTATTTGATCTGTTGAAAAGCTGATACTGGTATAACTGTTCTGCTGGTTAGTTCTCCGAAATTTGTATTTGCACAAAAAGTACGATACTCGTGAAACACTAATCGATTCACTTTTGGCTGGATAACATCTTTTGACAAAAAGAAAATGCATTATATTACGGAATAGTCAGTTAAACGAAAACCACTTCCTAGTTCATTTGTTCTGAAGGGTGCGATGGTTATTTTGAACTTAAGAAGAAATTAACTGTCCATGGATCAACTAAACTATGTCTCTATTATTGTTTACCAGCCTTTTGATTTTTAATTCAATTTGGTTCGGTATTGCTTGTACATATGTAACTTTCAGCTCATTTGAAGTATCTAACTTCTGCATGAGTTTTTAACACGTCTGTATAGCCCTAAAAAAATTCCCCTTACTTATTATAGGCACAAGCGTTCATACAGATATTGCCATGGATTCAACAAGTACCAAGTTCTCCTCAAGTATGTGTCTTTCCGGCCTCCCTACGAGAGGGGCAGGTCCAAATGGTTATGGGATGAGGTACACATAATGGATATTTGAACACTTAGTCATACCTAAGTTGGCATACTTAATCTTTTATCAGGTTTGAATTTGCTACAAAAATACTATGGACCCATATCGACATCCGCTTCGGAAAGTTTGAAGTTTGAAGTTGGCATACTTAATCTTTTATTTATGTCGCATGAGTAATGTATGAATTAATTTGATTTTTGCTCTTTCATTCTGTTTCAATTCCAATTTGCCTCTGCTGGTTCTTAATTATGCTTGCTTTCTCTTGTGTCTATTTGTAAAAAGTTTGAATTGTTGGTATGATCTCTTACTCTGGTCCGACTGCTTAACCAAGTTTACAAATGGTAGAGTGATACATGACTATCAAATTGAAGATGATAATATTTGGGCTCCCATTATCAGAAATAGCAGGTGCATTTTTTGTCGATTCCACTTTAGCACCACATATGAATTGAGACCTACCTACCGTAATAGTGTTCTACAAAAGATGCAAATTCTATAAGGTCTTCTGTACAATGCAGTTATTGTTTGCTTAAATACTTAATCAGCTTTACTACCCTCAACAAGATATTGTTAACAAATCTAAATAAACATTTTGCATATGGCATTGGTAGTATGAAGAGCTCCTGATCGTACCAGTATCATAGGTTGAAGCCATCTCCTAAAACACTATATACAACAGTAAAAGAAAAATTGATTAAGGACTTAGTAAAAAAGACAGGGAACAGTAAGTAGCTATGCTAGTCAGATGAGTTGTTATTTGCCTAAATTTAGAACTCAATACATCTCCTTAATTTTGGTTTTGACATTTCAAGCACTCTTATGCGTGGGGGAGTATGTGACTAGCTCCTGTATGCTATGGAACAACTAGACAAATGCAAAGATCAGCTGATATGAGGTCTTTAACATACATAGTTAATTGTGCAGAAGATAAAGAATGTAACTCAAGTCAATAAAATGATGATGAAACCAATGCCTAACTAGGATGGATAGTGAGTAGATAATGATATGGACATGCCATCTAGGTAGAAGACAATACTCTAATATTCAGAATTAGTACATGAGTTACCAAAAACCAAATTATGAAGCCTCTGCATTATGTTTTTTAAGAAGAAAATGGGTAGATGTCAGAAGCAGCCAGACTATCAAAATAGAACTAACTAAAGTTTCATTTTTTTAAATGCTTAGCGCCCACAAGAAATCCTTTTTTGCTGGAGCATAACCTGGAAAGTGACAAATACAAGAGATTTTCAAAGCAAAAACATTATTAATTAAACAAGATAAAGGCTAAACATTACAGGATCTTAATTAAGAGCTTCAGTACTACACTATGGGAAATAGAACAGTGTGCCCTTTGGATCATGAACGGTCCTCTATGACGCAGGTACACACAGAAGCTTATTGGAAGCACACAGTATTTCTTTTTCGCATCATTTTTTGTTCTGCCTTCCATTTTTGAATCTTACATGGGCTACTATATATTAGTGCAACAATTCCAGCAAGTAAATGCTTGCAGAATGTTTAATTAGAGAAGGAGAAAGAAGATAATTTTAGCTTGCTCTCACATATTTGAAACACATTTCTCTATCCAATGGTGCTGGTACCTTTGTCCTTAACACGTTATTTGCACTACCAAGGTTTGGTACCGTTTTCAGATCTCTACCTCTGACAGATCAAATATCACTTTTATACAATACTATCCTGAAAAGTTACAGGTAAGAATGTCCAAATCTGAAGCGTTTCAGAACCAAGCTCAGACTCTGCTGATACGTGATTACAACAATTGCATAGAAAGCCCTCCACTTTTTACAAATCACTAACTTCATAAAACTGATCAAGAGTTGAGCTGTTCCAGCTCTTAATTTACTATGTTGCTTCTTTCTCCATTGCTCTGAAAAAGTTCCTTCCTTCGCCCCCAGTAGAACAAAAGAACATCCTTAATGTGCGTGCAATAAGAAGGAATACAACAGTAGAAAGATGCAACCAATATCACAATTCAATTAAGAATGAGCAAAACTGTCCCTACAACACATCATAATGATGTTAGAATTTAACCAGACAGTAAGATTATACCAATTTTTACAATAGGTCATATAACATATAAGGTCTCTGGAATTTCACCACACTGCCTAAGCAGCAGCAAAACAGTTGAGAGAGTATACAAAATAAAGAAAGATACAGCACAAAAGGGCTAACTATTAAGAAGACTCAATATCTCTTTAGTAAACATCAATTTCTAAAGTTTCACAAATGCCGAATGACGAAAGGCGAAAGGTCAGTGCTTTCTCCAAGACAGCAACTAGGCAGCGTCACTTTCCTAAAAGAGAAAGAAAATATGTTAATCCGAATGGAATACTAAAAGCTAGAGCATCGGCCTTGTTCCAAGCACATCCCAATAGGAAGTACTTTTCCAGGATAGTGAGTTCCTACGAGAAGCGGTCTTCCAGTTGTGAGAGGAAGCCAGAGAAACCTTCAAGGAAGTTGAAGAGAAATCTGCTGGATAGAACATTAATACCAGGCTGCTAAAGTTGATAAACTTGCAGATTCAAATAGAAGAATACACCAATGACTTCACCGATCCAGAAAATGTATCTAGTAGGTACCCTCATATTATGGCCTAATCCATCAGGATAAATCCCCAGCGTTGGAGTACATTTTAACCAAAAAGCTTACTTACTTAATAGTAAAGTAAAGAAATGAGTCTAGTTAATAGATTTTCTACATCTGATATGGAGCTGGTTTCAAAGTTTTAGCTTTCCTATTTACTTAAGTGGAAAAATGGCGAGGATGTCAAAAAAGTATTGGAGGATGCAATGGCACAGTTCAAAATGCAACTGGAAAATGAGATTAGAAAACAGGGAGTGGATTACGAGAAAGAAGAGATGGAGAGAGCGCTTGCTGCTAGCAAAGAGATGGAAAAATTTACACCTGCTAGCTTATCGAAGGGAAGGTAAACCCTTAAAAAGATAAGGAATCTGCATCCAAAGAGAAGGATGCGGAGGAATCCGAAGATGTTAAGAAGGTAGCCTCTTCATCTCTAGAAAAGATTGAGAAAAAGATGGAACAGGAGAAGGCCAAAGCTCCACAAACGCAACTTTCTTTTTCGAATTTCTTATATAAAGAATAGTTCTCGGTATCATTGAGGATTTCAAAACAGGTCAAACAACTAAAGTGAAAGGAGGTCGAGCTAAGAAGTCCCTAAATCCGTGGAGCCCCTCTTTTCACTCAAGATTCTGCCTAGAACTATGAACCTACCTATGATATGGACTCCTTTACCTTGGGAAGCAAGATCAAAAAAGGGAAATCACAGGCGCGCAGCGACAAGGATATCATAGCCGGGTACCTTCTTTCTCTGATTTCAGTGGTGGAGACTAAAGAAAACCTACTGAAGAGTTAATGCACCGTTACCGTTTATTGACATCAAACGACTACGATCACTTTTATGTCAAGTTCAACAATTACGATAGTTACAAAGATTTATGTCTGGGTTTGAAAGAAGAAAGAGAAAGTTTCCTTATCTGTACCAACTGATAAGAAGGATAGGGCTAAGAAAGTGCTACATTTGCCAATTTCATACATCAGAAGGATGCTGGTGACGCTTGTCACGTAATTCAAAGTTGTTTGCTAAATTACATTCCTGTTTACACTGTCCACGAAAACTTTCTCTCTCCAGCTGTGCATGCTCACAAGATGCCTGCTTTATATAGAAAAGCATTTCTCGATCTTGCACCACCTCTCTATATTGTAAACCGACTTCTTGATGATAACATCATTTCTTATAGTGAGAAGTATCGTTCACTCATGAATACTAATGGAAATACAGCCATTGATGAAGAGTCTTGGCATAAAGATCAACCTCTTTCTATTGATCTATTACGCTCTGTAATGGACAGCATTGCCCCTACAAAGTTGACTAAAGCGAAAAGGGATTTATGGGATTCTCATGTCGATTCTCTACTTGAAGCTTACGAGGAATATACCAAAACGATATCCTCTGGCTTGAATGACTCACAAGTAGAAAACTAGAAAGAAGTACAATTTTAGGACCTTTCGCGACATGTTGAAGAATACCATATTGAAAGGAAGTAATTCTATCACACACACCTAAGTAAGGAAGTAGGACATACCATTACCTCTATGATTCTCATACATAATAGCAAGGAGATGAGAGATAATACAGAATAGCTAGGATAAGATAGATAGCTTGAGCGCGCTAGCGAACATACCTTCAGGTTTAATCATACCATCTTGAGATGAGCTTGGATTAACGCTCAAGATTCTGGGGTGGGAGAATTAGGTATGGATTGATCCAATTCAATGCTTTACAACATAGTAGAAAGCATGCTTACCCATACACCTCTTGGAATGCAATGATAGGTAGTCCACTAACCAAGTTATTTCCTTCTACTACTCACTTTATCCTTACTACACTATTAGACTAGATAAAGATGCTCACCTGGAAAGATATGCTTTATGCAAAGGGAGGATACCTCTTTTCCTTCAACCTCTCCCTTTCACACGTAAATTTTCTTCTATTTACCTATACTTAACAAGCAAGCTATCGCATGCTTAACAATAGGTTTCAATACTCATTTACTACACCAAAACCTCCTTCCATTACTCTACGCTTCACTACTCCGACCTCTATCACTCTATTCCCATCCCTACTGATCTCTATTTTGATTAGACGAGTAAACTCATATAATAAGAATTTAGGCGCTTCTTACCGACGAAGCTCTCATCTTCTCATTTGCATTGAATTACGCATCATTCCTTCTGATCGCATTTGATCATATCTAACTAACTATTTACGAGAATATGCATTGAAAAATAGAAAGGCTTTGTTGCTGCACATTCTTCTTTCTATATAGGAAAAACGGATTTAAAGTAGCTTCACTTCTTGAATTTTCTCCGGCATCAGCGTGACCGAGTATCAAGTACCGTGACCGATTCATCTAGTTTTCTATGCTTAACACATCCCCTTGGGCAAGGGTTTGTGAAGCTGATGGCACTTATATTGTGTTTAGATTGGATTATGTTTAGTTTTTTGTAATGTGGTTATATTTGCGGCAGTAAGTATGACTTGGCAAGGCTGTCTTTGGATTCCGATCCATCGACCCCTGTGATGTGACTTTAGTTCAGTACATATTTTGTGAATTCATGTATGTCTCGTGATCTCCATCTTCTTCCGATGCTGACGCATCTACATCTTTTTATGTTGATGGTGCAGGAGATGAATATGGGTTAGTTGCTTTTTTCATTGTTTATTGAACAGAAAGAGATAGAGTGTTATCTTCAAGTATGTATAAACGCTGTACATATGTGAAGTGACAACCAAGAGGAAGTTTTATTTTAATCCGGGTGTAGTTGCTCGCTTCCGACTTGCATGTATTAAGCATATAACTAGAACTTCTATTACGTCATTTAGAAATGTCACCTATCTTGATTAGCTATACTATATCACTAGATAAAGAGTTTGAGTCAGAAGGGATCCATTTGGCTCTTTCATCCGTTTCGTGAGGTCGGTCTGTTCTCTATCTACTCAGAACGGGTTGATCCCTAACTCCTCCTTTCCTTGGTGAGTTTACTGGTCTCGCTGAGGAAGGAATCCTCCCGGTGTGCTTTCTCCTTTTTTCTCCTTTATAGAGTCGGATGACTCTTGCTGTTCCGCCGCGACATAATAAGAGGTACAAACTTGATCATAGTCGTAATGAGAGGCATTCTCGAACTCTTAATCTATTCCTATCCCCCTCCTTGCATCCAAAAAAACGACATAGGGTATGGGGAGGAAGGGGAACGGGTATCCGTGATCCATATCCTGAAGCACCGGGCTGATCGTTGAAGATTGCCCTAGCCGCGTTATTTAGTGGCTCCCCACACGAACGAGTGATAAACTTCTTTGGATATCTTTCGGTGAATAAAGAGTACCAAGAAAGGCTAATGTTGTCCTAGGCATATGACCTATTTATTGAACGAGCTCCCTTTACGTAGATAGAACCCCCTGCGATCTCTTCTGGTACTCGTATTTGGTTAGAGAAAGTTTTTGGAAAGAAAGAAAATCCAAAGAGGCATACTATGTCGGAACTGGAAGCACTGCTCTCTCGTCCCGGGCCGTTTAGTCACTCGGAATCGAGAGTCACATCACGGGAAGCAAGTAAGCGAGGATCCCAGAAAAGCGCCAATCGCTGGAAATGGTATGGCCTATTTCAACACCCGTGTTCAACTCTCGTCAGACTTATCCGGCCGGTATTTAGTCATTACTAATCCATAAGGACTTCTTCTGGCTAACCAAAAAGAAAGCCATTACCTTCCCCACCCCGAAAGCCCATTCAAAGGAATCTGCCTGGTACGCATTCTCTTTGAAAGGCCTTCCCTTCTGTTCACTTTCTTGCGTACCGATTCATCATGGCCTTGCACCTTAAGTCGGAGGCTCCACTGAAGTGGGTCTCTGATCGAGAGGCGGTACCACCAACACCAAGTCCTTCCCCATCTCAACCTCCTCAACATACTTTTTTATTGCGTCAAATCTACGTACGTGATTAAGAAGAACGTTCAATAGAGAATTAAATAACTTCAGGCTTCTAATAGGAAGTCTTATGCGCGTAGCCCTCAAAAATAGAAAAGTCAGTCGGATAAAGACAGACCATGAAAGAGAATGTCGCCCATGTATGGTTGCTAAGGTTCAACCATCAATATTGACATAACATAGGAAAAAAAGGGTGCTTCGATCGAAAAGCATTGTTGTTTACCTAGGATTCTTTTCTCCTTCCCCGGGGGACCTTTTGCCTAAATGCTTCGCCAGGCTGACCAGATAGATTACTTCTTTCTGCTAGCTTGCCCTAAGAAAAACAAGAGTTCCACAGAACAGTGCTTTTCTATTCTTTAGACAAGGGCGCTAAGCAAAGAGAATTGAAATTAACGAACAGTAGGTGCTTTTTCTTCCTTGACCCATCTCAGTGATATGTAGGCTCTTAGCCCTTACTTGAATCATCCTTATGTTCGTCCTCCCTACAGAAAGAAAGCGATTTTATGCCCTCCCGAAGGAAAACGTTTGGGCCGACTGGAGCTCGACACGGAGCAAAATGTAGATGATCTCCGCGAATGGGTGAGGTAGGAGGACGTGGTTGGAAGTTTTTTTGACACGAGGCCTTGCGCAAAAGACGAGTACTTCAGAGCCCACCAGGAGGAAAAGGATATTGGTTCGCATCTCTATATGGATCCGCGGCGCTTCTATGAAGTTTTCCTTGTCTCCGATTTCAAAGCTGAATGGATGACTGAATCTGTCGAAGCATCATTCGATATTTGCAGATTGACGTAATGCTATGAGGAGTTAGAGTCTTCTGCGGGAAAGACATTTCTTGTAGAGTTTTTTAGATCTTTTTGCTCGACTTTTTCTAGTATTCCTTACATAAGATCTCGGAAGAGCCGATCTTTCCTTCCGCTTTTCTTCCCGGTAGGACTTTGAGCAAATTGAAGCATTCCGTCTCTATCTATGCATTGTACACAACTCAGAGTCTTAGGGATCCATCCCCTACATCATTCATTCTTCGCCTACGGGAAGCTGCTTGAAGTTTAGAACATTTGGCCTCTATCTTTCTAGGTGCTAATTCAAATTCCTAAGCTGGAAACTTCTTCTACTAGTGGGCTGGCTTCTTTCAAGCGCAAGACCAACTGGCACTGGTATTCTAAAGTAGCCCGCCCTATGTGACAAAGTATTAAATAAAAAAGTCAATCCGCATGCGACAAAGGAATATAACAGCTGTTCCAAAGCGAGCAGGGCCCCTTGGCGGCGAGATACCTATTAAATTCTTGACTTTGATCCTTGACCGTAGAGACTCAACGACCGAAAAGGCAGTGAGGGAAGTTTCTTCAAGCAAGTCGAAGTCCAATGCTATTAGCTTTCCACAACCCTCTGTCTGAAACCAACTGAGAGGCAGAAGGTAGGTAAACCAACTGAGAGGCATAAAGAAGGTAAGCCAACTGAGAGGCGAAAGGTAAGAAAGATTCTTTCCCCGTAGAGTAGAGAATGAGATACCACCGGTCGAAGAGAGGCAAAAACCAACCAACCCTATTTATTTTTCAGTGTTTTTATATGCGCGCGCTTAGCCCTAAGCTTTTTTACTTTACGGGAACTCTTTCTTTCACAGTCTAAGGGGGTGGCCTGTAATTGCTTTTTTTAGCATGCCCAATTCTACTCTCATTCTTTTCTCTAGCATTGCACATCCTAAGTCTGTCTAGCCCTCATAGCTATCATTCATTCCTCTAGCCATTTCATTGAACCAGAGTTTTGATTATCACTCTGACCAGTTGTTCATTCTCGCATAAAGAAAGGTGGGGATATTCCTGTATATTTCCGCTAATTACTCTTTTGTTTGTTTGGGTCCTAGCGCATTTCTTTCCTTAAGCTGTGAATTCCTACACTCACTTTGAAGAGCAGAGATGAATCGAAGCACTCTGACCAGCCAGGATGCAAAAAGAAAACCTAGCTATGCACCACAAGCAAGTTTCAGTATAAAACTCCGTGGACTACTTACTTGTAAATTTCCCTACCGCAGGATAGTTCTTCTTTTCAAATACTTTCCCCAACTAACTATACTAACTATATATAGTCTAGCATTTCATAATAGCAAAGAGAATAGATAAGAGAATAAGAGTTCATTGACTACCTCTAGACTCACTCCGGAGAGATTATAACGAATTCCGGGCTTGTGTAATTGATTGATTTAAAGCTAGCTCTTCCACAATCATACCTGGCTTGCTGATTGACCTGCTTGAGTGGAGTAAGTGATTCTCCTGGCTGCTTTTCCATATTAACTGAAGGAAGGAGGGACCCTAATACAAGCAAGAGATTTTGGGACTGAAGTATTTATTCCGAAAATACGTACAACAATGAGGGGAAAAAGCCGCCCACTTTAAGGCCGAAAAGCTATAAACCCGCCGCCCTAGCCTATTCGAACTGAAATACCCACCTATTCCCCAGTTTTATAAAAAGTAATGCAAAAAGAATGAACACGGTAAACAAACTGGCCCGCCGCCTGCCTAGCGCCCAAAGAGATGTTCCTTTAAATCTCATATATATAGTTAGTAAGGGGTCAACAGCTTGCTCGGGTGTAGCGAATTACCAAGCTTTCCTAATTCATATATTTGATACTGGTACCAAGCTTAGCGCCCTTGCCAACTTCCTATTATTGGAGCTATTCGACTGCATGCATTGGAAAACTAGAAGCGATTGATTGCTTGCGCCCTTTGCTCATTTAACCCCGAATTGAATTGGTTTTCCTGGAGCATATTTTCCATAAGTGATGTAGTTTGTTTCAAACAGTGAGTGCAACTCAAATCCCGCCCTTGCTTGCAGCCCAACTCTTATTTCCCATAGACTTTGGAATCTCATACATAAGAGGATGTCTTACTGTATGTACTACTCAGAGCGGGTACTTTGACATCGAATCATAAGGGAAAGAATTTCCAGACTGATTGGAGGAAATTAATAAGTGAACAGTGCGGCCAGACTCATACTTATTTTACTGAGTGATGGCGGCTTGTCGTCCTATCGGGCTGCTCTGGCTTGTTGTATTTAATTGTCAAATACTTGACTGAGCATTTCCCCTTTGAGTTTTATAGCATGGGGCGGGCGGTATTTCTTTACTTAAGTCAGCGCCCGTTCGTTCGTGGTTGATTTTCTCTTCAATATGTCCCTATTCTTTATTAGGTTAGGTGCCCGGCTAGCTTGCGTTCAACTGCTTGGATTTCAAACAAAGATATTACCGCCTGAATAGAATGACCACTTTCTTTCTTTGATTGAAAAGATAGATTTCTTTCCCAGTCAAGAGTTCTTTCCTGTAATTACCAGAAAGAAAGAAGGAGGAAAGCACCCGCCCGCATGCATGAAGCATTTCCCGAAGGAGAGTGAACAACTATTTATTGATGTGTGCGATTTGCCTTCCTTACTTATTAATTCCCCTCCCTGCTGCAAGACTAACTCAAGGAATACGCCAGCCACTTTACTACACCGAATAGATGGACTTTACTTAGGTAGGTGAGCAGCGAATTTACTATTGGACTCAGTTAATTACTACTTTTCAATGACTTACTAAACACTGACTAAATAGGTAGGCATTTCACTCACTCATTCCTGGCTCGCGCATTGGCATTGTTCTTTGAGTTCTTTGACTAGTGAAGAAAGACTTCTTTATGTGAGGTAAGACTGGTGAAACCCCGCCCGGGAAGAAGGGAAACCTCCTTGTTAACTCGGTGGGTGAAACCAAACAAGTAGGCAAATTCAATTCTCAATCATATACAGGATATTTATCTACACTTTGTCATTTCCTTATTCATTTCTCTATTGTTTGTTAAAAGATTCCACTCTTGAGTGGGTACTCTTTCTCTGAATCTGTGTAGAAAGCACCCGCTTCGTCACCTATTTATTCTAGCCGGGCTTTGAAGCTTTTAGCTGGCATTTACTTACTATTAAGGGGAGGAGGGGATTACCTGACAGAGGAGAGCGCTCGCTACCCGATCTAATATTATCCCCTAAGTAGTTCCCTGGTTGCCGCTTTAACGAAGGAATTACCAGACGAAAAGAAGTGGGTGGGGAGAATTACCCTGTCCAACTCTTACATTTGCTCAGAGAGAGAATCATCTATGTATGTATGGATGGGTGTCCAACTCGGATTTCAGTTAGTGTACTTTCTCTTAATTACTGCTCCAGGGAATAGATAGCACCACGGATAATCGGAGTTACCCTATTCCCAGTATTCTTCTAGCTAGTTCTCGCTCCCCACAGCTCTGATTGCGGGGCTGGTCCCATTGGATGCTTAGACTTATACACCTACTTACTTATTGGTCGCATTGGATGCTCTGCTTAGGCTACTTTTTTGACTTATTTATTCAAGGATAGATTCATTCACCTTATTGGGCTTCATGCTGGACAGGTGCGAGTTTGACTTTATCAAAGGAAAGCACTTAGTTAGTGTGGAAGGCATCTCCCATCTACTGCCAGGACCTCAGACTTCCTTTTTGTGTAGTACCAAAGCGTAGACATTCAGACTTTGGGGAAACTGCCGTACGTAGCAAGACTAGCTTCTTTAGGTATTGTCGTAGTTAGCGATGAAGGGGACCATCTTACTTTCTTTCTACGAAGGTATCTTATTTCTACGAAGAAAGGTGTCTCACTTTAGACGAAGTAAAGTTTACCATCGTATCTTCCCCAGAGAAAATCTTCTATCTTATACATAGAATTCTACTTTATAAAGATAAAATCTTCCACTTATTGAACGAGGGCACAGCGTCTAATTACGGAGAATCTGGTCTTCTTTCTTTAGCGACGGCATGTAAGAAGCCCTACTAGTTCAAGTTGGGCGCGCCTCTATTTCCTTCTTGCTTAGGACTTAGGAAGGACTCCGGTTGAGGAGGCTTAGGTCGAGATGGAATGACCTTTCCTACGATTTATTTGGCTTACATTCATAAGGAAAAGATTGATTTAGTTAGTTCATCCCCGATTGCAATTGCATAAACAGAAGCATGGCCATTTTCCCAATCTGCTTTGACTACTCTTTAGTTCAAAATATGCTTTTCTTACTTTTTACTTTTTATACTCTTTACTTTGACTACTCTTTATTTAGTAGTGACAGTTGCCTCGGTAAGCAGTGAGACTTTCTAATGGTAAGCAGTAAGAGTTGCCCACTAACTAGACTTTGCTTATGAATACGAGGAGTATTTTACTATTTTTTCTTTGTGGGCCCAGGTGGTGACTGTCTAAGATAAAAGGTATAAAGTTGTAAAAATGAAGTAAGAGAGTACCCAATATATAAAACTTCGTCCACCTTTTTAAATCTCTCTTTTTTTGGGTTAGGAGTTAGACTTTCTTGAAGTGAAGAAGGCGGTGTCTACCTCTGACCTTGGTAAGGCTCATTACTGTCTCCCAAAAGAAAAGCATAGAATTTTCGGATAAAAGCTCGGAATCACCTTTTTTAGGAACTTAGCAGGTCGCTTCTTTTCTCTATACTTTATTTTCCTTACTATTCTCCTAAGTCATGAAATCTTATCCTACGATATAAGTCTTGCTCGCGACTCCCACGAGGTCTTGCTCGCGACCGAATGACTAAGGTAAGAAGCTGCTTTGCTCCAGGTAAGGGCCAAGGAAACTAACACATAAGATATATACTGACTGAGACTTTCTTTCTCAAAGCCTGTAAGTTTGACTCGTAAAGCAATATGGATTCCCACTTCTAAGTCCACAGGCCGACATCGATGCAAATCTTCTTTGCCTAAGCTCTTCTTCTTTAAGAATTGTTGGACTTTACTTTTCTTACTAGAATTTCTCATAAGCTAGAAAGAAAAATGTATCAAATCCTACACATAGGTCTTACAGCAAAAAGGTGTAAGGTACGTACCTGGGTCTTATAGCCAAAACTAGTATGGCGGCTACTAATTCTTTAGATAATCCAAGGTTTATATATACTTCATATAAGAGTTTGAACTTCTCCTCGGAATAAAGAGTTGATCTTCCATTTAAAGGAAGAAGGACAGGAACAGCCAGGCTACGGGCATTTTGGAATCTCATTATATAAAATGATAAAAAATAACCTAGATTTCACCATCTTTTTTGCTTCCCCTTAGTCCAGATTACTAATTAACAGTGGCATAATCAATCAGTGGTTGCAAGTTCTATTTTGCAGAAATAAGTGCTCCTTACAGAAATACAAGTCAACTTCTTTCAGAGATAAGTCAAGAAATAGGATTAGCAAAGTCAAATAGGATTACTTAACTTAATAGAATCAAGCAGCAGAATTAACAGATAAAGAACTGAAACTCCTCATTGGCATGGAAAATTAGCAGCAGCAGCGTAGACGAACGAGCCACTTACAAGCATAAAGATTTTTCACGCCTTAGCCACTCTTTGCTAGCAATTGCTTTTACAAGAAAGAGTAAGAGTTTCACATAAGTATAGTAGACAAGACAGTTGCACATCAGTATTGAAGTATGTATAATTATGTGTTAAGTAGAGTTATGTTTTATCGAACTCTAGAGCTTGTGAATGAACTTTTCCGGCGTGACTAATATAAAATCTAGAACATTCTGAGTTTACTTATTACTCCTAAAGTCTTATTACTTTAGGCTTATACTGTCTTATTGGGCCTGCTAGGTGCTTACCCATCGATAGTTAAAGTGGGGAACATTGCCTAAGAAAGATCAATATTGTCAGAGTATTATTAAGTCTTAAGGGAAGAGTCAGTCATAAGTATTGAGTATTGTAATTGTAGCTAGCTGTTCGGGAGCTGCGCATTCGTATTGGAGCTGTGCGCGCATAAATGTTGAACTTTGAGTTGAACTTTGACAAGAACCATAAATGTGAGAAGCCTCGGTCCAAAATTGCCTAATTGAAGTAAAAGTACCCTGACTCTCAAGACAGTAAAGGATCCAAGGTGTAGCATCAGTTTATTTTTCTATGTTTTTATATCTATTTTTATCTATCAATTCCAAAATCTTTCGATTGGGAGTCAATCTTTTAATAAGGCTCACCCACACTAAGACCAGACAGAGTTTCTCAATAAAAAGCTCATCAGCCCTACAGATAGCACTACTACCAGAGTTTACCGACCACTACAGTGTACCACTACTAATTAATATGAAAATCTCATGTGTAAGCAACCAAGTTGAGATGAAGAAGGCGCGAAGCGAAGCACTTTGTAAATAAAGTAGTTACAAGAGTCAAAAGATAGTAGAAGGTTATGAGACTAAACATGCTATCCATCCATCTCTTCTATGGCTGATAAATTGAGTAAAGCGTTATTTGGGGGGATAAATTATATATGGCGGAGAAAGTGACAGAAATATCTTTTTAAGAAAGTGGTACATTTTAGTAAATTTACATCATGGCAGGCACCACGTCTATCACCAAGACTATAAGTTTGGCTATGTAAAGAGCAAAATCTCATACATAATGTACCAACCTCAAAATGAAGCAAATCAGTTGAAACCAACAGCTTGTAATTCTTTAAGTTATGCCAGCCCTACCTAAAAAAATAACTCATTTTAGTCCCCCTACCGAAGTCAGTCATTCCCGAAGGTTTGTTTACATTCCCGAAGCTTTCTTTATTCATTGGATTTCATTGTATGTTAGTAATAGTCTATAAACTAAGCCAAAAGCAATAGCTATATTAGAGGTAATTCCTCCTCATTTGCCAAAACACCTGCCTTTTTCTGTAACAGAACTTGTAGTACCGGCTCGTGTAGCTCTTGTAGTAGTACCGGCTCGTAAACCATATCCGATATATATGAATCTATGTCGTATTGATTTCTTGACTATTGATTGTATGTATTTCTTTTCACTATCGTATTGAATATAGATAGTATTTGACATAAAAAATTGCATTTCAAATTCGCTTGCACTCCACCTCCATCAATGTCAAAAATGTGTGTGCATACTGCTAAAGAATATGTTGGTGTGCATGCTGCTAATACTAAGAAGTTGCTAATAACAATAAGTATATAAAGTGAATAAAGTTTCCTACTTTATATAGTATAGTAAGTAAATTGAGACTTGATTTTCTTCTGTACGTACTTCTCATTAGTAGGCATAGGTGGGACTAAGCTTCCTATTCTTCTTACTAAGCCTTACGTACTAAATTAGTATTGTTATCCGCGCACGCACAACCGATGACTGAGTCTCCTCTCTCTACGCGATCAGGCTAAATGGGCTGATAAGAGAATATGAATTATGACAAAAACCTGCACTTCTCCTCTTTCCCTGCTGCTCAGAGTGCTTAGTCTACAGCCGACTACACAGTCAAGCAAGCGCCCGTAAAGAAAGCAAAAGTTGAGCTCCCGGAAGACCTTCTTCATACTCATATAACTTCCCCGGGCATGGTCTCTTGCTTGCATCTTCTCTTTACTATTATTCTGAAAAAAAAATCTATACTGACTTTCTCACTACAAAAGACACAGCTTTTCAAGGTATGCGCGTTAGCCGGCTGCTGTGCCCTAACTAGCTTATGTTCTTCTTTGCATTCCAAACTTAACTTGAGAACTAAACTACTTCCTACCAAATATGATACTTACCTTTGAACTCCACTACTAACTTCTCTACGGCACTGTTCTACACAGCAAGCAAAGAACTACTAGAGAAAGTACTTCCAATTCTCTAGATTATAGCTGCTGCTTTATTCTCCGGAAGGACTTCTTGAATTCTGTGACTGACATATTAAAGCGATTGAAGAAGGCATATGAGTATAAGAAAAAACAAAAGTCTAGTTCTGTATAATGCTGAAATACTATGAGAAAAGATTGTACACACAGGAAAGCTGGATGAAGTTTGCTAATGAATGGGTAGCACCGGTGGAATGCTACTATAAAGAAGCATGTACTCTCGAAAGATATAGTGACATTGAATATAGAGAATTAGATGTGGTAGTTGGAATGAATGCCAAATATTTTCTATGTAATTTAAAACTTATATATATTATAAAAGAAAATCTAGTAAAAAGGGGTGTGAGTGTGATGCCAGTAGGTTATACATCGAGTGGGGCTTCCCTGCCGCCAAGCCTAATAGAATACCCAGAAGTTTTAGTGCCAGTTTCAGTCCGGCAATGCTTCTTCCTGTTTTCAGTGTCTCACTATATTGCTGAGCTAGAGCTCACGTAAGTAAGAAAAAGCAAGATGCTAATTAGCAGCGGGATCATTAACCTTTTGAACATTCTCTATTTCTATTTTCTTATAACCTTTGTTTGGTATAACTTATATGCTTTATGCATGACTTTTGCCTTACTTCTAATTAAAGAACAAATCTCTCTTGGTACAGGTTGCTTATGGTACTTATAGCTATTTTGCCCAAGACCTATAGCAACATACTGATCTCTTAGATACTTGGGTGATCATACCTCATTGTTCTCAACCCTCTTTCAGGTAACTTATTCGTTCCTCAAGGTTGCTTTAGTGCTATTTTTCTGGGTGTGGCAGCTTGCAAGAGAATTAAATAGTGAAAAGAAGAGTAAAGCAATAATAAGCTTATTTCTTTGCTTCCAATCGCATAATTCTTATGATATGAGCAGGCGCTTGATAAAATTCTTGAGGTTATACAGCCCTGCGAGTGATATTACCTTCCTGCAGCTCGATATATACAGTTAGTTCCCAACAAACAGATTTAGCAATAGTGGAGTGGGCACATGAAAATGCACTTCTGGATAATAATCTGCAATAAAGAATAGTGGATAGGAATGAAAGTGGAATGCTTCTTTTGGTAGAGCCAGGCAGGCTACTTTATAGAGGATAGAGGGCGACGCGACCTTTAATGCAAGGTTTGAACTACAGATTCGATCTCCCGAATAAACCTTTAAAGCATTATATCCCTCTGTTGCATGAGTCAAATAAGTTAGTGACATTAAGGAATGCTCTGTTATGAAAAAGGTCTTAAAAAAGCTTACCAACCCATTCCACTATCTTGGTCATGTAGTTTAAGACCTCGTCCATAGTAAGCTGTCGAATCGGGCAGCGTGATATGTGCAAGTCTTTCTTTCAAAACTGCACATGCAACCCCGTAAGCTCCGCACATCTAGTGAAGGAACGAACATTCTTGGAGCTTGGATTGTGGTAAGAGATGGACGAAGACCGCAGTAAATTATCTTCCATTTTTCCATAAGTCAAACCCATACCAAAGCTGTCAGAATCGGCACATCCCTTCCTCCGGACACGAAAGAAGAAAAAATTGCCAGTTGAAATGGGAAGTTGTTGTCTCAAGGCTGTGCTTAATTAAATAAGTACTTGCTGAGAGACCTTCTCATATTATAGCTGCAGTTTATCCTCCACGGAAGACCATTACTCATAAACATTTGATAGAATCTGATTTCAGAAGATGCAAGACTGCAACGAGGAGAGGTTGCAGACCGCAGAAGAAGCGGGTTCCCTTCGTTCAGTAGAAAATCTCGTCAATGAGTAAGTAAAGCCAGTCATGCCTTCTTAACCAGTATTCCCGAAGCAGTAGTACCACGTTAATGAATCTTTCCTTAGTAGTAGTGAAAGGTTTGTAACCCTAAGAGCAGATTCAATAGAAAAGAGCGTTAATTACGCATCTTAAATGAAAGGCACTCTAGAACAACCTGTCGTATTCGACCTTCTCAACATGGATATTGAACTCCAAGGCAGGAAAACTACATACCACCTAACAACTACTTTCTATATCAACTGCTATGCTACTAAACTCTTCCTTTTCGCTTGCTTCTTGCTTATTCAAGTTATTGCTAGCCGCTGCGCGCGCGCCTTTTCAACCTTTGAAGTTCACTCCTTCCTATCTCTTTGTTCTCCTCTCCTTGTAGTCTCGCTCTTTACTTTAATTAAAAAGTCGGCTAGCTTTTCACTAGTTTCTAGATTGAAAGTTAGGCGAATTCCAGACTGAAATGCTTAATTCAAAGCAGACTAGGTCTTTGCTTGCTTTAGTACAGCCATCCCGGGTGATGAACTCGCTACCTACTTTCACGCTCATCCCATTTACTTTCCTTTCTTTCTCTGCCAACCTCTTTGGCTGAGTCAGCGTAGGCTTATTCAAGTAGTTTTTCTTTCCGCCCCACCTATTACTTCTGCTAATCTTGGATTGCCGAGCCGAGCAGACACAGTACCTACCTAAGCCAGGATGACGGACAGCAAAAGATGGCCAGGATTTAACACATTAGGAGGGATAGGCTCAGCTGAAATAGCCACTCGGGAACAATGAAACTTATATTTGACCAGATTAAAAATCTTCTCTTTTGTGTTGAATTCATCAGTACTTATCATAGAAAGGCATAAGTATCTATTCGGTTGGAGATAACTTTTTCTCTAATTCTTGTGCACCTAACGGAGTTAGAGGATCCATAACCTTTTTTGACTAGGAACCTGATGAATAAGCTCGAACAAAAGGAAATAAACTCTGCATTTTTCTCAAACATGAGAATTTTCTGCCTCGAAAAGATAGGAACCCTGCTGTCCATTTTAGAAATGGGACTGGTGGTTATTATCGTGCTTCTTCCTCCGTGGCATAGAACACTACCTATACACTCGCCTAATGACATTATCCCGTTGCTGTTGAACCCGCAATCGATAAATTAAAGAAATATAAAAAGAAAAAAAACTTCAAATAACTTGAAAGAAAATTTATACCATATCTCATTCCATCTTTCCATTCGAGAATCTCAGGACTCCATCGCTTCATTCATTTGGGTTGGCAGTTTTTATAGCTCAGATACAGGTTTCGGCGATCGATCATCTTATGTCATTCGATACATCTCCTCCTAATCATACAGATAGTTACACGCTTCTTTACACACATACATATGGTCTTAAAATTTCCACAGTATTCTCAGCTCCCAGAGCACATATCTCCACTTTGGCTCCTATTTATTAGTTTCTCCTTGGTTTTTAAGCAGGAAGATTTCCACTTTTCTCATTATTTGATATTGGCTCTTATCCGACTTCAGCCTTCTTTTCTTTGAGAAGCTAGTAAGAAAAATAGTAAGTAAGAAAGGGCGCCAAGCTGAGTGAAAGTAAAGACTTTTGAAATCAGATAATTAATTATCCTGTTGGAATAATAATTACCGATCAAATTTCTCATAACAACTTGAGATAGGCACTTCTTTTGTCAGAGGTTATAAAGTATGGAGTGAGAATATGACTGAAAGATGGACACAATGGAAGGAAAGAAAAAATAGAAGCAAGGGTCTAAATAATGTTAAAGCAGCTACCGCTATCCTAAGTAAGCATAAGACCAGCCACTAGTAAAGCAAAGCACCTGAGCAGCTAAAGAGGAAGTTTTGAAATATGAAGGCGCGTAGCGATGGATTTGACTTTAGAGAATATAAGCCAACCGAAGCGATAAGTAGAAAGAGTAAGCTTGGAGCAAGAAAACAGAAGCAGGTGCAGAAAGAAAGAGTAAGCAAGGTGCAAGTGACACAGCAGACGAGAAGTTGAATAGTTTTTCCAAAATTAGTACTAAACCTAGTCTTCATTAATTTTTTTCCGCTTCTAGATAAAAAAGAATTAGGATTTATGCATCTCTACCTTCGGGCGAGGAAATAGAAAGGTAGTAGTCTAGGCTGGCAGGAATAAACAAAAAAAGGCGTGTTCAACAAGTTCTTTTTCAATTCAAATCTTTTTTTGTAACTAAGTAAGCTATTAATAAAGCAATATTCTCAAAGAAATAATTAATAAAGCAATAACAAGAAAAGAAGTTTCAACAAAACAAATAGTGAGGTTTAGAGCAAGTAGTGAAGAGCATCAAGTAGTAAGGAGCAAGTAGTAGGGTTTGACCTTTCTCATCTAGTAGTTTTTTCCTATTCTTTTTCTGGGTGCTTCTTACAGAACAAGAAGAGTTCAGTGTTGAAAGCAAACTCCGGCAGAAAACATCAGATAATTCTTAAAAGAATATGCAAGTTTAGTTAGCTTTTATAGTTTTTCTTTTATTTAGTAAATTTCATATTGCACTTACACGTGAAAAAAGAGAATTAAGTTGAAAGGAAATAAGCCTTATAGTTGAATAAGCATCTTTCATGCGCTCAATGCCTTGCTCAAAAGTAGCAAGCAAAAAAAGACGTTGAAGTTACGAGAGTAGAGAAGGTAAGGGCTAGTTAGGAGTCTCGGGTAGTTAGTTGGTCTATTAAAAATACATCTCTATGCGAGATATAATTAAGTTAAGTAAATATAAAGAAGTTCAATTTCAACTACGATTTTTTTTGTTTGAGTTCTTATCTTAAGCTTTCTTTTTTTTTAGAAGATTTGATGGGACAGCAAGAAAAGAAGAAAGGAATGAAGTTTATCGAACAGAAAGAGGGAAAGAGAGTGTCCTTTGATAATGAGCGAGTGCTTTCCTGAGATCACCCCTCAGTGAAAATGATGGGTTTGTGTAGAAGACATGACTAGTAAAGTCAGCCATTGTTGAAAGAGAGTTTTCTTGGGTACAATTAGTGGTAAGTAATAGGCGTGGCCAGGGAATTTATAGATTTATCTACGGGACATGGAGAGACGCAAGTTATGAAGAGACGTCAGTTATGAAGAGACGTGGAGACGTGAGTTCTGATGAATGAAAGGCCAATTACACGTAGAGACGTCAGTTCTGATAAAACCAACAGGCGGCAGTTTGATTTGCATTTTCTTTATTTATTTTATTCAATGAAAGACCAATTCTATTTTAACCTGGAGACAACATGTGTTGGGGTTCACATTTATTAGAACTTCAAGTACTGCAACGTATACACATGTAAAACAAGTAAATATTACAAAAAAGGAAATGAAATGAAACCTTACTATACTATTAACATAGAAGTGATTTTTCACTAACAAAAAAGTGATTATTCACTGTCCAAGAGAAAAATAAGTAACACATGTTCAAAGTATATTATGCAAAAGAAAATAATTACAGTATATTAGTACAATTTGAGTAAGAATAAACAATGTTATTGATATAAAAGAACTATCACTTGAAATTTCCAAAATCATCCCTCTCTCTGATTTTCTTAATCAATTGCAAAACAATACTATCCTTATTTCAAAATGAAAACACTAAAGTTGTATTTTGAAAACTGAGTAATAACTTGAGAATACTACAATGTTTCATGGGTCTGACAAACTCTCAGACAGTTTAAAAAGTGACTATGAACTCAGGAAACAAGAAAATTTCTTGCAAGGTAGACAACAATACAAAATTAAAAACATCATTACTATATATACCAATACATTTCCAATATCAACCAACAATTGAAGATTAAATCAAACACATCACTGCCAGGTTTCAAACCAAAAGCAATTCATTTTTTCATTTAGGATTTATCTTTTCCAAAGCAATATCTAATCCACTCTTCAGTCTACCCTTAGGTCGTCAGCCCATGCTTCTGATGGTGGTAATAAATCGACATTAGGAACAAGAAATTTCGTTTGTTCAATTCAATTGGTCGGTGGGCGAAGACTAGGCGCGAAGCGAAGATTTGCATAAAATAAGTCTGACGTGGCTGCGGTTTTTCCTGTCCTGGATACAAATGATGTTTTTTATGCTTATTGGAACACATTTCCTTTGTTGTGAATTCTGTTGTACTAAATTAAATTGTTGTATTTATTTCATTTTTTGGCCAGTCAATCCATGTCTTCAAAGATTGACCTATACTCACCTTTAGGTAGGCTTCTGATTGATGAAGAAAATGAGCACTCTTTTGCTTTGCGCCTGAAGGCTGAACTCAAGTGTAGGTTTATGTTTTGTGAGTGTAGGAGTGTGACTGTGATGACTTTATGAATTGTGATGTTGTGTGATGACATTAGAACGGCAGGGTAAGTACCTGCCTGGGTATATTAAAAGAAAAAGTCGAAAGAAAGGAAAGTCGACTTACATACAAGGGAGTTTCGAAAAAGTTCAATCAAGTGCCGTAGGGCCATAGAGGGTTCGGTCTTAGCGGTCAAAACAGAATATCAGGTAGATGGCTTAAATCTTCCTTTATTTAAGTAGTGGGCATTCCAGAGAATAGGAATAGAGAGCAAGACAGGAAGGGAGAAGCACCTCAAAAGACAAAGAACCTCACGGAACGAACCGGTCGGGAAAAGTAGAAGAGCAACCAACAAAGCAGCTACATATTATCATATTAAAGAAAGACTTTATTTGCTTTCTTTTTCTACTTCAACATAAACTTCTTTTTCTTTCTTTTTCAAGCCAGTTTGTTTTTTCTTTCATTTGCTTACTTAACACGTACATCCCTCTCCACTCGTCACATTTGGTACTTGGATTGGAGAGAAGAGTTGGAAAGGCATTTGGTTTATCTTTTTAGAATGATGTGTTCGTCTTTCATTTTCCAAGCCTTCCTTACATGCACTGAGTTACTTACGGAATCCCCAATCTTGAGGCACGCACGGTTCATTCTACAGATTTTCTTTCATAGTCCCTCGGTACCATATTTTCTTTAACCCGTACTTACAGGCAGGTGGAAGCATGTTGGATAGGTCATTTTTTATTCTATAAACAACATCTCTAGTAACTTGAATACAAAGCAAATATACACTCTTTTTTTCAAAATTTAAGGTTCGCAGCTTCAAGCACTACAGCTCAAAGGGATACAACTGAAAGAAAGGAACTCACTGCATAGCTGGCTCCGTTCGGGAATCAGAGATAAAGATTCGGAGATAAGAGAAGAGGTCAGACTTTCAGGCTAACAACTACCTTTTCGCGGAGATTCGATTCGGATCTTTTCTGAGAAGTAGGCCTTTTCTTACCAACAGCTATCTCGCCTATTGTTCCTACACCTGTATTCTTTGTTTTTATTTACTAGGTGCCTTAGCAATAAAATACCATCTAATCTAGATAAGTTGTGTAAGTTTATAGTACGGGATAGATTTATCCTTTTTCACGATCGTGTAAATCCTATGTAGAAGATCCATAGTTTACTGTCGTACTTCTTTCTCTCTTCATACGAATCCAGGTCGCGTTGGTTGTGGTCTTCGTCTCAATACAATATGCCTGCCGAATAAAGATCATACATAACCTGGCATAACTTTCAACAGACCTCCAGCATAAGGCATATGCACTATATATATCACTACCAATATAAATAAGTGTTGTCTCCAGATCCGCAACAAGGTCGAGTAGTAACTTAAGAGTTAAGCAAAGCATCGCCTTTTGAGTGCCTGGCATAAGGAGTCTGGGGCTAAGCTATGGTCTAAGCTACTAGAGTGAAAGCTTCATCTTCTCCTTCTATTCTTACCCGCTTAAGATCCAAAGAAGGCCGAGGTATAGAACTAAAATCATCATTACGTTGATAGAAAGATCTGATATTACTTGATTGGAAAAGAAAAATAAAGTGTTCCGAAAAGTGTATGTATCGGATGTATTTCATAAGAGAGGAGAGGAACTGCAAGAAAGTAGCAGCACGAACACATTCCATTCATCCCATTTGAACGTGCGTGCAGGATTAGCCTCCCTTTTCCAAAGGGCATTCTCACTTCACAAACTGAGCTTCCACTCACTAGGAGCACTGCTTACATTTTATCCCAAACTAGTTGGGGCCGCCCACACGGACAGAATCAAAGAATATCTCAAAGACCTGAAGCTCGAGAATGCGCCAGAATAAAGAACTTAAACTTTGAATCTTCTACGATCGTTGAATGGCCAAATATCCCTTCCCTTTCTATGTTTTGGAGACTTTAACGAGATCACTAGCATCTCTGAGTTGTTGGGAGGAGCAAGCGGGGACGAGAGATAAGTTTAGGAAGGTCATTGACGATTGCAACTTCTGGGTGGGGTATCATGGCATACCTTTGACTTGGTGTAAGAGAAGGCACATTTTACAGATCCGGTCTTTTCAACACAACTCATGAGAGACGACACAGACGCAAAGATTCAATTCCTCTTCCTCCTTATACCACATATCTTAGAGAATTCTCCGCATTAATATTGCAGACAGCCTGCGGGTCAATGTAGTCCCAGTGGTTCACCTAACTAATAAAAAAACACATCTTTCGTTGGACGCTGTTTTAATGTTTATTTGTGTACAACCTTCTTTCTTCCAATACCTCTGCCATTCCTTCTTGTCTGACTTCCATTGAATAAATACGGGAATGATCGATGAGCAAGGAAAGGGAGATGAGAAAGTTGACGACTATCCATATCGAGCACTCTATCCAGAAAGATAATCACGGCTATACCTCCACAAGTGAACCAACTGAAACACCTCTATCAGCAAGTTCGGAAGTCTGGAGACAAGGTTAGGAACAACTCAACTAGGAAATGCCTATTCGTGAAAAAATGCGCCCGGAAGTAAAGATTTTAGTGTTTCCAAAGCAAAGAAAGCAAACAATTCACTACTGGGTAGGTTTTCAAGAGTCAAGAGTCAGGGGTGCTCGCTCTTTTTATTTAAGTAGTGGTTGGCATTGATAGAGGTTGAGTTTAATGGTTGGGAAAGACGTACTTGAGAACTTCTTGCGAATGAAAAGAAATATTATCAGAAAGTTGATTTTTGATTTCATTGAATTGAAAGAAGACGAAAACAACGCGCATTTGACTTTTCTACGGAGCAAGGTCATAGGCAACACTCTGATCCCGATCCTGCTTCCTTCTCCCCGCCTCTCTCTCACCCAAAACCATCCCTTCCGGCTGTCTCACTCAAGAACTTGATCCTAAGTCAGAGGATCTATCAACCCCTTCAAAAAGGACCTGCAGCTACTACCCACCAGTTGGCCTAACAAAGCCGAACATGATCCCGAAGGGTTACCACTTTTCACACAGATCCAGGAAGCCTACGAAGGAGGTAATATGCTTTGGGGAAGGGAAATAAAAGACAAAAGTGATCAAGGAGCAATCAAGGAGTAAAATACCATGGCAATCGGTATAAGTCAGTACAGTCAATCTTTTTTTCTTTTATTTGTTGGTGGGTGCAACAGGGCATTATTGAGCCTTGAACATATATTCCCAACCAAAAAGCCACTTAGACTTTTCACTGATATGAGCCAAAGTGCAAATGCATCACGGGATGGGTGAGTCGGTAGTGACAGAAGAATCCAAATATTAGTAGTTGGGTGGGGGATAGTCACTTTGGTAATCGACTCAAAGTCTTGGAGTGAAGTCAGCGTTGGAGCAAAGTAAGCTTATGACCGAAAGGCAAGCACTAATAGGACTCGGTGTGGGAAAGGAGAAATTGGCTACTCAGCAAAGAACGTTCTGGGATCGGAGTTTCACTAAAAAGGGAAAAGGATAGAGATTGACCTTTCTTTGTCTGTTCTTCAAGGACGGATATTGAATCCACAGAAAGATAGTATGGATTTGGATCCTAGGAAGCGAACTAGCCAGACTCGGCGTTGAAGTTTCAAATAAAAGAACCAAGCAGCCAGAAGCAGCCTTGTCTTCCAGGAGTGAAAGAGCTTTTCAATAGTGGATTGGAAATGGCTGCCCTCGGAGAACCCTTGATGCCTACTCAACTCATTGGATTTCATAGTTTCATTCCTTCCTACGCGATCTTCCCTCTTTCTTGCAATGACATTTAGGTCGGTCCGTACTTTACGCCATAGGTTGTAATAGAAGAATATCCTGCCGCTTTTTCTGAGGAGTTTTTTACAACGGTAGGAATCGAAGAAATCAGTGCTTCCTTTCTTTCTCTTCTTTTCCGCCTAATGCCCGACTGCCCTATGCGCCGGTAGCTGGGGATGCGCCCTTACCTGATATTGATCTTCCAAACCTCCTATTTTTTCCTTCCCAAGTAAGGTTCCATTGCGGGCTAGCTATGCTTGGAGGTATCAAGAATGAAATGTTGATTGATAACAAGATTGAATTGAAAAAGAAATCAAGGGTCTGATTCAACTTCATTCAATCTATAAAAAATCTCACACACACGGCACTGAAAATGAAATCAACGACAAATTGAATGCCAATAAGAATATAGTTTCGAACCCGACTCGGCACTTGAATATTTCTATAATAAGTCATATATATACCCACAATTGAAGTTATTTTCAAATGATAGTGAACTCAAACAAGTCAATTACGAAGAAGAAAAATTTCTTTGATTGAACATGAAATTCTCAACCTTTGACAAATGAAACGAAAATAAACTAACTAACACTAGAAAGTAGGATATCTGATGATTTGAACTCACAGTACTAATACACCCTAAATTATAGGGAGGGGTACACCGTTAGGGGCCAACAATTATATAGGTTTTGATTTGATAAGAGGACAACTAGAATTAAAAAAAACTGATGACACCAACATCAACTAATAAATTAAATCACTGAGATCAAGGGCGTAGCTTAGCAATTTAGTTAAAAGCTGAAATTACCTACACTTTCTAGCATTGAAGCTAGGGCCTGACTTATTCAATAGCTTAGGATTAGAACAGTCATTCTTCACGGATAGCCTAGAAATAGGTCAAGTATAGGGGTTGGGCTAGGCATTAAAAAAGCAGGCATGAAAGAGAAGGTGTTGAAGAGATGGCAAGAGAAGGCATATTAGGTTTAGGAAGAGACAGCCAAGATAAGAACGGGTTGATTCAAAGGTTTCTACAAGGGTATATGGGTAAGAGGTTTGTGAATAGCTGCCCATTCATGTTGCTATCGTTCAATTCGGGTAATTTGTTCCAACATCACTAATCCCACAAAAACTCAATACCAATGCATATTAACTAGGAATTGAATCAAACCATGTCTCCACTGACTGCCAAAATCTAGAGAAATTAGCTTACAGGAAATACCCAATATCAAAGCACCTACGTTTGGTTTTCTGTATTACCATGGGTATCGGTACCAATTGCTTCTGATGCTGCCATAAGTTCACTGATAACTCAGAAAATATTAGTTCCACTAACCTAGTTAACACAAATCCAGACGTCAAACCTGATGATACTCAATGATCTACCACACGTTGACTTTCTAAACGTATACTCTCAGTATAATTGCATCAGTGGTACGCCTCTGAGAATTCATGAAACTCAATACATTCCTTACCTTCAACAACAATCTCCACAAAACAATTCACAAGCTTCCAAGTCCAAAAACTCAGTGTTCTCTCCCATCAATTACTTTTCACTCGGGATTCATTTGAAAACGATACTCTCACTCACTCGCCTTTTTCTTTTCTTCTTCCCTGCTCGTTCAAAGCATTCGATAGAGCTTTAGCCAACTTCCCTGTGTTTTTAGAAAATCCATTCTCTAATTCCTGAGTATAGTGTTTGCATTCTCTAATTCCCTACCTTTTCTTTCAAGCATTGCCTAGTCTGTAAACAAAGCAGTTTCTAGCCTTCCCCTGTGCCCCTTCCGAATAGAGTGGCTTTAGTTGGGCCTAGGCCTCAATAACGATCTCAATCTCAGTTTTTAGTAGGGATAAAGAGCAATGATAGAATTTCCCACCAAATAAAAAAAGATTTTTCTAAGCTACTCCCTTCCCTCCACATAAGAAGGATCCAAGCAAAAAGGCGTCCTCAAAAAACCAACTAGTCAAATCATACAGTGAGAGATTATACCTTTAGAAAATATAGATTCTTTTTTTACGTAGCCTTCCCCAATCAGACTTTGAGGTTCACTTAACTGCTCCCTCATGATGATATCCTTTTTCTTTTTACTGTTATTAGGAAGAGTAACCTTATCTATGGCCATATCACTCCCTTGCTAAGTAGAACTGGTTTATAGGTTCGTAGGCCTTGGACGGAGAAGTTTGTGTAAGGATAAAAGTAAGATGATTTTATTTTTAATCAAGTGCGACTGCTTGTTGAAAGGACTTTTTTCTTTTCATGTGTCGCGACTGGCACCTCTTTCTGTTTTGCTAATCCACGACTTAGGGGCCGTGGGTTCCGGCAGATGCCTGTGAAGCTTCCCAAGCACCTACGATGCCCTACTACCAGTGGCATGATTTTCCGATTCTCGGGATTCAAAGAAGGAAGATCCGCCTTGAAACATCTCCCCGGAGGAAATCCCTAACTGGAGGAATGAATCCCCAGAGACATGATTGTCATGCAATAGAAAGCGAGAGAATTTCTTCTTACCCGGATTTAATGATTCCATTCTACTACTGATGAAGATTCCCCCTTAAAACCCTATCTCTGGATCAAGCCCATCTCCCCAAGTCCTTTGAATTTCGGAGGGTCCAGGGAGGGGCAATAGCTGTATATAGTAAGGAAAGGGGCTAGAGTACCAGCAGAGAGATCTTTCTTCTACTCTTCAACCCTCGGCAAATCCGGTGTGTTGTCTCGAGAGTAAGAAAGAAATCTATAGTGAAGAAAGAAAGCTAGAGGAAGATCAGCAATTCGCATGTGCTTCGGGAAAGCACTAAACCGAAATATGCCTCTATTACATTAACTTCGCATCTCGAAAGAAAAAGATCAAAAAATCTCCTTAGTGCTACGCCCCTCGTTGCCTAAGCGGTATTACTTCCTGCCATTAATTACCTGCTGCTCTAGCTAATTGGCCACCCCCCCCCCCCCTTCCAAGGATCACTGCCTCGTAGCTGAGGCCAGAAAGAGTTTTTCTATATTATTGGAAAAGAGTGTGCTTCGCCTAACTAATGTGCTTCACCGCTACGCGCCTTTTCATCCGAGTTTTCTTTTTTTTAGAATTTTCACAAATATTTAATCAGAAAATGATCGATCGTGTATTTTACAAAGCTTTTTGTTTAGCTTTTTCCAGATTCATTTTTTATATGGTTGCCTCTTGAGACCTTGTTGTCGTTTATGTTATCTGTATTATCTCTGCTAGAGAAGTGAAAATAAGTATGGCATGTATGTAATAGAATGCTTCTTACCAATTCCTTCCGAAGACCTCCTTAGCGGGCCGGTCATACCATAAAAAAGAGCCGGCACTGGCATACATAATGGGGCAATCAGGCCGCGTCGCATCTGACACAAAAAAAGTTTGTTGAAGGTTGGAGAGCGCTTCCTTGAGCTCTTGCGATTCCCGAGGGAATACGCCGCCTGGTCAAGCGTAGAATAATTAATTTCTACTAGTAGATATCGGGGGCGTCAACAAAGAGAGAGAGACAGTAATGCATATTTTTGGAAAATACTTTTTCCCCTCCTTACTGCTCTCTATCCGGCTACCAGAGAGAGCTAAATTGAGTAAAGTATTCACGTACCGACTGCTACTACCTGTAATCCCACTATCCTAACATTGATAACCCATCAAAGAAGCTGGTGAAATCGACTTATTACCTTACTGCTGGAAAACTTCCGTAAACTACAAGTTCCAGAACTAAAGCTTACAGGTAAACTACTTACTTTCTGGCACGGGGCCCGGTGGCAATATTCAGTCCATTCCAAAGGCGACCTTCGTTTTTAAAAGCTGGAAGGTAGACTCAATCCTCCCGAACTCCCGGCAAGCACCGAGCTACCTTCAACCCTCGTCGAGCTCGCGTTAATCAACTCCCACTTTAAAAAGGACCCGATGCCGGTGTTGGTAAGAGACATATTGGCACAGTATCGGCATGGGCTGGGTACCTGCTGGTGCATTCCAGTTGCAAACACACTGTTTTCCATTCCTTTCTTTTTTCAGTATAATCTATCTCTTCTCCATGCAATTTAAAAAACGGGTATTCTTTTATTTTACAGATACTCCGCAATTCGATACCAAATGCACCTTTTCTAGAAACAATCTTTCTACTTAAGCTTATCCAAGTCTTGGAAAGGATTTTGAATTCTCCCGAAAAAAAGAAGCGATTTCTTTCTGACTGAAACCCGAAGCCTATGACTAGATAGGTACACCACGATATAATGTTCCAATGTATCTCCCGCTCACACATATGGGAGCTTCCTCTCTCATGCTTGGAAAGTCGGGTTAACTTCCCTTGCTTTCAGGTGGGGTTAGCTTCTTAACTAATAGAATAAGCCGGGCGACATGGTGGGAACAAGAAGCAGGAGCGTTGATGATATAACAGACGCTCGTCATCCAGCGGAACACTTTCCACGTACGTCTTGTCACCAGAGTGAAAAGCGCCGGATAGGTAGCTTTAGGCTACGGTCCTTGAACAGATGAAATGGAAGGAAGAACTTAGATCAAGGGCGTAGCTTAGCAATTTAGTTAAAAGCTTAACACTATACCCTAGCCAATTAGTAAACCATCTCCGTCCATTCCTTGTTGGCATATATCCTTCCCCGGCATCTTTACACTTAGGGTTAGGAGCTTCGATCAGATAGGTATGGTCTCCCAGATCACGTGAAGTCCAGCTATATTGAGGTGGTGAATGATGCTTCAAAGCTGCTTCAATGCGTACAGCTCCCCATCCCACTGTATCGTATAAAAGGAAGCTACGATTTCAAGCTTCTTCGAGCTCTCGAGTGTACGGAGTGGCACAGAACGTGAGGATCTTCTCTCCTTTCTCCATTTCAGCGGTCTCAATCTTCACTGATTCTAGATCTACACTCTCTCTTTTATTTTTGGTGCTTCTTTGCTTTTTTTCTTTAGGATCCTAAACTCTATAGTGGTGCGGCAGAGCAAGGTCTAGGTCACGAGTTAGGGCAGACTACGAACATTTTGTTTGACTTATTTATCTTTAAGAACCAAATAGGAATCTTTTCTATTTTGATCGTTCTCAAATCTTGGGTGTTCTCTCTTAGCGCGGAGATTTAGGCATAGTTGATGCTTGATCCAGCCACTCGTTTGGTGATTTTGAAGGCGATAAGTGATATTTGTTGCGAGGTGTATTTTCTTTTTCTCAAAAATCAATTTTTTATCTTGTTGGGTTTTGTTACCTTATTGTTGTATCTTTCTTTCTTTGTTTTTATGGTTCGTTCCAGGAGTCAAGTTTGGGTTGATACGGTATCATACTGATACTAAGAGGAAGTTTTTGACCCTTCTTCAAAGTTTTTTTTCAACGAAGAAAAACCACAAAAAGATACATCCAATTTTTGATAAAACAAGGTAGGTATTGAATTGGTACTGGTCTGCTTCCATCCCGTGCAAACCAAGTAAGCAATTCAGCGTTGAGATCTTTTAGCTTAATTAAAATGTCAATTTTGCACTATTTTATGTTGGTTATAATGACTATATGGTTTGGTGATATGGAATTGTGTCATTTCAGCAAGAAGATATGTCGAAAAACTATAGACCATTCATTAAAACGTGGTGCCCAGCTGTCGTTATTTCGTAAAGAAGGGGTTGGTGGTGACTCCTATCTATGGAATCTCGTACTGGTAGGTACCGAATTATTTTGATTGGGACGGACGCCCGGACGAAATCTCCACCTTTGGTTTAGTGTGGATTGAAATTGTAGTTGGATGGTCGACCCATGAGCGCTGACATTGGTAGAGGTGCAACAAAACAAACTATTTCGTATGCAATGCATTTAGCCTCTACACACAATAGGCCTCATGGTACCTGCTACTATTCCACTAAATAGAAATTTGGAAAAAAGCAAGCATCTTCTATCTCTTTTTCTTTGCAAAAAGCACAGAGGATCTTTGGTATTGGAATAAAACTATCATCAATGGAAAAGTACTATCTTTGAAAGTATTCCATCTAGAATTTGGTTTTTTAATTTGCTTATACCATAACCTTTCCCGAGACGGCTATGGCCTTACATTGAAGCCAATGCAACAAGCCTACGGTGCAAGGTGTGATAGACTCATCCTTTTCAAAATGAAAGAATTGTGGCCATTCTCGAATGCGCAGTGGAAGTGTGGTGAGCCCGCCGAGATGATAGGTGATACTTTACGCAACAAGGTGATGTCTCTCCTGAAGGTATCATTCTTCATGAACACCGACAATGGACCGCCTTGCTTAAGGAATTTGGTGATTGTTCTGAAGTTCTATCTTCTGCAAGAGGTAAAAAAGGAGAAGAATATGTGCGCGGACATGTGATAATGTGCAAGGTTCTAAAGTCTAGGCGGCGGGGTTGGGGATTCCTTTAGTGCCTAATGGCGGTAACCCATATTCCAAGAGTACTTCCCTGGCTTGTCTTGGAAAAAGGACTGCGTGGGGGGTCGGCTGGACCGTACACCTATTTTGAGGCTTAAGATAGGAAGGAAGCTACTAGCCGGCTAATAAACAGGCGCTAGGAACTACTGCTCTAAAAGCAACTCTGACTTCTGGTCTACCAACGAAGAGAATTAGCCTTCCATTTGCCTTTGCTTGGAAAAGACTGCAGACTGGGTGGGGAGATACTAGAGCTTTAGGTACTCACACTCAGGTATGGCCAACAACAGGTCGGGCTGGCAGGCGACTTCCAACGACATGTAAGGCGCCCGCAACTCAAAGCCCATGTAAAGATATCCATATGTTAGCTAGAGCCCTACCAGAGAAAGAAGAAAATTGACTGGGTGGTAAACCAAATACCCCCTGACACCTACCCTTGCCCATCGCTTGCTTGGTGGAACTTTCTAGAATGAACTAGAGGGCCAAATCGCTGGTTGCTTTGTTTCACGGGATGCCAGAGAAGTCCCACGGGATAGAGGGCTACTCATACTGGCCTTGCATCATTTCCTTCAGGCCGAGTATTTCCTTCCTAACTACTACTCTGAGAAAATTGAATTCAATGTAAAGGAGGCTCGCTCTAAAAAAGAGAATAGCTGGGCCTGTGGTGAATGAACTATCATCTGATGAATATTTTATGGGTAAACATTCTATATAAATATCTACTCTACATAGTAGATAGAGCAAATAATTCAACATCAGAACAAGGCTCAACATACATAAAAACACATCAAACTGGCTCCTGAAACAACATCTTTCTTTCTATCGAACGTAACAATTGAAACATTATGGGTCATGTTGAGTTGACATCGACATATATAGTAGAATTTTCAGTGCCTTCGTTACGCGTAAAAAAAAAGATCATCCTTTTGTGTATACATTTTTTGAGCGTGCTCGTAATTAGAAATAATAATCCGAGTGGTCTTCGTAGGTTTCGCTGTCGAGCCGGGCATCCCGTTTACTCGCTTAGATGCTACGCTCTATCCTTCAATCTATCGGTGTTGCGATTTAGCCATCGAGTGAGAACGTTCCCGCTGTTATAGGCTCTCCTATTGAAGAAGGTGGATTGGAACCTTTATCTTTCCGTACTTGACTTGTAGATTGAATAGTCTTAGTTTGCTCATCTCTTAGGTCTGTACCTAGTCCTTTATTCCTGCATATCTTCCCTGACACAGAATCTTGTTCAGCCCATCTGCAACTAAAGTGAACAATAAAGGTGAAAAGGGCGCTAAGCAGATAGGGCTTTTTGCACGGGCTAGGGAAAGTCAAGCATGGTCGTCACGCGGGACGCGTAAGAGGTATGCGTATTTAAGTAGCTAGGGGGATATTGAATAGGTAAGTAGAGAAGTCAAGCAAAGCAAGGCATGGGACCTAACTAGTATAGTATTTTGGCCTTAACTCATAATGATTGATTGGACAAGGCAGACTCAGCGTTCTACTATTAGAAGACAGACAGATCACCCCTCACTTTATCATAAATCCTTTAGTAAGAAAGAATAGATGCGCGGAAAAAGACTTATGGGAATGAAGAGGCGAACCGTGGTTCAGTTGAATGATTCGGGCTTGCGGGTTGCCTCAGAGCTCGGCCTTTACCTACCTAACCTTGCGCTCTCACTCGGTCATCAGCAGTACTTGAGCAAGTCACTGCTTTCGAATAGAACGACGGAAAGGTACGGATACTAGTCTAACTCCTCCGGTACGTACGTATTCAAGAATCTCCTGCTCATGCCTGGTTCTCAAAAACACATCACAAGGATGCAAGCAGTCTTACGTCACAGTTCATCGAGCGGTAAAGCAAGCTAGTGTAACCGACGGCTTTTCTTCCTGAAATGGCAAAGCAGCTTCAACGTCTCACTACCTACACGTCTCTGCCACTGCCTTCAGGTTCCTCTGCGGCGCGAAAGCATTCTCTTCCTTCTCTTCCTGGTTCTGCATATCCTTCCTCCGCTAAAGTCCCCGGGAAAGACAGGGAATGGTTCACCACCCACGACTGATGAACTGGATTGCTTTTACCCATAGCCAAACCCTATGTTGAAAGCTAAGTCAACCTAGAACTATATCATGAAGCCCGTTCCCCTCCATTAAAAGCATAAAATACCAGAAGCACTAATCCATCTATTTCTGCTGGTCTATCCATAGCCTCAGCATCTCTCTCTCTTTTCTCTTTCCTTTCTACTCTAGCCTACGTGTCATACTAATCGTCTCAATGCCATCACTGAATGCCAAAGACTGAGACGGGATCGAATGTGACGTGACGAAGGTAGGAGCTAGGCCTTGAAGGGAGTCTCTTTGAAAATTCCCAGTGGAAAGGATTGGCTTGAAACCAGAGGTTTAGGGATCGGGCTACTAGGCATTTCTTTGGGGTGCATGGTTTAATAGAAAGGCTCAATAGGCATTCAACAATCACAAGTAGGCATGAAAGAATAGGTAAAGCAAGTTGCGGGCGCTAAGCATGAGCCAGGAAAAAAAGATTTGGTGAAACTTGGGGGGCTTGTAGCGGATGGGGTACAAGCAGAAGGGATAGAAAGGGCAAAAGGGAAGGTACTTGAGGGCGCTAAGCTTCAATATATTTATTATATGAAATAATAAGATCTTTGAATTTCGGTGAACTTCTAGGGTTTGACAGAAAGCGCCCCCGCCTTGTGTAGGCCCTGCATCAATTCTTCCCAAAAAGAAAACAAGAAAAAAAAGAGGGTATTGAAGAACGAAAGCAATACCAAGGAAAAATTGTAGGCAAAAAGAGATGATTGTTTAATCAAGGAGTAACTACTGTAAAAGCCAGGTACCAGTATTATTGGACAATTTGGCAGAAGCATACCCAAAAACTAACATACCAAAAACACATATCAAAAGATAAAAAAAGAAAGTAAGGAAAAAAAAGTACATCTACACCGCGCCTAGTTCTTTATTTTGCAACAATATCAGAACCCTTGGGGCTTCTCAGAAAAGATTCCACATCACGCGGCAAACAAATCAGCGCCTCCTTTCTCTCTCCCAGGTCCAAACCACCTCCGGATCCTTATAAAAAAACCATTATCACCTGCACCATCCCCTACCTATTGGTCGGCTCACTCATACCGAAAGCTCGGCTCGTTCCATCCTGTAGCTCGCTGGCTCACTCTTTACGTTCGCTTGGCTCATTCCCCCCTGGACAAACTGAGCGTGTTCATCAGTGTTTGGAGCAGTACTCTTTGTGCATGGTGGTTCAACAACCCAGAGAATGAGTTAGGTGGGCCCCACTAGCTTCATTCTGGTATAATACCAATTTCACACTGCTCTTAAAACCACACCTTTAAAAGCTTTCTATGGATATGATCCTCCTTTTGGGTCAGCTCCTATTAGTAAGGTGGAAGCTATAGATGAGATGCTCAAGAAGAAAGAGGAACTTTTGTTCCAACTTAGAAAGAATTTGGTGAAGGCACAAGAGAGGATGAAGCGTTTTGCTCACAGTAAAAGGTCAGAGAGACATTTTGCAGTTGGTGATTGGGTGTACCTAAGGTTGAAACCTTATAGGCAAGTCTCGATTCAAGGCAAAGGTAATGCCAAACTCAATTCTAACTAAGTATTACGGCCCTTTTGAAATAATTGATAAGGTGGGAAAAGTTGCGTACCGGTTGAAATTACCTGAGGGATCCCAAATACATCCTGTCTTTCATGTGTCTCAATTGAAAAAGAGCTTGAGCAAGGGCAGACAGGTGTCTCCTAAATTGCCGTTAGTGAGTGGTGGGGGTAAATTGAGGATTGAGCCAATTGCAATACTGGATAGACGATTGGTGAAACGGCGGAATGAGCCAATTGTTCAACTGCTGGTAAGATGGTCCAATCTCTCTGATGAAGAAGCAAGGTGGGAGGATGCTGATACGATTCGAGTGCAATTTCCTGAATTCAACCTTGGGGACAAGGCGAATTTGAAGGGGACGGGATGGAGCTGGAGAACTCGATTTGGGGGTGACCGTGGGAATGCACAGTTTGACTTTGTCAACGCGCGAGGAAGAGAAGGAAGAGACGGCGGATCGAGTAATTCAGTTATCTCTTAGCTCCGTTAAAGAATAAGCAAATCTATGTATACTGCGATGTGAAAGTGGGTAAAAGAAAGGTTTGTGGAGTAAATCTTATAATAAATAGATCTTTAGGTGATCTTGCAAAAAAAAGCACTATGCTTTACCCTTCCACCTAAATTCTTATGTTCTTCTTTACCAAATATGTACCCACTTAACCATGGAAAAGGACCGCGCCTTTCACACACAAACTAAACAATTGACGTTTGCAAACCTGGATTTGGTATCTTAGCGCATCGAGCGACGCTTCTTTTGGAGAGGTGATGGCTCATTCAACGGAGGCCATTGTCTTGTTGGGACGACTCTAATTTCTGAAAGCACTACTTCAAAAGCGTTGGCTACGCTACGCCCCCCTTGAAAAGATACTTTTGTAGATTGAAGAAGGCTCATTCCTTTACGCAAAGATATCCGTGCTTAAATCGTTAGCAGGACTGCACACTCTTTCATGCTTCAATAAACTCTTCTCTTCTTTCATCAGCACCTTTTCGCATCTCATTTGAGAAATAGAATGTTAATCCTTACCCATCCTATCCTCTTCACCCTGAACTATTTCTATTCTCCCGAGACTATTAGAATAGAAGCATCCAAAGCAGCATCCAGCTAAGTACGCTGTGTCTGAGCGATTGAGAAAAGTTCATAGAAAAAACTTGGGATATTAATAAAGTAAGCTCTAAATTACGTACAGCGTCAACTATGAGGCGTCAAGCTTGGCAAGTTATTCTTCATGATATTCTATATATAGCTTTGGGGTTACAAGGAATGAGAAGCGCCAGAGAGAGAGTGCCAGAGTATACGTCCCTTCAAAGAACCAAAGAAGGAAAGAAGATAACTACTATTTACGGAAAAACGACTTTATTATCTAAAGCATATTCGAGAAAGTCTACTACTTAATTAAGAGAAAGTGCTTTTATTCTGAATGTTCTACTTGCTTTTCTTCTTGCTGGAACAAAGCTTATTATTGAACTTGTGCAAACTACTACTTGTGCAAACTACTACTTGAGTCAAAGTACACTACCGGTCTTATGTTGTGATTAACTTGGCACTATTAAAGCTTGGCTTGGGATTGAACTAATTGCCTTGCTTTCTACCTTATTCTTGGAGGCCTATTTAAAAGAATCAGGTAGGTCTTCCTTGCCAAGCTAAATACCCCAAAAATGAGGAGAATACTTTTTTCACCCGAGAACGAGCAGACCAAGCAGAAGACCGAGCGAGAAGATATGAAGATGAGTTAGCTCCCGCTATTCCTACTGATAAAGCCTCGAATAGCTCTCTTCTTCTGGTGAATGGTAGCTTCATGAGTTCTCTGTCTATGTCTTTATTTTGCATAGTAGCATATATATAGTTTTTTGGATTTTCTACAGTTGAAGGAAGTTCCGCTCTTTCGGAAGTTGAAAGCAGAAAGTGAAACCTATTTTTCTCAATTGTTTTCTTACTAGTGCCGATCTCCTTTGATGGGAACAAAGCCCTCCCTTGACCGAAAAGTCCCCTTTCTCGAGAAAAACCACAGTATACTTGGTAATAGCTAGGTCCCCGGTTCCAATGAAGCCTGCAACTAGTGCTCCGAAAGGTTTTGTGAAGAATGAAAAGAAAGGTGGATATGGGCCAGTATAGGATCCATCCATTGTGGAGACATGAAAAATGCGTATCGTGCCCTTTGTTATTTATCTCGTAGAGGGGAAGAACTCTTGCAGTCTGTGTCCCGACCCTCTCGTGTCTGAAAGCTTCGTTATCCGTTTCTGGCTAGGCCCTTTTCTCTTCCATGGATTCTATCCCAGCTCGGAATAGCTTTCGTGGAATTCCAGCGGGTAGCAAACGAGGGCGAAGCTAGCAGTTTTGAAGTCCTTGGGATTGGCACCTGCGAGTTGACGTTCCGTGGGGACGTAAATTATTGCTCCATTATGGAAGATATGCTCCTTATGTTCGACGGAGTCTTTTATCTTTTATTGGTCTTTTCAATTTGGGTTTTCGAATGGAATTTGTAGATGGATGTGTGAACTTGTACCTTGGTACAGACAGAACCTTAAGGTAATGGATATTTATCTAATGGTTTTATGGCACTAGATACTCTTTCTCGGCGCTATTCTAATAATAATGAATCTTCTTTATATGTTACTTAATCTACTGTTTGTTTGTGATTTTTGGAAGTGGCACGCGAGACTATGTCATATTGGGCAAGACAGAATGAATAGGTTGGCTCGAGATGGTCTTTTAGGCCCAATCGCCAAATTGGACTTGCCAACATGTGAGCATTGTTTAGCGGGTAAAGCAACCCGAAAGCCTTTTGGTAAGGCTTTTCGAGCCACTTCTCCCCTTCAATTGATTCATTCGGATATTTGTGGTCCGATGAATGTGAGGGCAAGACATGGTGCCTTATATTTCATCACATTTATAGATGACTATACAAGGTATGGTCATGTGTACCTGATATCCCATAAATCAGAAGCACTTCATTTGTGAACAGAGCTATCTGGATATGGTGGAAAAGAAGTTTCTTTTTATAAGATACTCTGAAATTGCCAAGGGCTATGTATTTCTTGGAGAAGAAATGAGTGGAAGTGTGAAAGAAATTGAATCACGTGACGCTACATTCAACGAAGATGAATTCCAAAAAGCGAGGTTTATCGAAACTTGCAACTTTATGAAACGTCAAGTGATGATGTACTTGGCCCACATGTTGAGAGAGTAGCTGTTCTTGCTTGCTTCCTAAAGGACGAATAAGCTTGACTTGCTTGGATTGCTACCAAAGCTTCCCTGGGATGATGACCACTGACTCCATTGTCTTCACTTCATTCTTTGACTGCAGCAAGCTTGAGGGGCCGTAGGCGGTTACCTAAGTCCCTAACTAGTTATGAACTTTAGCAGGTACTTGTAGAACTAGAACGCTGTAAACTCATACTCTCACTCTAACTGGCTGGGACTTTCCTCTTCCCCGCTACGCCCTTAAGCCGCCCTACAGAAGCTCTTTCCTTGTGTGGTCAGAAGGTGGGAAGAAAGTCTTTCAAAAGATGGGTGTCGAAATTACCCTGGCCAGCCCTTTTGAATGCGCCGCTTCTTTTCTTCGGTGGTATTATCTTATTTTTTTTTAGAACGACGACTGCTCTAATAAAAAAACTCCTAAAGGGGTAGCTAACTAAGGTAGCGATCAGATCAAGGACAAAGGCTTTATGCCGCGGCGCCGAGTGCTCAGCAAGAGAGAATTCAAAAAAAAAAAGCTTTTCAAGGCATCTTCTATTTTGAAAGAGTAAGCATTACTCGCTTGAGAAAGAGCCCTACTCCATACCTACCAAGTCTCACTGATCGCCCTAGCGAACGTTGTGCTTCCGTAGTAGCCTAGTTTCACCTTCAAGAGAGTCACTAGCAAGATCCACCAAAAAGACGGAACTACGGGTGAGAGAAGGAACTATGATAAAGAAGCTTTAGTGGAGGTGCGCCTTATTCCCTTCCGGCGAACAGAAAAGAGAGATACGAAGGAGTACGAAAGGTTGATTGTTCGTATGTTCAATGATGCCGAGCCTTCAACCTGAGAGAAGGAAGATGCTTAGCCCGTCTGGTGCAATTAATATCGTGGATAGGTAAATGGGTCGGCCTTTAGGGTTGGGCCCCCAGTGAGGAATGCTTGCCTATCGATAGTCACGACATCATCATTCCACCACTCCCCTAGTTTACAAAGAAAAATCTATTAGATTTTCACTTTGTATAATGTGAAGCTCCATTAAATGCAGAGCTTGCCAAGAAGGTACCGAATATTAGAGGAAGTTCTTTCTAAGGCTTGGGAAAGGGATAGGCTGAAACTCCTTTTCTTGACCTAATGATGAGAGCGCCATGCACCGTCTGACGTAGAAAGGAAAGGTGCGCGTGCCACCAAAGGGTGCCCTCTTGGCCCACAACATTGAACTTGTATGTGTACTTATTTACTGGTAAAATGGGGCATTGCGTGATCATGTTTGCTCCATATGCCCAGCCACTGAGTCTTTGGGAAATATTCAATGCCTAATGTAAAAGCATCATTATTGAATGAAATGCTTGTTTATAGATGTTTAGATTGATTAAAGAAATTAAATAACTGTAGGTTTTGCTTCATTGTACCTGTTAAGGGTAACGTTGTAGGGAGAATCATTGATGGCTTAAATTACAAGCGTATCCCCCTCCCTCGTTGACCTCGATTGTGTGCCCCAACGTTTGTTTGTTAAAAGCAAGGACAGTTATCGTGTGGCACAGCCTAGTTATGGTCAAGTCTCCGATCTCAATTGGATCAGTATCAACCCAGTAACCTTCGTGAAATACTGGTATCCTCTTGTTCCCCATCTGAATCCCAAGGCTGACCAATGTGTCTTTCTTGATGATGTTAAAAGTGTGCCAATCAATCCGGAAGTTGGCTTCCACCAATACCTGTTCTCTACGAGCTGGGTCCTTGTACTCTTCCTCAAACCATTCTGGATAGACCTGGTCTTTCGCTGGTCCCTTGAACTTTAATACCTTGGAGCCATCATATTTTTTGTATAAATATGTTTTCGGTGCTAAAAAGAATCCTTTCATTACTCTGGCCTCTAGCTTAAACTTACCTAAGACAGAAGATTAAATCACTTCTTCAGGTAGTGGATGACCAAGCACAACTGAGTCTGTGTCTGTGTAGTAGCAGTCGTCTCTTGAGATATATGGGTACATATAGATCCTAGCAGAGGCAGTGATGGCAGCTGCTAGTTGTACAGCTGAGTACTTCGGTGGGTTCCAATAATCAGAGCCCGTCTTGGTATTGCTAAGGTAGGAAACGATGTAGGTGTTCTCGCTAAGCTTATCACTGTATCTCAACTCACAATTCCTCATAAAATCTTTGTATTCTTTTTCACTGCAGACATTGGTGATCGTGCATTTTGGGTTAATGCCTAATCTACCGTATAGCGAATTCATAAGGATCCTGTACACATAGGCCAAGGCCTCATTACCTGATTTCCTTGCCTCTAACCTGCTCTCAAAGAGTGAGCTAACAAAGTTGCTGAATGGGCTTTCCATCCTCTCACTCAAAGAGGTAGCCTTAGATTGGGATCACTGTGTAGCCTAGGCCTCTTGCATACTTTAACTCCTCGCTATAGTACACACCAACAAATTCCCCGGTTGGAAAGATGAAAGTTTTATTCTTGTCTTTCTAGGGTAGAAAGCGCTTCTTTATAGTATTCGGACATAAAACATAGGCCTCAATAAATCCAAACATGCTATCTAAGTCCATGCCATCCAGATTCTTATGCCAGACTGGTTTTCCACCTGGCATTGGAAATTCCTTCATTACAAAGGGATAGAGAGAGTTCACATCGTAGTAGTATAGGTCCTCGCCATATGGCTGGTATGTATCTACATGACCACCGTAGTAGCCACGCCTTATAAAGGTGTCTTAATTCTTGTTTGGGATGTGGATTGGTAGAAGCATCGTAGTATTTCATACGAAAGATGCTTAGAGCGAGTGAGGGAAGGGTAATCTTGCTTTCTATGTCCACCTTGTACAGCTTCCAATATATCTCTTGAGCTTTTTTAATTACACCCCAGAAGGATGTCCTGCTTCATATAGTCTAACAAGCTGTTTTTCTGACTAGCCAGATTTTCCAGTCTCACCTTATCATATGGGATAGAGCCTTTCGGGCCTAGACCCGGGCATAGATTCTTAGCTAGGTCGCTCAGTTTGCCAGGTAGTAGATTCAAGGAGTCTCTGAATATACATAACATCTTCTTACCAGAATAGAAAGCTAACTCGTAAAGCCTCTTGTTCCTGGTTTGATCTTGTAGCTCTTGTGATGACATGCTAGGTGCTTAAGCAAGAGAATTCCATCGAATCTAGAGAAGTTGTGGAAGTCAATAGTTAAAGGTTATTTTTATTGTCTAACTATCGTTAATATCCGAAATACCAAGTCATAAACTACCTTAGTACTCCTTGATTCAAAGGAATCCAAGGTAATAGAGTAGTCTTCACTGAAGTAGGTATCGATCTTAATATGATTGATCTGTTCACCGGGACGAACCATCATGACACCTGCTGCATAAGGCTTATGAATGTTATCGATCAGTATAGTCTCGGTATCGGCTACCATGAAAACGTTTATGATAGGTAGCTTACCCTAGCTAGAAGCAAGAACTCCTGACTACTCATAGATTATATACTAGAGTGAGACTTGGCCCTACTCCCATGTGCCGGCAGCAGCTTACATAAACTCATGCATCAACTCACTCATTTCCTCAGACATCAAAGAAAGATGATAGGTGACCTGCTTGTAGTTGGTTTCGGCGGGATAGCTTGGTACGTAGCAACTTTGGGCATTCTCTGAAGGGTCGGGTACAAATGGGAGATATGGATTAGGCAGCATTACCTGTTGGAGTTGCCGCGGACCGCTCCTTGTGCCAAGTCTTTTCTTTATTTCCGCTTCAGTGTGCCGTTCAGTGCCGTAGGTTAATGAAATGCGAAAAGGAAAGGGAATCCAAGGCGCCCAGTCTCCTCAGTAGGGAAGTCGCTTTCTCGCAGGAGCGTTGAAGTCTAAAAAAGTAGGTAGTTCACCCGTTCAAGTAAGAACTTCATATCTATCCGTTCCCGAACTCAAGTCCATAGCTCAGGGAAGCGGAGCAACCTTACTTAAAACCAGCAGCAAAGCCAGATGTAGGCAGGCGTTCAGGAGGTCCGTAGCTCAGTCAAGGAATTATCATAGCAACGCGCTTGTGCTAAGGAACTGTTCGAGTGTTTAAAGCTGAAGGAAGCGAAGCAACCGAAGTAGGAAAGAGATTAGTCAAGTAGATTAAGAAAGATAAGAAGGCTTGATAGGAAGGAAGTGGTAGGCGGGAAGTGATCGAAACTCTTGCTGTCGGTACAGTATACTCTTTAGCAAATAGGGGATAGTCGAGAGCTCAAACAGTTCCCCTCCGGGGGCCCCGGGTCAGACTCAACTCTTCGTGATTCAGCGTAAATATCTAAAGTAGAGGCTTTGTTTGGCACAGACAGTATGTGGAAGCAAGGGTGAGAAAGCCCGTCTTTTTGGCATAATATCTACCCCACTAGGTTCTTATGTTCTCGGATAAGCTGCTTTAGATGCTCTAGAATGCGTCAGACTGACTACGCCTTCTCTCTTTCACCTAACTAAACCCTCAACCCTTCATTTCTCAACCTCTCCAACCACCACAACGAATCACCATGAACATGATTTCCCTTTACCCTCTTGAAACCTAAGCCCCCCTACTCCAAAACATAGAAAGCATCACCTCCTCTCTGAAGAATATCTCTACCAATTCAGCTGAGGCGAAACAGCAGCTCGAGGAATGCAACGCAACAGTGTCCCTTGGTGTAAGAATGCTTGGCCCCTGAGAAACTGGTACAGACTGGGACCCGACCTGCCTCTCCTCCTGTCTACTAGGCTAGCTATAGTTGCCTTTCTAATTGCATCCTATGGTTTGACAAGAGAACCACCTCTTAGTACGTCAAATAAATACACAAGGCGCGGAGCGTAATAAAGCAATAACAACCCATAATACAGCAGAGCAAGAAAGCATTGCTTTTTTATGGAACTTGATAACTTGCTTGCGTGCGTAGTATCTCTTTTCTATGAATTTTGATAGATGTTTCCTTCCGTTGAAGCCATTTCTCACTACTTTGTATGTCGGCAGCAGCACTATGCTTCGTTTTTCCATAGACAAGTGGCATATGGACTTTCTTAACCAACTTGCGATTAAGGTTATGGCTAACGGCTTCACTTGTTGATGATAAAATATCATCTCAGATTTGAGCTCATCTAAGAGAGAGCTATAAAGGTTTTCTATTTGATCTTGATCATTTTATTCTCTTATTAAATTAGTACGCATAGCCTTAGCTGCCTTATTGAAGAGAAAGTATTACATAATTTGATAAGCACAGGACGAAGCATCCAAATTTGAATCCTAGTTAATAGAGAGTCAATAGCACTCTCATGATGGATTAAGATCCTAATGAACTGAAATGGATTCTTTGCATGTGATGCAAATTAAACAAATGAATTAAGAACGGGGGGACTCTCTTTGTACTTAACGAATTCTTCAAGATTCGATAGGCACCATTTGCCGGCTTCTTCGTAAGAAGAGATGAATGGGTAATGTGCAGCTTTTGAGGCGTAAAGAAGGAGTAAGATCCTAGCTCGTTCTAGAGAAGGAAAGAATTTTCAGTTGCAAATAGAATCAGGCTCAACGCTAGATCCCTTTCGTGAAAGTGAAATAAGCCAGTCCTTTCAATCCTACCTCGGCCAGGAATGCTGGCAGGTAGAACGTGTAGCCCAGGCGAGTTTTAATAGAAACTTTTCATAGCGTGCACGTAGGATACGCTTATCAAGAATACCCAAAAAGGTTGAGAACTTTTATTTGTGCTTAGCTTAGAGTCCCCGCTCGACAATTCAGCCCAGAGAATCTCGTACACTGTATGAGGATTTACATGAAAAGCATTAATAGTTCTTTGTCTACCAAGACATCAATATTAGATTTCATGAAATCGTTCAGCTGACTGTTAACCATAAATGGAACCTCATCACACATTACTTTGCAACTATTAAGGGATGTGAAAATAATTCCAATTGTAGATCCAAATACTGGCTTGCTTGTGGGTCGATACTGAAACATATCATGTTGAAGAACTTGTTGGTGTATCGCCAGCCGTGAGAATACTCCTTTAGTCCTTTTTAGGTGTAGATATGCAATCAGAAGAAAGACTGAATTATGAGATTCAAACTCAGGAGAATGATCAACCACCACCAATGAATATCACTATCTTCTGCGAATGCCTGCCACCCGTATAGCTAAACTCATATCATATAGGAAAGATTTCGTGTTTCTGGAAGGGCGGACTTATTTTCCTATTTGTGCTTTTCCGGTGTTTGTTGAACTCAGTATCCAGCTTCTCCGCGCCCCGCGCAGTTTCGACCTCTCTAGCTAGGTTGCCGGAATAAGCATCATACTAGTCTATGAAAGATCACAAAGAACGCACTCCATGGAAAGACTTCGCTGCCGATTGGATATCCAATCTAGAAAAGGAGTACCAAAACGAAAGAGAGATAGGCATCAGTAACAATGAGTGATATCCGGCCAGTGAACGCATTCGTGTGCAAAATGACAAAGTCAAGCCTCTCTGCCTAATATTATTTCAGCGTGGGGTTTTGGGTTAAGATAGGCTCTATAAAGGTGTAAAAGTATTTCCAATTGATGCAAAGTTGCCTTTTTCATTTGATTATTATGCCCAAATTCATTCTTATACCAACCTCCACATTTTCTTCTCATTTGTTGCATCTTCTGTTTCCAACTGGTACCAATCTCTCCAGACAACTGAAAAGAGTTCCACGGATAACTCTCCAATTTATCATGCATGATCCAGCTTAAAATCTGAACATATGCCTAGAAGTGATTTGAGTATTAGTAGATAGAAAAAGGGCCTTATGATCAGATTTGTATCTAGGCAGTGCTTTAATTGTACTGAGAGGAAATTGCCTGTCCCAATCTGGTTGGTTTATAAACAATCCTATCTAGCAGAGCTAGGCAAGGAGGGTGTCTGAGATTCTACCAGGTGGATTTCCGACCATTAATGTGATATTCCGCCCAGATCATTGATCAAAGAATTGAAAGTCTTACTTACTAACTGATCTTTTTCAAGAGTCCCCAGTCTTATCAGTTTTTGGACTTTGAGCATTGTAATCTCCACTTCAGATCCAAGGGCGCACCCACTTACTTTGAATTTATCTTATTTCTTTCCAACACAGTTTTTTCAGTAGGTGCAGAGACACATGTAAAAGCCTACTTCAAAGCATCACTTTGATTCTGTAAGAAAAAGGTGAGTGAGTAAATGTGAATCCAAACATCTACTATTGTAAATTAAGCATCATTACATCCTACCAATATGCCACCAGCTTTATTTACTAACTGATGGAAGGCAAAACCATTCGAATTTCTAAAAGTATGTCCCCCCCACCAACAAACAAAGACTTAATCCATCAAATATATCTTGGATGAAATCCTCTATCTATTATGTAAAATTTCTCTAAAAAATGACCAGTTAACCCACTTTTGAAAAGTAAAGTTTAATCAACAAGCTCCTCTCTTTTGTGCATTTCACTTTGTGCAAAATCTCATGAGCACAAGCAAAACTATTTAGTATGTATCTACCTTTCAAGAATGCAGTTTTAGACAAATCCACAATTATATTGTTGATAGGAGCAGCAAGTCTACGTATGGGCTATCCACTTTGAAATCATCTTATAAGAACAATTGATCAAACTGATAGGACGAAACTTTTTAATATTACAAGCATCAACAACTTTAGGCAAAAGAATCACCATACTTCCTTGTTCAACATCAAGATCACCATTGTCAAACGAACGAAGCTATATATAATGTATTGTTTCAATTCATCCAAAAAGTGATTGAGAAAAGCAAAATGGCAACCCATCCGGTCCCAGAGCTCTATCCGCTCCAGAACCAAAGATAGCTGCCTTAATCTCATCTTCAGTAAAGGAAGCCACGGCAAAAGGAAATAGAATCTACCTTCTCAGAATGATTCCAAACCTGTGGCTTTAATCTAACAAACTTATCTTGATGCTCCTCATTTCAGAGGTTTTTATAATAAAAAGGGTTCAATATTATCTTCAATCATTTTGATATCTCTGGTAATATTGCCATCAAATTCCAAACTCGTTATCCTAGTTTTCCTTCTTCTATTATTAGCCCATCTATGGAAATAGGCAGTGTTGGCATCTCCAAGAACCACTTATCTCTACTTTTCTGATGCCAACTTGCCTCTTCCTGCACCAATATATAATCTAACTGCAATTGTATATCAGCCCACTTATTATACTCATCTAAAGAGAGGTCACGTTCTTCCTTTTGATTTTATAATCGTTCACTCCATTAACTCTTTCTTTTTTTCCTAGTAAGGCCCTTCCAATTTCTATACCAACCTTTTATCTTCTTTTTCAGCCATTTACTCTTCTGAACCCAACTCTTACCTAAATCTGAAATTCATTTATTTATCCTTTTGGTGGAACTCATCCTCCAAGCTTTATTAAATAAATCTGAACACCAGGTCTTAGAGTTTTGCATAGTGTGCAGAATCAAGGGGTTGTGATCAGAGTAGAATCTAGGTAGAAAAGTAACTGCACTATCAGGAAACTTATCATCCCAAGCAAGAAATAGAGCAAAAAAACCAGTCCAAAAGTGAAAAACTAGGTCTAACTTTATTACTAGACCAAGTAAACTGCTTGTCAGCCAATTAATACTCTAAGAAAGCAAAATGCTTGACATTGAGGAGCTTTTTCATTCAAAATTTGACTAACTTTGTGGTTGAAAGTCTTGCCATGCTTTTCATCTTGTGTTCTAATAGCATTAAAATCCCCACAAAGCACCCAAGGTCCATTCTAATTTCCCTGACTGAAAAACCTAATCTCCTGCCAACATATCCTCTTAATGCTACTCTGAATGGGATCATCAACCCCCGCCCGTAAGGCCCCACTTCAAGTTATCCGAATTATTATTAAAAAGAAGATTACAAGAAAATTGACCTATCCAACAAAATAACTCCAGGACCAACTCATCATTATACCCAATGGAAATCCCACCAGCTGAACCATCAGCAGCAAGCCACTGCCACTTATTAATCCTACTAGAAATTTTATTTAACTTTCTTTGTGTAAAATGTGGTTTTTTGGTATCCTGTAAAAAAACTATATCTATCTGTTCTTGTTCCAAAATATCATGCCAAAATTGGCTTTTTTTTCTTTGCCCCAAATATTCCAATTGAGGAGTTTAATGGGTAAAAGTGAATCCTCCTAACGTTGTAATAGCATCTCATCCTGGTTCAGCTCAGATAGGTCTAGATTCTGTTCTTCCTCCCTAAGGGAAGCATTATTCATGATCCATGAAAATCTATTTATTTGGAGCTGTCTCTCTCATGAGTTGAAAAGATTCTAACCTTTCTTAAAGTGAATTGCCGAAAGGAATCCATGTTGAATAGCAGGCCTATAAGCAGCAACTAGAGACCTGCATTTTCTATGACTATGGGCACAGCAGATGAACCAAGAGCGGAACCCCATCAGTCAGGGGTATATGAAGGTTTCTTTTCTCCCAAAATCAACAATGGCTAGGCAGCTGAAGGAAGCCATATGAGTTAAATCGCTTTCAAAAAGAATGCAAATATGAGAGTAAGTCCCGCGTAAGGAAAAGGGGAAAAAGAAAGCATACCCCTAGTGATATGAACTATGAGTAGCGGATTCGAACCAACTATTGATTTCCCCCATTCATTGGTCCATTTCCAAAAGAAGTCACCCCTCTTAATAGAACTAGAACTCCCCAAAAAGCTATTCTTGCTTAGAAATGAGAATTGCATGCAGCTTCTATTTTCAAATGAACTGGCACTACGTTGCACTCTCTTAAGGGGGCTTGCTACGGATGTTCCTTAGGTGTGGAGTGTGAATTGAAACGTGAGAATTTGTTTACTATTAGTAGGTAGGCGGCACAGGAGCGATAGCGATGACAATTTACGACAACGTTGGAGGAGTCCAATAAGACTATGAGGGTCGATGTTATAAGATTCTTCCTCCGGTAACTTTCATTATAAGATTAGGTTTCAGTGCTTTGTAAAGCTAGAACATCATATTGAATTTTGAAACCATCACTCTGGCAACCAACCTTTGCTTTAAATAATTGGAAATATTCAGGCTTAGGTCCTATTTCGATCGCACTAACTGCAATATCCAGATAACTGCCCCTAACACACAGAGCAGTTCCCCCCTTCTTAGAGCTGAGTGTTTCATAATGCTATCCCACACCTCAGCAAAATTCCCACAATGCCTCCTGCCTCCTTCAACCAAGGCCAGATTTTTGCAGCTACTGAGCAATTTCAAAACAGGTTACAGGTGGATTCTTCTTCTGCACAAAAAGCACAAGCAAGGTCCCCTTCCCACCCTTTCTTGGCCAGGTTGGTTTTAGTAAGCAAGTTTGATAAGCCACACACACACACTTTCACTTTAAGTGGCATCTTAGCCCCCCACCCAAAGAAGCTTCCTCCTATCCTAAGACACTATCCCTACAAAGTTAAGGAAAGAGTACAAACTAGAGGTGGAAAAGGAGCCAGAACTAGACCAATTCCAGGTAAGTTGGTCTGGTAAATTGGTACAACACACACCAGAATTGGACAGTAAGTGGTACAGAGAGACTCTCTCATCAATAGCTACCTCATCAGCCTAGGTGAATGTTCCACTGACCATTGTCCCAAACTTCTCTTACTGTGGTCTGTTTGTTCACTGTTGAAGCATAAGCATGGGGAAAAAGATAGTCAAGAGTGAAGTCACCAAGCCATCTGTCACTCCAAAAATCAATGTCATAGCCTGTACCCACTGACATTTTAGAACCAAGGGCCACCAAATTGTTCAGTTGGAGAACCATTTTCCAGAAGTGAGAATGGGAAGAGGAAAAGGAAATCCTAAGCGGCCTCCTACTTCCTCTCAATTTGACTGTCTCAGATCCCCTCTTGAACTTCAAGGATAGAGTGTTCAGATCTAGGTAAATTGGACCGACTTATCCTATCCAATCATTGGCTATCGGCTTCCAATGCCAGCTTAGACCCAACACTCCTTTTCCTACCTACCCCTTTAGTAAAATGTCTCGTACTCACTCCAGGACCTTTCCTTTAGAGAGATACAGGAAAAAGTAGGATGACATGGTCAGAAGGGTGCAGTCTGCCTGGCATTAAATCCCTCCCCCATCTCTATACTGCCCTATACCTCTAAAGTATCCTTTAGTCAAAGCATTTGGAATTCATTTTGAGGGGACAAATGAGTTATTAAATGTTACCAATTAGGAATGCCCAATTCTTTACGCTTCCTCGGGAAGGATAAGAAATAGAGGAACACTCCTTCTTAATAAGGTCGAGTAGCCACTCTAGCTTAATCATTGTTCATCCTTTCTCGAGTATGTGACTAGGTGTTAGTAGTAGAAAATGAATATCTTTCATAAGAGAAAGAAGAATTTCTTTCTTATTATTAGAAACATGTTTGATAAACTCGGTAGTATCTGTAATGTTAAACGTCCAATTAACTACAGAGTAAAGAAAGTATGCACAGTAAGTAAGAAATTTCGAAAAGGTTGTGTCTTCAGCCTTAATCTGAAGTAGAGTAAGTAGGAATCGTGGGCCTTGAGTCAGTGGAACAGCCCACATTGCTGTAGATAGTACGCAGCCTACTAAAGCAACAATATAGATCCAGCTAGCTAGTCGTACTGAAATAGTAGCTATAACTCGAGAGAAAGAAAAAATACCGTGTGTAGTTGAAATGAAAGGATGAAGAGCAAGTCGTACAGATTTAGATCAAAAAGCGTTTTGAGGTTTGGTTGTCAAGTCCATAAGCAACAAGTCTTACAGTAGCATTTAGAGTAGGAGAGTAAATAAAATATACCATACTACTGAATGCCATACCTACTTTTCAAAGAAGAGCAGAATAGGAGTTCTTTGAGATTATAGATAGGTACAATTCTTCTACTCAAATCTATACTAGGCAACTCTACTTAGGCGATATGAGTAGGTCTTAGATCAAATCTAATAGGCATTCTTACTCCGTAAAATACTAGGTATTCGTATAGGCATAGGCTAGGTCATTCCTTCTTACTTTAGGATTCCTTTCTTACTTTGAATTACTAATGTTGAGTAGTAGTTAGGAGTAGGGTGTTACTGGTCTCTTGTCTTCTCTTGCCACGTTGTAACAGACTCGGGTAGGGCAACGGATTGGTATTGATGGTGACTTGGGCAAGGAGTTTAATAGGTCTACTGAGTGGATGTATGACTTCTTCCTGCATATTCATATCTATGAGTGGGAGTTGGGTAAAGCAGGTCAGAGCACTAGGTAGGGGAAGCAGCAGGTCACTCTACTAGAGAAAGGGGCTAGTGCATTGGCATAGGAAATGTAGGTCAAGCAAGCAGATAACTCTCTACTAGGTCCTATATGGTCTATGACCAGTTCCTTGTAGGATGTAATGAAGATTTTCTTTGTGCTCGTTGAGATATTAGCAAGCTCCAGACTCCAAAACACTGAAATCTATTTTTCACTCAATAGAGTAGAAGTGCACTTGACAGGACTTCGCTCGAAGGGTGTATAAGCGAAAGTAGTTCTAGAAGAAGAGTGATCCTACTTAATTTATTAAAAGCAGTTGGAGTAGAGCTTGCATGTGTTAAGCATATGGAAGACTTAAGGGGGTCCAATATAAGTATGTGTTGAAAGATAGGTTCAATCCCTTCTATAACACTCGATAATTATCCACTTTCTCCTTAAGTTAAGTAAGAGTTACATTGAGTTCATGCTTTTTTAGTCAAGCACTAGAGCTTTTTTCAGGATAGGAATGGCTAACGATAGATAACCCTGAGGTAAGTAGCTAACTGACTAGTGCTTCCTGGCCAATAGCTGGTTATAGAGCTAGGATAGCTCTTATGGTTATTACTCGAGGTGCAACGTCCTAGTTTTTTTAGGATCAAGAGTCAAGGTATCAGAGTGCTCTTTCTTTTCGTGCTACTAGCTCACCTGTACTATCTGAATTCAGGAAGGAGGCTTTGCCAACGGAGAATACAGTAGCTCTTGCTTTCTGCGCTTCCTTCCACGTGAATGACATCCCCAGCCTATTCATTTCTAAGAGGAGGCATCTTCGGCAACTACTCCATACTTAGTATACTTATTTCAGTGATGTGTATTTTTCTCTTTGACGCTTCTTACTCTTTTGAAGGAAGCTTCGTACTTTACGTATAAAACAAATACACTCTATATATAATAATGCAAATCAATCCCTTTTCCTGCTTTAGGATAGGACCTCTATGAATAAGCCTGCGAGCAAGCAGTTATTTACCTTGCCTCTGTCTGTCTGTGGTGAATAAGGGTGGGCTGCGCCCCAGTAAGTAAGTACTTGAAGAAAGGTCCCTTCCTTGGGATAAGTAAGGCACGTGAGAAGGCAGGTCTCGCTCTCAGATAGAACAAACCAAAGCAAGCCAGTGATTGAGCGAGGGTATGCATTAGAATCTCCTAAACGAAGCCAGCACGCATGACTGGAATTGAATGAACTTCTACTCCCAAGCCGAATTCTCTTCGCTACGCTGCAGCAGTAGAATTTGAATCCTAGGTAGGGGATGGGGATAGTAGGAACGTAGCCGAACCATTAATCGGTGATCGAGTGAATGACTACTGTCGAGCCAAGCCTGGAACTGAACTCCTTGTCTTGTATGCGTACCAGCTCCGGAACGTAGTAGGCCTGTTGCTGGAATGGGACCAACCGCAGGACCACTCCCTCCGATTGAGAATAAGTCTCCCTTTAAGTTCATCAGTAGGAGTATCGGGCTTAGTGGATCAGTTCCGACTCACTTTCTTTATAGAAAGAGGCTTTCGGCAGTCATAAGCGTACTTGAACGTTGATCTGGTTGTTCCTGTTATCCTGGAGCTGGCAGTTCCATGGAAAGTGGTGTATATTTTCCCAATTGGATGTCAAATGGACGGGTTTCCTGATTGGACATGCGTAAATGGCTAGCTAAAGGATCTTCGCCAGCTGGCAGTTCGTAGCCGGGAATTGGAACTCGCTGTTCCGATTTATTCTGCCAGCGCTGGTTTTCCTCCACTGTATGATGACGCATCATTCCCTTCTTAAGAAACTGGCTTTTGAGTGGAATTTCCTTCTTTAGACGGATGGCTAGCTTTCCGAGTTCTGGCTAGCTAACAGTTATCCACTCCAGTTCTTACAACTAGGCATTTAATATAGCTTTCCGGGCAGGGAAGTCTTTATATACAGATATGGCCCCTTAGTAGGCTCCTCTATCATCCTGGCTTTGAAGATCGATTGGAAGGCAGTTCACTTACTTCTCCGAGTAGGCGGTTGTTCAGATGGAAGCCCTAGTCAGTGATTTGGGCATTCATAAGCGGCCTTTGCAGCTTCCAAAGACATTCCGTATAGAAGGGTGGTTGCCTAGCTTCTAATAAAGAAAGAAAGCATGGCATCGAGATTTGCATTTCTGTCTCTGGTTGGCTACCAACCTATTCTATAGGTAGTAGCCGCTTATTCTCAATCCACAACCTTTTCTATAGGGTTTGGCAACCTATTCATGAAGCAACTGATTCGCTACAACCTATTCGTGAATGAGAGATACCAACCTATTTGATTTGCATGAGTTAAGCATATACTTTCTGTCCTACTCCAGAGTCCATATTCTCTATTGCACAAGATGAAGATCCTCAATGAGGTGCTGTATAGCACCCGAGCTACTCCTAGTCACTAGAATTTCATCGACATACACTAACAAAATGGTGATTTCATGAGTGTGACACCGCACAAACAGGGAGGAGTCCAATTGAGAGGAGGGAAAACCGAGCTCAAAGAGAATAAGCCCATATCTCTCAACGCTGTGACAGTATGGGATTTCCAGTCAGTCCATACCGAAGGGGGATCTCAAAACAAATTATACTCCTTTCATTTATCGGTGTGTGCCCTACGCCAATTCCCTCGAAGTCTCACGGGACCGGCGTTTGAATGGTACTGCTCGTTAGAAAACGGGAGTATCAAAACATGGGATGACATGGCCCATGCCTTTAGAGCCAAGTTCGCTGTCATGGCTGACAAAATTAGCATAGCGGACTTAGCAAACACCAAGCCAAAGGAAAGGGAATCCATCCTGGATTATATCAACAGGTGGAGAAACCTAAGCATCAAGCTTGATCGCCACATATCCCAAAAGGAGGCGGTTGAGCTGATCACAAGCAACATCGGTGGGTGGATGGCGCCGCATTTCAGTGTAGCCAGCGTCAACACCTACCAAAAGCTAATCTCACTTGTGTCGAAGCTTGCCACGATGCACTTTTTTTAGTAGCGAGCCGGAATCGAGTCACGAAGAAGGGAGCACCAAAAGACCCGTTAACAATTGCATGAATGAACACACGTGGGTTAATTCGCCTGAAGGTTTTTCAAACCCGATCCCTAGGGCTAGCCATTGTCACAGTCTCATCAACAAGATTGCGAAAGCGGTACAAACAATTTGCTATGACCACCTCATCCTGCCTTATTTTAAGATCTTCAACACGAATTGTTTCCCATTTTTTAGCTATGCCTTGGTAGTCAAATGGTACACCAAAACTATTCGCATAATCTGCTTCTTAACCGTCGGCCTGTCCCCTCCACCAGCTCGGTCGGCCGAAACCCAGGTTTGGGCACCTCTATACCAGTGATCCTTAGCCTAGGAGTGGGCCCAACCTCTTAGCCAAATGCTCAATCAATGAAGGCCACTGAAACCCAAAATATATCCCAAAATCAATTATATGTATCCGCACCCGTCTTATTTTCGAAGTAAAAAGTCGCTCTCTTAAAAGGGCAAACTGTAAGGTAAAGCCGGTAAGCCTTCAGGTAATCAGTGGCAGTGGTCCTCCTTGCCATGAGCCGGTGATACACCTGGCTGCCAGTTCCTGCCAGGCGGGCCTCAAGCCCATCGGCTAAACAACTCGCCAGTCGTTGGCAGCCATCCCCGTCAGGTGAAGCATGCTTTCAAATCTTCTTTAGTAGCTCGTGCGCCTGACGCCAGTCGTCAGCTTCAATTGCCTGAGCACAGTTGATCAGGAGGGATCGATCATCTACCACATCTCCTTTGCTTTGTTTCTTGCTTCGTACCTTCCCTTTCTCTTGGCTGTCATGTTCACTCTTGCCGCCTTCGTGCTCCATTAAATCTCTTAAATGACTGATCTCATCGTTGCAAGAATTTCCGTCAAAAAGAAGGACCTTGTCGAAATTTGCGTCCCTGATCGGCTCGTCAGAGCTGACAGCTGAGTGCTTGGAGAACCTCCCTTCTGAAAGTGAACATTTTTCTTCAAATGGGTTCTTCCTACCAACTGTACCAAATTTTGTAATTTGGCTCTCTTGTTCTTGCCCCTCTGATTTGACAGCTTTGACTGGTTTAGTTTCCTTTTTTGGTTCAGGACGAGTGAGTTGATATCTGATTCACTTCCAAATCAATCACAAGCTTGTGGATATTTGGAATAAATTTCTTTGCCTTTTCCATGCCCCCTTCTGAAAATGCCAGACTGGTAAGTTGTCAACCGTCAAATCCACTGCTGGGCCTGCATTTACTGAAGTTTCCTCTGGAGAAGTTTTGACATTTACAGAGAAGTCTGAGGAGTGGGTCCAGTTACTATCTACTACCCCACTACTGTTATTAGTACTGCTACTGCTAACAGAATGGCTGTTGCTGGTACTGCAGCTATCACAGGGACTATTCAAGCTCTGATGGATGACAGGAGGGGGCCCACTGGAGGAAGGAGGGTATTCCTGTCCACAAGAATATCGTAAAAGGGCTTCTCGGCTTGTCTGATTGCTGCCTCCTCACAGTATGAATTGATCTTCTCATCTATGCCTTCTTCTTGAAGCATCTGGCTCATGTAGTTTAGGATGAGATCTCACAATATTCAGTCAGGACTCTCACCTTTATTTTCTACTGTATGGGACTCTAAAATTCTTTCTTTAACCGGGGTCAAGTCCGCTTGGGGCAAATTGAACAGGAGATCTCGAGTCGGTAACAGGGAGTGCATCGATAGTTGCGCTCGGCTGGGGCAAATTGCCGTATCGGCCTTGGTCTAGAAAAGGTTGCGATTGGTTGAATGAATTGTACAAGGTGCGGAGCAAAGAAGAAAGAATCGTATGTTAGTTCATTCATTGTACCAGGGTGGCCAGAGCCAAAAACCCTGGAACCATTAGCTTCAGCTAGAGATAAGCCTGTGTAATTTACAAACAAGCAGATCCATTTCAGCATAAACACTCGAAATTGAATAAAGTGCTCAAGTATGCTGGAGCTGTTTCAATCCAAGTAGGGTCACTAGACCATGTGGGGTCCATCGCAAAAGTGAGCAATTAACAGATTTCACGCAGAATTTAGCAATCCTATAGTATGTAAGCATCCAAATTCGTTAAATCAATTCCACAAAAAACCTCCTGACTCAGAGTTTTATCCATCAAATGGGAGCCCTGGATTCAATCCTGGTACCTATAAGGAACTGGTACTCTGAGAATGAGAAAGCATGGATTCAATCCGACCGCCACATCCGACCACACTTCCCTCTGAATGATCGACTGAAATGCTGACTGACTATATATGAAAAAAAGATCACATCGTTCATATCAATAAACGTTTCCAGGAAGAAAAGTAATCCTTCTAGTTATCTATGCAATAAAATTTTCCGTGGTAGCGATAGAGTGAGAGAGTCATATCATCTAGTGAGGAGTATATTTAATTTTTCAGGCTAGGACCAACAAGCTGACTTTTAATTAAGCGTAAAGCTGGCTCGCTACATCGCTCTTCAGCCTAGTTCTGAAGGTAAGGGACTGAACCTTTCCAGGCCTAGCCTTCCTTGGTTGGCTCGTTCGTAGTTTTTATCTCATCAGCGCATCCTGTACGTTCTCCTTTGACTCCTTCTTGTTGGATGGGCAGATAGGAGGGAATTGAAAACCAGAAAGCCATCTTTCCTTGGGACAACTCTCCGAGGATATACTTGGTAGAAGCCTTACCGCACCGGACTTTAACACCCAGAAAAAGGTTAGCTTACTTGTATGTTTAATTCTATAGGGTAATTTTAAGTCTCTTAACGAGAATTCGGAACGATTCCTTCTTCACCCGCAACTCTCTTTTAGAAAAACGGGATTTGGTTTCGATCACGGCATATCTTTCCAGAACTCACTCCCCAACACCGACGCTATGTCTGAACTCGGAGAGGACACAGGAAATGAAAGGCCGATTCAGTTTAAAAAGCCAATCCCCTTTTTCAGCAGTCTTTGTACATGTATCTTGCTTTTTCTTATATGTTTACTTCTTAGCCAATTATTACCAGGGAGCTTAAATCTCATTTATGTAATTTTCAACAGAAGAGCACATGGTAATAAATAAGGAAAACACAAGCAAATATACAAAAGAATTAATTAGTTAATTACTTAATTAAATGACAAATAAATAAACAGGAATCTGTAATGGTGTTATGCCAACTAGTATTGGCTGAAGCTTTGGTCGCTGCATGCTGGTACAGAATAGAATGAACTGTTACCAATCCAAGATTCAATTTTTTGCTGGTAACCCGCATCTAAAGTTTCATTTCTCTAATCATATATTTGCATTTGTATAAGAGTTCTAACAACATCTTGCAGATAGAGAGAGCCCTGGTCAGGAGAGAGAGATGCTATGAATTCATATGTGAAAGGGTCTTCTGTTCATCCCATCAAACTCCGCACCTTCATCTCGACAGCAATGGACGTTGCATCGGCCTCTCCAAGACGGTATTTCTTTGAGGCAAGCATTGACAATTGAATCTTTTCCATTACAGCTTTCCAGAAATTTTCTTTTTGCCCCCCTTAATTGCTATATATGGTGATAGATTAATGCATAAGATTAATTGGTCCTAACACTCCTCCTTACTGAAGCCGAGCAAGGGTACAGTAAAAGTATATGCCCTATACTTTGCCATGAGATACATAAAAAAATTTTTATGTCCTTACCAAAGAAATATATCAAACAATGCATATGGATGGTTATACCATATACCCTACATATCTACAAACTACAGAGTACCAAAACTCCCACCATCAGTAGGCTAGTTGGTACATACTGGGATTTTCTGGAGGGAAGCATATTGCACATGGATATGATAATATATTTGCTTTTAGAAATAAGGACAGCTCCATGAGTTTTCGTCTAATAGTGCTTTGAGGCTATTTTTCTTCCTTTATTAACATGTATCTTAGGTGAGGAGCTACTATGCATCAGCGGAACATGAAAAGGAGAAGCTACAAGATTTTGCCTCTCCTGAGGGGAGATATTATCTATACAAATATAACCAAAAGGAGCACAGGACTGTACTAGAGGTATCCCTTTTGCACTTGAATAGTCATAGTAGCTTGGGTCAGTTTCCGGTAATAGTTTAAACTATGCCATAAGTAAACTGAAACCAACTCATTTGTCAGACTTGACAACAGAAATGCGACCACTAGATATATATTATGTATTTCATTGTCTGCCAATCTGCACTGGTTATAGTCTCGACAGTTGGCTACCAAATAAGTCCAACTTGTCAAGTAGATCTACAGCTACTTTACTGGTTCAAAGAGATTAGTTTGGAAACTTATTTAATATTTGCTAATTGTATAATTGATTTGTGCCTCAGGTACTAGAGGATTTCCCTTCAGTGGAGCTGCCGTTTGAGTGGCTGGTACAGCTGGTACCTCCATTAAAGAAAAGATCATTTTCCATCTCCTCATCTCCTTTGGCTCATCCAAACCAGGTGCATTTAACAGTTAGTGTAGTCTCAACGATCACACCATTTAAGAGAAAACGTTACGGGCTCTGCTCTTCTTGGCTCGCTGGTCTCGACCCGAACAAAAAAGGAGGTATACTTGTTGTAAGAAATGTCATTTCTTTAATGGACCTGTATTGTACCCTTGAAAGTATCGGAACATTATTGATGCGGAACATAGGAAAATGGGTTGGCTGTATGTATTATTACATGGGCAGTTAAATGGTCGGTCGTCATTGCCATCTTTTACTGCACTGGCTTTACCCAAAAGCATGAAACTTTCCTCTTTGCCAATCCCTTCCCAGTTTTGCTTTAAAAGACACCCAAACGGCCTTTGCTTGGTCCTATCTCTAGGTTATATAAATTATAAAAGGGGATGGATTTGGGTATCCCTGAAATAGAAAATGTGAGGATGGTGTTAAGTGAAAATTACCTTGTTCTTGAGGGCTACACAAGTTATTCTTCAGGGCTAAATCTCTTATTTTGATCTGAGCCACTCTTGAAAATCTTCTGTCGTTAATTTCAAAAGGATAATTTGCAGAAAAGCCCTTGGATTAACTAAATTTGTAAAAGATATGTCAGAAATACAATCCTATAAGGTTTTCTTTGTAGGATGAAGAAAAATGGTTAAACAACTTAATGGTGTTAAATAAGTATCTTTTCTGTATTGAAGTGAAGAGGAAGGGGCTTCTCCGGAAACATGTGGTGTGGGTCCTTTTGCAAATGCTACATACATGTGCAAAATATTATGTCATAGATTACACATCAAATTCAATCTTGTCCGCATAGGAACATGTATTTTATAACACTTACAATATTGTCTATAGAGTTTTGAGTGCACGGTCCCATACCAAACCTACTTATTCCCTTCGAACATAACCTTGCAACCCTTTTCTTACCATTTCTATACTCTAAATGGAGAAAAGTTAGAGCTGATTTTGTTTATGTTCTTTTTTCTTTCTCTATGGAGAAATTGAGGACGGTGTATATGTCCCTTTTTTTCTCTATATGTTGTGTTCTCAGATATCGAGGTTTTTAGGGAGCACGCTTGAAATACTAGCTTCTATAAAAAATCTCATGTCATATTTTTGAAAGAGATGTGCTTTATAATCATCAATCGACGAGAAAGTAAAAATTGTAAATTTTTAAGCATTTTAGTGTTGGTGTAAATGTCAGATCTAGTCCAGTTTGCAAAGTTTATAAAATGTTTGGCTCTGGAAAACCAAAATTGAACAATGCCTTTTAATTCTCACAGAGGTGCTTGCTTCTTCCTTCTTGCCCGCTTTCTCTGCTTCGGTGACTCTTACTCCTTTTCATTACCGAACTGAAGAAAGGAATACTGAAAAAAAGTAGGCACTCTACTATTAAGTAAGTCGTTAGCTTATCCATCTCTCTCTTTATCCTTCCTTCTTCCGCTAAGGCCAATTTTCCTATCTTTATTCTTCTACGCAGCACCAATCCTAAGCTAGGGAACGCCAAGGAATGCTTCCATTAATCATGGGTGGAAAGACAGGTAGGGGGATTGGCTGGCTTACTATGGGGAAGGGGAGAATAACTCAAAAAAGTATATAGCTACACAAGGGGAAGTCTTCTACCCTAAAACGTAGCCCTACTACGCCTGGCCCGTACTCTAGAACAAAAGTGAATGGAATGAGTTACATGCAGAAAATAGGCACTTAGGTACATAACAAACATTGTATAAGTAATGGATGAAGCTGCCTCCCTCGTAGTAATGTGCTTAACCGGGAGATTCTAAATATTTTTTCAAATCCTTGTAAGATGACTTAAAGACCAAAGCGTGGCAGGTAAAGGCACTCGAGAAATCTACAAATAATACTGGTCAGGAGAACCGGAAGCTGATTGAAAGCGTATCCTTGGTTGAATCGAGGATTGATGCAGGCGAAATCTTTCCAAGGTACCGCAAGGTGCTGAAGTGGGCAAAGCTGGACTTTTCTTGAATATACTTTTGATAGCTTTATTCTTTTTTACTTCAACAGTTAACATTCTAGTGCGGCTTCGCCCTCAAAACATCCTCTCTCTGTGCTGCTATATTACATGCCCGCCCATTACTTTCACTTCCATGAATCAGGCCTTTATCTATAAGATCAGTTTTTAACTTGGGCTACGTATTCGATTAGTCGCTTGGTTGTGGCAGAAGTGAATAGCTCCCTCCACCTCGGTACTTACTTCCTTTTTTAATATTGAAAGAACTTTGAAGAGATTTGTAGTATATACTGAATTCGATCGACGCTCCGCGCCTTTTTTCGCCAACCTTTCTTTGAAACCTTCCGGTACCACGCACTGGTGGTTTACAGTCGATTAGAAATTCCTGGTGTTTTCGCCTCTCGATAGACACAAGCATTTTAATGAAAAATTCTCTTAAAGAAGATTTAATTAGATTATCCCACCCTGCACAAAAAGTTTATTTTCATGTGATCGATTGACCAGGAAAGAACCTTATTTGGAGTTAGAAGGAAAGATGGGAAGAAGAGAAGGAAGCGTAGCTGAGTCTTTCCTTATATCGAAGCTTTTGAACAGGCGCGCAGCGGTGAATAGGGATACTTTCAAGGGGACCTTAACCAGGGGCCCTTGTCTGAATACCAGTGAATCGTTTATGCTAAGACCTCTCTTTATCGGTCGCTTGAGGCGCGCAGCGTTTGGAGCTTAGAGATGATTTTCGGGATGGTAGAGATGACACAAATCGGTCGTCAGTCTTTAATACGGGAAGCTTAATGTTTTTTTTTACAAGGGTAATTGTATCCTGCTTTGTTTGCCAAGGTTATGGGTGTTGTTGTACAAGTCCTGTAGTAGGCTACAAACGTCCTCTTTGGGTTCCTCCCAGAAGAACTAGAAGAAATCTGTCGAAGACCGTTGGGGCCACAAGCCTTCTCTTTGGCTAAGCTAAATACTGTGTGTGTCCTTTATCTCATCCTCGTTGAAAGGCACTATTAAAGAATCTATATTTTGATGTGGGCGAAGAAGGCCTGGAGGGATACGGGAATTTACATCACCGTCCCTGGCTGGATCCTAGTAGGTTTCTGTAGCGTGTAGTGAAGGCTTCGATGATTTGATATTGTGAGGTCAGTGGTGCTTGGTCGTCAGCTAGCTGAAGTTATTCACCTTTCTTCTCCACGAGGCCTTTGTATGAAAATCTTTGGTGTTGTTATCCCCGCTAGCTAGAGGGATTCTTCCTTTCCTTGCACTTCTTGTCTGGGCCCCTTCAGTTATTCATAATAGAAGAAGAATGATGCTTTAATACGAGTCCAGTAGGGTTTGCATTGCCAGAAAGGAGGCTTTGCTTCTATTGGGGAGTGTGGGAGTTTATCTGTACCTCGGCTTGCAGATGTCTGAGCAGGAAAGTGGAGAGGGCATTGGTCAGGCTATGGAGATAAGCCCCCCGGCTCCTAAGGTTTCTTCTAAGAGGTAGACTCCGGAGAGTAAGGCAGTGGAAGTTGAAAGTGCTGAGGAAGGGGAAGAAGAGGAAGATGTGCCTCTCATTAAAGATAGTGCATGCTGTGTCTTTTCAAGAGCAAAGGCCAAAATGACTCACCTACCGTAAGCTTGCTTTGATTGGAAATATAAAAAATTGGATTCTGCGATGCCCCTAGATACCACTCACCAGAAACTATACTTGCCCTTTCAAACTCATTATCCCCATTCTCCGTCTTTCAATGAAAAACCTTACTATTTTTTAGGTGGGTCTAAGGATACCTCGGTGGTAGGGAACATCTTAGAGTAAAAGCACGTTCTCATAAAGTTTTGGCAGAGAGACCATAAGCACATAGTTTTTTTCCTGGGTTGGGGGGTTAGGTATCCCCTTTCCTATCTGTCTGACTTTCATGTCCTGGCTTTCTATTTGCAAATTCCTAGTAGGCCAGTGTCCCTTTAAAATTGGTTACGGGGGCCTACCTCTTGAAGTAAGCTGGAGTCTTTCCCAACGGGTAGGGATACGGTTTCTAACCAGTTTTTACCAGAAAGTATAAGTTTCTACTTTTTGAGTTTCTTATTTCTATAAAAAAGGCTTTTTACTTTAGATTTTACGAGGTTAGTAGCGAGTTAAAAGGTTCGAAAGGAAGTCCCGTATCCCCGGTCTTTATGAATTCATTCCTTCATAAACTTTACCTGGATGGAGTTTGAGAAGATGGAGTTGATTCCAAGTGAGCTTACACGAGTAATCTACTATGCGAGGTACGCAGACGAGATGCTCTTCGTCCAGGGGGGGCGGTGGTCTGTCTTACGATCTGAAGATACTACTCGAGGACACCCTCGGTCGTGTCTTTAGTGAGCTGCGGTTGGAGTACACTTCCAAGGAGCTTCGGCGTTGGAGGGTTCACGTGGAAAAGAGGAGCCCAGGTAATTTCAAAGTACTAGGTTTGATATTGTCATTGGATACCGAAGGTAGGCTTCCCACTAGAATTCCCGCTAAGCGCTGGAGAAGTATACTTACAGTAAATATTCTGCAATAGATATTCTGATGGATCGATCGGTTGAAGAACCGAAGTAGTACCTGGGGTGAACTAACACAGGGACTCGTCGATGCGCTCCCAGGACTTATGGAGTAGGCTACCCAGAGGCTAGAGAGAAAATAAGAGGCCCCTAAGAACCAAGGTTCCAGAATAAATGTTGGAATATATGTTCTTAGACTTTGGCTAGGTTCACCAAGTGGGATTTTTAAAGAAAAGTTGTTGGCAATGGGAACGGTGGGAAAGGGGGGAGGTCCTACGTCTTCTATGCGGTTGAGTGCTTATGCTTTTTTTCGAAAGAAAGGAATGAGCTGCTTTTACTACTCCGTACTCGGACACTGACTTGGTCTCGCGATTTGCCATTTTCCCCATTTCCTACTCTTTAAGAATCGGATTCAATACTTCCGCCATAGCTTTGGTTTCCGAATGCGCTAGTCAACCGATGCAAGCACGGCTTACTTAACACCCTTTTTGTCCTATTCTGAGGTCGAGCTTTCTCCCCTCGTAGAACCTATAGTAAGCCTTATTGTTTCAAGAGTAGAATTCAACTAGTATTTCTTTTCTATGTATGGAAGCAGAAAGAAAAAGTACATTCTTTGGAGGGGATTGAATCTTTCGTTCCCGCAGATGTAGCCCTTTCAATACATGAATCATTCCAGGACCGGGGATGTCTTTCTTCTCAGTCTAGTCAGTACAAAGGACTGGACGGTCTGGTTAGAACTTTGTGTTTACTTTATATAATTAATTAAAAGAGTGACCCTTCGATGCTCATTCGATTTGCCCATTCCAGAAGTGAGGGTCCCCACCCCACTCTACTAAAGAGAAGAGTGAGACTGCTGAAGAGCATAGGCATAACCAGCAGATGTTTACGTTGCTATTGCTGTGGTATCACCCGGTGGAAAAGTACGCTCCGAACGAAGTCCTCACCTCCTCTAAAGAGGCATAGGCTGTAGGACGTGACGTTTCTAAAGAAGGGGCTTGAAACTCTTATTCTTCTGGTTGCAGGGAAAGACGTCGATTCTGTTAACCCCGTCCGTTACGTCAGTAGGAATTCTTCGTTGGTTATGCCTTCAAGTCCTAGGTCCTATGTATATGCTTATGAGACTCCGGGTGGGTGGTTCCCCAATCCCAATAGAATAGAACATGTCGACACACGGCACGAGAGGTACAGTAGAAAAGGTTCTCACTCCTTCAGGTGAAAGAAGGTAGCTTGACTCTAGTAGCCGGGTCAGGTTGAGACCGTTTTCCTTTTCTTTTGCGGAAGTCAAAGGCCGAGGTTCAGTGCTACATCAGGAGAAGAGTCAAGGCAAGACCGAAGCCCCCTCCCCGGAGGTCAACTTCTCGATTCTATACTTATGAAGGGACATATGTGAAGTTGGGCTATTTTTTGCTCTCGGTCAACTAAAGCAAGAACTGCCTGCTTCTCAAACTGTAAGTTACGCACCTAAGAGGGGGGTTAGGGTATAGGGGGATTCATCTGAAGTGGGTGCCTAGGGTTCACTCACTTTAGATTTCGAAAGCTTGAGAAAGCTTGAAAGTCTCGGGCTAGGTCACGCTAAGGAGTGGATGGATAGAAGCTTGACTTGCGGAAGTAGTTTTTCTTTCAGGTGTGTAGTAAATACCTGTTTTCTTTATGGTATGCAACAAGAATAGGAAAGCAGAGACTCCCTTGCTTCTTCGAAGGAATAAGCTTTTTAGCCTATTACTTGACACATCCCTTGCTATCAAAATAATAAGCAAGAATGAAGTGTAGTAAGGAAGGGAAGGGGAGTAAAACCAAACTTTTTCCTTTCCATTGCACAACGACCAAAGCAAAGCATGTGACCGAAACTTACGATTGAGGAGTTCTTCATTCAATATCATTAGAAGGGCTGCTCTTCCACCCAAAGAAGTCCCTCGAGCTCGCCGGATCGGATGACTCTCTATATCATCTTCTTCAGCGCCCTTTCCTATTCTACTTTTTAAATAGCGTAAGAAAGAATTTTACAGTTTATTCCGCTCACCAAGGTCTATTTACTTGTACGAGCGAAGTCTTCACCCCGATTTGGATACATATGCAGATAAAGCAGTCAATTCGTAGCCCCCCTCTCATCAATCCCGCGGGAACACTCACTCCATGTCCCGTGTGAGGCGCAGTACCAGACTAAAGTGCATAAACTATCAAGTTCGACCCAAGCCTAATGTTTCAGGCTAAATGTTCCGCGATCATACAAAGCAAAGACCAACTTGACTCATATTGTTATGAAAATTGGCAATCCTATGGTCTCTTACTCGACCCTTTTAGTGATGAACTGAATTTGAGCTATTCCACTTTCTTTTGGCAATCCTTGATTTTAGTGATTCTGATTAGAACGAAAACTACCTACACAATGTGGAAGCTTTGCTTCAGCTTATCAAGCACGTGACCAGCACCGCTGTCGCTCGTTTTCTGTAGCAGAATGAAGAGAATTTGCTGAGAAAGAGAGGGATTCGGCTACGAAGTTACGTGGGGTCGTCATCCAATAGTTTGAACCTTGAACCTACATGCCAACTAAAGTCCACAGCAGAAGAAGTTGGCCATGGCACCCACGGAGCTACCCGGGATAGGAAAAAAGAATTGTTGCTAGCCCGCCTTTGACTACCTACTTATTCTCCCTCCGAGAGTAGTTTTTTTCAGTAAGGATTTATCCGAACGAAACTTTTCTTTGCTTCAATTCGCTATCTATGCAGCCAAGGGCAAAGCTATTGCTCTGGTAAAGAAAGCCTAGGCCGAAGCCCTCCTCTAAGCCCAAGAAAAAGCCTACCATCTAAGCCCATATCTATGAAACTCAGCCCAATACCTAAGCCTATCATATATACTTTAGGCTTCTTCTTTTCCAGCGGCATTGCAGACCTATCGCTAAGCTCAAAAACTGCTGAGTAAGCAAGAGCAAGTTATTCCTCCTCGTGCAAATGAGGGGAAATAGATATAGGCAGAGATTGGCTTAAATGCCCAAGCCGCCCATCCCACCGACCCGATTTAGTAAGCAACCAAGCGATAGGACCTGGTGCTTTACTCTATTGTCTACTTTCATCCCTTATAAGCACCTTCCAACGAAGCCTCATTCTTGCACCCGCCATTCTGGGCAGGTCGAAAAACTTGCCTGTAAGGGACCCCTCTTCTCCCCTATGAATCCTCTTCTTCTCCCTAATGTCTCCGCGATGGTCAATTCAAAATTCCTACAGATGCCCATTGTTTCAGTTACTTCCCCAAGCCTATACTCTTCGATGGATTGTTATTTGGTGACTCTCAGCACTCGTTCGTCGGATCTCAAGGTGTCAATCTTCTCCTTTTTCTATCTTGACCTTTTGAATGATAAGTGTCCGGGTGCAGCCAACCCGCAGAACTCTTAGGGATTTGGTAAGTCTGAACCCGAAAGATTAGTTCTACTGTCAAAAAAGGATTAGCTAGCCGTGCCCAACAGACAAGATAATGAAAGACCTTGCTTCTACTTCTAGGAGCGAAGACCCTTGAATAGAGGGTAAGATAAAGAATGAATCTGGACGCTAAAGAAAGGGGTTCTGCTCCCTCTGTATCATAGTTCTGCTCGCGTAGGAAGACAACTAATCGTTCTAAATAGTACCAGCATTCTTTATTGACCTCCTCTTCAATAAGCTTAATGAACTCATTAGGGCCTTTATGAGTATCAAGTCATGCCTTTTGGTCTCACTAATGCTCCTGCCACCTGATGAACCACATATTTCAACCATAACAGAAAGTACAACTTTGACACAACCAAGAAAACAGATGAAAACAGAAACAAAGTACAACTTTTGCACAACCAAGAAAAGGGCTGTGCGAGCTAACGCACAACGAGCAAGAAAACGGCTGCGTGTGCTAACGCGCAACGGATTGAGCACACTAGCGCGAAAGCCGTTGCTTGTTCTTTCGCGGTAGCCGTAGTTTGTTGGTGAATCAGAAAAAAGTGAGTTATCAAATGTCCTTGTTAAGGCAAAACAGGCACTAGGCCTTTTGTCGGTAGGTCTTTCCTACTTGTTTTGCTTTGATTCTAATTGGCTTGCTTGTGATCAACAAAGTGTTCGTTATTATTCTAATTTGTAGGAAAGCACTCGTATTCTAGCTTCTCTTTCATGTTGCCAAGATCAAACATGCTTTGCTTTTGAGAGTGAATAAATAAATTGAACTAGTGCGCTAAGTACGTTGCTACAGACCGGGAGAATGGCAATAGCATTTGGAAAAGAGTAAATAATTAGACAACTGCCGTCAGTCAAAATACTGATATCTCTCTCGTTCACTTAAGTGGTAAGAAATGCTTTAGGTGAACATGCATGCTGCAAGAATGATGTATTATTCCTTTGTTATTGATACCAACTCCGTACTTGTGTTTTCTGGTAAGAATTTGAACAGTTTTGCGTGAAGAATAAGCATTCAATCATTTTCTTGTCTTTTTTCTTCCCACAACTACCCTTTAGATTTTATACACCATCCTGCCAGTCAATCCGCTCACATCTTGCTTTCGGCACTGGCACTATTGAGAAGTTAGTTAAGTGCTTTATGATCAGTTTGGTTATATGAGTAGCAACTCTTCCATTAAGAGTCTAAGCCCAAATAGTGGCTGGTTCAAAAAGAGTACTTGATCTTGGTGGTCCTAGTTTCGTTAATTAGAGATATAAAATTAAACACATAGCAGGGAAATTGAGCATAGACTGAACTTCAATTGATTATGAAAGTGGAATAAAACTTCGTAGAGTGAGATCTTTTAGTGATTTGGTCTAAGATTCAATCACATAGTATACGGCAAAAAATATTGCTTCTTTTTGCATTCAACAAGAAAGAGAATTGGTAGTCCACCATCATAGTACCTGAATTTGATTGAATAGCTCTATTTGTAGTCTTCTTGTTTTTGACAAAGTGGTCTAGACATCGCTTCATCCCTTTCACCACATAGCTTCCCGAAGCAAGCGGGCCACCAATGGGGGAAGAGTTTCTGGTTCAGAGAGGACATTCTTTTTTTATTGTTATTTAATTAGGATTGGCAAATTGATGTATGTCAGTGAAGAATGCAAGTTGACCAATAGCAGCTATGAAGAACTGCACCTGTGCAGCATGTCATTGATAAGTGATTGACCTTGAATAAGCCATTGAAATGCTATCAAAAGATTGCTCTGTTGATAAGTTATTTGAGTTCTAGATGTCTACAACTTTCCACACTAGTTGTGGCTTTGTATCTGCCACAGAGCAGACTCCTTTGTCTAAAGCTGAAACCTCTTTCTTCAGTGAGAAAAAGGTGGATGTCCCCTGAAGCTACGTGGATCGCACTCCAATCAATATCTTCCTAACTCTCTCTCCTTGTTTGCAAATCTTATCACACAAATGGGTTTCCGGCTCAAATGCCTTCTGATTTCAACTATTTATCAGAGGGAAAGTAGACACCTAATGCGGATTAATGGAACTTGCGGTGCTTGTTTATTAAGTGGAATTTGCTAGATTTGTCTGTGGCATGTGGATGTGTAAAGAGTGCTTTTGAGGTTTGTATTTCTGTCGTTAGCGATTGCTTATTGAGCACAATGTATTGTTTGCTTTGACTTGATTTGCCAATTGATTATTTTGTGAAACACAAGAAATTGTCATCTTGCTTTCAACGTGGCACTCATGGCAACTATTTTGAGAGCACTAATTTGGCACAGTACGTTCCTTTGATTATGTATTCCTTTAGGCTATGAGACTTTGAAGTTCGAATTTAACATGTTTCCCGCCCGTATAACAAAACCCATTACTGTCTACATCCTAAACTATGTATTGATTCCGAGAGCATACAGTGACTAGTGACAAGCAAGTCAACGTTATAAAAGAAGCACAACCATAAACTATTGCTATGAAATTGGATAGAAAGAAAGACGTGCCGAGTTGATTTCATCAATCCAAAAGAATATAATATATGGAAGACAAACAAAAAGAATGCAAGAACAAATGTCACAATATGACCTATTATTCTTTTGTGTTTTCTTTTGTGCTGCGTCAAAAGTGTACTTATTCAGATGAGATAATTGTGGTAGCATGAAATTCCCCTCTCCCAATCTAAGCACGAGGCCTCGGCGCGCTATTAGCACAATGGCACAAGACAATATGATGTTCTAAGGCAAAGCCAAGAAGAAGAAAGATAACCTAGAGTCCATAAGTTCTTGTTGTTTTAGTGATCCAACTGTCTGACCTATGAAAACGTGCTCACATAATGGTTGGGCTCTTTTTCTCCATCAAGTAAGAAGAATGCACTGAGTGCAGAAGCAAACTTACCATGACTTACTTTCCCCGACTACTCTTCTTCTCATTAGCACCCACCTTGCCTATCTACGATCTGATTCAGAAAGCTTGAAGGCAGGCAAAGAAGAAATGCCTACGACTTTGACTGAATGATGCAACTCATGAACTTCCACCACATGTATTGTGAAGTCATTAAGAATGAAATTGGATGTCCGAGGTCAAGTTGAATAAAGGCGCCCGAGAGTGACTCAAAGAAAAGGTTTGCCTCCAATTCTCCTATTATTGAATTAATAAGTAATTACTACTTATGCAATACTGAAAAGCTTGCCAGCTTGCCTTGTCAACAATATGGGTCTCATCGCAATCGTGCACATTGTGCGTTGTTGACTCACCCACGCTTTGGATCAGTTGTCATTGCCGCCCGGTAAAATATGGGGTTTGGGTTAAGTATAAATTCGTGAGAAATCTCTCTACGATGTCCTTGATCCAAGGCTCAGTGGTGTCCTACAATCCACGGCGGGCGGGTTCTAAGGGTAGTAGTGTGATTGATAAGGCAGTAGAAGAGCTCAGATCTCAACTAACACAAGCTCAAGAGCTTATCTGAGGTTTGAGGAAGAAGCTGAGAAGAGTATAAAGAGGGAAGTTTAGATGCAGGAGTTGATTGTCCATCATTGATCAACTCAAGACTGTTAAGGAGCAAGTGACACAAGCTCTTAATCTGGAGATGGATGATAGAATGACAAAGTTTGAATCCAGGAAAAGACGGGAAAATACTGTGGGTAAGAACTGAGGAAGAAGAGATTCCAGTGCATCTGGTGCTCTGGACTAACAGGCAGAACAGAAGGGCAATTATGTCAACTCCGACTGAAACTTCTCATGAGGAGTTAGATCTGAGCAGAAGAGAGCCTAGATTTCAGCTACCTCGATCTGATTGCCCTGGGTTTAATGGTGATAATCCGATAGAGTGGGCCAGAAAGTGTGTTGGTGCTTTTTTGAATTGTACCAGGTGCCTGACATGTACAAAACCAGGCTGGCAACATGACACTTTCAGGGTAGAGCTGAGGAATGGTATGGGGGGATGGAAAATGAACAGCCGCAAGAATTAGTTGAATTAGTTAAAAGGAGATTCAAGAAGTGTGGGACCAGAAGTGCAGTAGAGGAATTTAAGAGATTGCATCAGACTGGATCTGTAGAAGATTACATGGATCAGTTTGAAAGGGCGCTAAGCTGGGAAAAGAATGGTCACAAATTTCAGTTTTATTTCAGGGTCATTGATTTGGGCACCTATGACATGGTGCTGGGTGTCAAAGAGTTTGCTATCTATTTGGATTTGCCCTAACCTTACAATTCAAGAGGGGCACAGAGAATGTCGAGTTGAGGAGCTGTAGAAGAAGGGCGTTAGCAACAGATTGAATAATGAAATCAGCTCCGATTGGTCGGCTCGCTCCATCCTTCCGTGGGTGGAATTTCACCTCATGCCCCAACTCCTGACAGTCAATACCGAATAGTGACAACCACAATTGCATGAAAGCATTGAGAAACTGCTTGCCAGAAATGAAGATATCTTCACAGAGCCCAAAACCTTACCACCACAAAGATCGATTGACCACACCATACCTTCTTCTTTTGTCGGCACTAGCTCAAAAAAGCTCTCAATCTCCAATCTCCCCAAGTAGGATTTGCCCCTACGCCTACTGGACTAGCAAAAGACCAGTTGAACTTATTTCTCTAATTTTCTTAATAGAAGTTTGTTATACATATAAAGCAAGTGGGAAATAAAAGAGAGTTTTAATTATAGTGGAGAAGATGCTCTTAAACTTACCCCCAAAAATCTTCAAAACAACTTAGTCGTCACGCGCTTGAGAGAGAGAGACAAAGGATACGAGTGCCCAATTGCTAATCCGTTATTACGTGGCATTTGTTCAAACGGAATGTTTTTGGATCGCTGGATGTGGCCGTTTAATTTAGAAAATGTGTTACATAGCACAAGTCCGGGAATGTTGCTACATTCAATTTCTGAAACATTTCAGGGGAGATGCACACACCGAAACACACAAGGATGCCTTGCGAGACTAAACAAGTTCAACCGACGAAAACGCAATGGTCTTTGATGTAACATACCACGGGACCCACACATGTCAACAAAAGACTACTCAACCTAACTCGAACCTGCTAATTGCGAAGCAAAAGCCAGACCAAGTCCGGGACCAAGACTTGAAACCGATTAAACCATTTAAACCCGAGGTCAAATTCAAGACTGATGAGGAAGGATTCGACTCTGGTTTAATGCAGCTTCCAGTTCCATCTTTCCTCAGTGGTTTCAGTGAAACAAACTTTCTTTCACTTTCTGATGTTGGTGAGTATGGAGATTTTAATGAATGGATTCCCATGGCTGGGTACTAATTCACCGGTGCCTTACATGGATTTCGTGATCGAGAAATTTGAATTCGACCCGAATTTCAATATGGATGCTTCTAGCTTCTTCACATGAGGCACTCATTAGGAATTGTTCAGAGATAGATAGTGTTATTTGGAGAGAAGGGAGGATAGTGGTTTTGTAACTTTGTTCCGCAATGAGGAAATTTTTCTTTTATTTGATAAGTAATAAATTAGGTAGATAAGGCTTAATTAAGTGGGTTTAGCTTTATTATTTCCAATTTAAATAAAGGCTTTATGAAGAGTGTAATGTAGTATTTAATAGAAATGGTACGGACGGATGTACCTGGCTAACTTTCTGAAAATTCTTAGCTTATGGCTTGTAACTTTTTTTAAATTAAAATAGAAGCAGGGACCTTGTTTCCCAACTACATGCTCTGTTGCTCCCAAGAACATAATATTATTAATTTTCCAAAAACCGCTTAGGATGATTTGTTGCATGAATGCTAATTATAATAGATTCAGTTAGATACGTGATAAATATACATGTTTCAGTCTAACCCGACGTATCTTGTTACTATTAAATTAGGTCAAATTGCTGCACTTCAAAGAAAAAAAAGAATAAGAAAAAAGAAAGAAATGAAAAAAATGTTTAATGACTGGCACAACACACAATTCAGTGCCTTCTTAGGCCCTTGATCATGGAAATGCCACTCTCAATCTTTTCTCTTAGCTGCGAGCTAGTCATTTCTTCAGCCAAATTATCAATTTTGTTAATTGTGAATAATACACTAGAATTTACTAGTATTTGCAACTAGAGGGAGAGCAATGATCAGTGGCCTGAAGAGTCTGATGAGGAAGAGGAGGAGGTAGATGTTGGACTGGTACGTGCTGTTCTCCGAGTAGGTACCGGTGCTTCCACATAACCTATACAAGGGGCTTGAGAGGGCTGACCCGCATAGATCACTTCATTAATTAGTGCTACCAGATCCTCCTATCCTACTTCTTGATTAACACAGTTCGCTTACTGCAAAAGAATAATTTTTTAGTTTGGAGCAACAAGAAGGAGAGTTGAGCTCTATCTAGAAGTAGATTTCCTTTTATCTTTTATGCCACGACGCATAGGACTTACGTGCCCATAGGGATAAGTTTATTCAAAGAAAAAGGGGCCCTGCACTTTTGAGAGTGCGAGGGGAACTCAGTCCGTATCTGTAAAAATCTATTCGGGTGAGGTTTATAATTATTCCATTTGTATAGTATATATAATTGATCGAAGGAAAGGGGGGGGGGGGGAAAGGCCACAGAGTCTGAGATTGTAGCTGCTGCTGAATTGGCAAACGTGCACAAGTCAGTGGTTTACTACAGGTTAGCTTCTACACATCTGGTAGGTATGAGCACAAGTTTTTTATGTACCATCCGGTATTGGTATGAACAAACCTAAATTCCAATCCTAAGATTTATCTTTTTCAAATATTTTGTTTGCTGAAGTTGCTAAAATCATGTGAATTTCATAATGTATGGATATGACAGGGTAAGATGTAGAGGGAAAGAACTCATATTTTTTTCGGTTACTGACACTTGGTTATTCGAAAGGTCCACTACAGTGAGATTCTCCATAATCAAGAGTAAGGTAAGATCTAGTGTAGTGAACCGTTGAAGTTGTTTGAATCTAGTCCAAGATATCTTATAGCGCGGAAACTCAATATAGAGTTGGGAATGGGACCTTTCAGTTGATTGTTACTTAGGTAAAGGTCAGTGAGTGGAAAAAGTGTAAGATCCATCTAAGGTTACCGGAAAATTGATTTCAGGTAAAGAGTTTGGGTTTGATGGAAGAGAGAACAAAGATTCCGGAATTTCTCCCATAGAAACTCGTTGGATAGATTTAGTTCTTCAAGGGAAAGGAGCTCTTCAGTTCCAAAAGAGTACTCCTGCTAAAGAAAGAATTAGAACTAAACAAATGAGATAGATATTTTGAGAACCAGGATCGCATCACTGAAACTATTTCCGGAGAAGTCAATAAAAGATAGCTTTGGTTGGTTTACAAGGGTATCTGCCCTATGGAAAGATCTAAACTAAAGTAGTAAAATATTTCAGATTACCAATTGAAACTGGTATGGATCCATAGAAAGCAGTTTCGTAGAGCTGCAAACTTTAGAGTTTGCTCTCAACAGGCGCGTAGCGGTTCACTTTCCTTCTAAGAGAGTAGAGAAGTTGGCCCGGCGCTTCAATCTATCGTAGTTTAAGAAGATCAGTGAGCTAGCTAGAACGATTCAAGGGCGCGTTGCATAGCTGAGTAATGTTTGGAATGAAAGAAGAAAATGAAAGAATAAGAAGAATGTGAGCGCCAGTCAAGTGTAGCGATGACATCAGCCGGTGTGCATAGAATTGAATGAGGAGGAGCGCCTAATTCTGGTATGTATAAAAAGGCCCCTAGGGAAGAGTGGATGGTTCGGAAAACAAGTTTACAGCTCAGTACAGATGGCTTTCTCTCTTTTTTTGGAGCAGAAAAGCATACTTATCTGGGAGATCCTACTTCTCAGAAAAAGCCTGCCCTTTCTACTATCGAGTGAAGCGGGCTACTTACGAACCTCCCGCATAAATTCATATGTAAAAAAAGAATGACGTAGTATAGAGAAATTACTTGTTCTTCTCCTCCAACATTACCTGACCTATGTGGCCTACCCCAACTTAACCAATGGAAGGTCCGCCCGCCGGCCTCTCGAGAACCCTCCACACCTTCTTGCTTGGATATAGACCAAGAGACCTACCTTCCCGGGGCCCTATCAATAAGCATCGAGGTCTTTGCGCGCACATTCGAAATAGATTATTGCACTTGACGCCGAAGGGAAACTTTTTCTAAGACATAAAGTTCGCGTGGGTTCAGAAAGGATCTGATCGTAGATAGAGACTGAAAGCTGTGCGCGGGGATAGGGGCGGATGTAGCCAAGTGGTTCAAGGCAGTGGATTGTGAATCCACCATGCGCGGGTTCAATTCCCGTCGTTCGCCCAGGGAGAGAAATTAAAGAAAAAAACTTGCCCCTTTGAATCTCGAGGCTTTCAAAGGCATCCAAGCAATAGGTATCCGATTGAAAGATTCGTGTCGACCGACCCCTTTCCTATCTTGCTTTGCCTAAATAACTATCTGGTACGTTCAGGCATCTAGTGAAGTTCTTCTTTTTCTAATGGTCTTCCTTTATTTGTCTAAAATAACTTATGAGCTTTTCATCAACCAACGGAAAAAATCTATATATATGAATAGATGAAAATCTCCTAAGAAGCTATTTATGTTATGTTTCATTATTATGTTTTGATTTTTGTCACAGGTCTTCTCTACTTTTTCGGCGGCCCATTTTACCAGCACAAGCTTCTCGATTCACTTTTTCAGGGAAAGAAAAAGGAAAGCATTGCCCATTTCTTTTGTTTGAAGTGTGACAGTTTCTTCTAATTTTTCAAAGAATTCTCAAATCTCAAGTTGAATTTTGCTTAGCGCCTTTTTTTTACTTTTTTTTAGGTCTTTGGGTTCATGATATCACCAATGAATACCGCGCTCTTCTTGACGTTATATGGCAAGGCGCTCAGCGAAGGTATCAATCAATTTCTCTCTAAATCATCCACCAGTGCTTTTGAATTCATCTCAATTGAAGTATATATCATATGAAACCTTTGGTTGGGTATTTTCACGAGTTCTAATAAATTAACTTGAATAGAAGTCATGTCTAGATTAATTCCATTATTTTTCTTTGTAGAAGTAACATGTTTTAACAATACATGCAGTACTTAACTATCTTGCTTGATTCAATCTCTTTCTTTCAGCATTTCTTTATCAAGTTCTTGGAACTTATGGTTATTGGTTGAGGCCGCAGGTCTAACAATCATCTACAGTGTTTTTCTTCGCTATCGACTAGAGGGCTTATAAATAACCTTTGAGAGACACAAAAACAATCACAAAAAAACCACTTTCTAGTTAGTATAAGCAAGTTTCAATTAAAAGTTGAACTGGCGGAAGAAGGAAAAATAGAAAAGAAAAGGGCGTAGCCATCCATGAAAGTGAAGAATATGTAAAAAAAGGAAAGTATCATAGATAGAAAAAATATGTTGGCCAGTTCAAAAGCATTTCCTTTTAATACTACTCTGGACTGACTTTTCCTTAATTACTGCAGGAAAATCATTTAGTGCAGTGAAGGAAAAGGTAAAAAGGGACCTTCCGTCCATTCAATTGGCATCTTGGAGTTCTTAACCTGTTCTCCACGGTCCTTATTTCCAATCTAAATAACACGTTTCCTCTAAAGTAGTAAAGAAGGCATTTGAATTAAAGTAGACGACGACTCTTGTTCCAGACTCAGTACACGTGAGGCGAGTTGCATCACAGCCGTGTTTGTCGGTGCACATGCAACCCTTTGTTTGGTAGCCGGATTCTCCCATCAGCCACAAAAAAGCGCTTAAGGTTTTGGTTTTTCCAGTCCCGCCCGGCCCAGGTTGATTGGGTTTATTTCCTTGCAATACATGGATGAGATGCAACTAAACACAGCCACGATCTGAGGTAAAATTCATTGTTCCAGCTCCTACACCATTGATGCGAGTTGTTTCACCAACTCTCAATATCTGCCATAAATAAGAAATGAGTACAAAAGTTAACAAATTTCAGGAATGTTAAGACAAGTCTCATCGTATCACCGGTACCAAAGCCATACCAGTTTGGCAGTAACTAAATGTCTTTTTTGGGCGCTGGAATCTTTGGGGCTTTATGGCTAAAATTGAAACTGATGAGATTCGAAAAGGTGGTCTGTACCGGTCCTGGTAATGTCCGGCACCTTGTGGTAATGGTATGCACATCCTGTACTGTCTAACTGGTACGGAAAAGGAATCTGCTATTCTATGAAACAGATAGCATGCTTGTATGTATTAAGGTTGCAAAACTCCATATTCCCCCCAAAAATACATTAGTTTGAGTCTATGGAGTATGATAGTGCACTCTAAGCTGAATGAAGTCCACAAACCGCATTTATTAGATGAAAATTCTGATGGATTGCCACCAAGCCCAAATCTTACTATATGTCGTCATATTCACCAAAGAAAGACCAAAGAGAGTGCCCCTATCTCTGTTCCTTTTACTATATTGATTTCGCCACTTCTAATTCAAAAGAAGTCTTTTTTTAATATATATTAGGTGGTGAGTCATCATCTCCTCCCCTTGTCACGAACGCTAAACGGTACACCTCTCTGGCTAAGGTAAGAAAATTTCACTGGTCGTACATCACACAACACAAAGATGTCGCCTTTCTTTGGAATGGTCCGGGGCTGATACTTGGTTTGGATACGATCTGTTCGATTTGGTACGCGGCGAGGTGATCTCTTCTCTTTTTCGAGTGAGAGTATTCAACCAAAGGGGTTTTCAGGTACTGCCTCCAGAGCAGAGGAAATATCGGCGCGTATATATATACTTCTTCGATCAAAGGGAGAGTAAAGGATGACAAGTACCCCTGAATCGAATGTACTGCCATTCTTGTTCACCTACTTTGACAAATGGGTTTAATGGAATCGAGCGAAGAAAGAAAAAAAGACTACATAAATATTTCACGAAAAAAAGAAAAGAAGAAAGAAGTCGAGTTCAAAATGACGAAGGCATATTCACATATATAATAGAGTGTAGCGGTTGTGTTATACGCTTCTGAGTGAGGGTCGGGCCCGCCCGTTGGGAGTTAGTTTCAGTTATTCATCAGTTTGTAAGCCAAATAAAAGGAACTTGTGTGAGTATTATCGGTCGCTCAATAAGGGACATTGGTCGGTCGCGTTGCTTAACACCAATCTTTTTCTAAGATCTTTTTACGCCTTGGTGTAGCTTTACATGTTTTGGGCTTTCTAACTCAATCATGTTGAGTGAGGTTTGTTTGCTTTGCAATTCTCTCTAACCAACTGATTTTTCCGAGCATTGCTTACAAACAAAATAATCCTTCGGCTTTTCTTTCTGTGTCAGTGAAACCTGAGGCATATTATCCAGCTCCATATCCTGGACATGCTTCATCTTGAACCAATCTTTCTTCATCTTTACAGGAACCTAGTCTCCCAAGATATGTCTTTGTTGGTGAGCAGGAAGGTAGTGTGCTGTCCTGCTACCTTGCTTTGTTCATCAAAGCAAGCGGAGACACTCTAGATCTACTTAAGCCATGTGTACCAACCTGATTTGGAGGGGGATATACTATGGGAAAAGCACTGAATCTATCTCCGCAGTTGGGGCTTCGCCCTTGTTGTAGAAGTTGGTCATCCGTTTTTGGATTCGTGCATCAAACTCAGTCGGAGTTCTTTATTATCATAAATCAAGAAACTAGGCTAGATTGAACTGTGTGTGAAAGGGAAAGCGCATGGTAGAGTCACTGGTCTGGACTAACAGAGAGAGTATTCGGTCCGATAAGGAGAATAGCCGAAGTATTTTTCTTAGTGAATTATATAGGTACCGAAGTTATCCGAGTGTTTGCTGAGGTGGTAAGTTAGTGTCATAATCTAGGAATGGCTTTCCAAGGCGATTCATCACTGCTTCAACCCACGCAATCAATAAATAGATCCTTATTTTCTACACATCAATCAAGCAAAACCCCGTAAGCACTCGAAGAAAGCTGGCCATGTTCATATCGAAGCATCCGCATATGAGTTCCGCCTCTATCTTCGGCCACGTGAGCTTTTTCTGCCACTTTATCATAGGGATGGCAGCTCTTATTTGGCCTGTTTCAGATAAAGAGAGCACCAGGCCGGGTTCCTCTTTTCTTACCAAAGAACTTTCGGTCGATCATGGCCCATGCGAAGTCGATTCGCGAGGCCTCACAGGCACGAAGAAGCACGGTCCGTTATCCCTTACTCGGTCCGTAGCTGGCATTTCGCCGCGGCACACCAAAAAGAATGTCATCCGCGTACCGCGCGTAGTAAATTCTGACCTGCCACTCGCCCTTCTGACTCTGGCACTCCAAGAGTTAACCCATCGACTTGTACGTACGTCCAACTGGTGCAGGCCGCTAAGGATGAGTACAGGCGAGATTGGACTACCCTGCGGCCACCTCGCGACACGCATAGTTCTTCTCGTTGCGGTCATAGATGTCGGTGGTAAGGAAGGCGTGGATGAGCTGAAGGAAATCTTCATTCTCTGGGCCGAATCTAAGCCTTAGTCGTGGCATAAGAAGGTCATGTCTAATGCAATCAAAGCACTTGACCACATCGCACTGCACGTTGGAGTCCATCTCAGGCCATTTAGCCAACGACTCCAAGAAGTAAGGCGAGCCCCCCTCTAAAGCCATGTGAACAAACTAAGAAGAGAGGATCCAGCTCGTCGCGCAGAAGTCGTGCTAAAGCGTTTAGCACTAATTAGTGTTGTTGGTAGACCATACCTAGTTATGAGATCTTGCCAAACAAACTCTATGACTTTCTTATAATTTCTATTAGCGTACGGTTTAGCCTCAACCCATGACGAGAAATAATCGATTGCGCAGAAACTTGCACTGTTTTGAACCAACAGGCATGGGCCTATGATATAAAGTCCCCACCCACATGGCAAAGGGCCATGGTTATACCAATGGAGTCAAAGGTGTTGATGCCTTCCTGGGAATATCACCCATTATCTGGCACTGGTGACACCTTTGGGCAATGAATCTGGCATCCCTCTCCATGGAAGGCCAGTCAAACCCTTGTATTCTCGCCTTCAAAGCCATCGCCTTGTACCCCACCCCTCATGTATTTTTTTTTCTCAACAGTATGCATCCGCCGCCCTGTCTCCTTATGCATCTCAGTAACGGCCTACTGAACGCCTTTCGGTACAGAGATCCTTCTTTCTATCAAGGTCAACCTTTTGGTCCCATATATTAAGTAAGGCTTCCCTAAGTTGAAAGGACTTTATATGAGGAAAGAGAACAGATAGATCAAAAGCAAGGTCTTGCATATTTTGAATAGTTGGCCTCAGTCATAAGTGGTAGTTCTTTCTAGTAGGAAGAGAAGATTCAGTCGAATCCAACCTCCAATCCTGTCTTTGAGGAACTTCATAGAATTTTACAGAACTCCATGCAGAGAGAGACAACTTTGGTGCATTCAATATAGTTGAGAAAGGGTACCGATCCTTCAGGAAAAGCAAGCTGGGAAGGGAAAGCGGTTCATCTTAGTAGTCAATTACCTGAGCAATAACTTGAAGGTACCTTTAGAAAAGAATAGTTCAAAGGTTACCTAGCCTATGATCCTCCAAATCCTCCAGAGATTGACTACGAGCCATACCCAGCGGGATACATATTGCCCAAATTGAACCTAAAAGATGGATCCAAAAGAGCATTTGGCGAGGTTCATCGCTCAGCGTGGAGATACTTCTGGAAAAAAAGCTTTTTATTGAGCCCTCGTCGCTTACCCACATTGCTTTCTCTTGGTATACCTCCCTCTGTGCCTCCTAATTCCGTGAAGTCCTGGGAGCATATGTGCGATTTCTTCAGGCGGATTCCGACCTTCTAAAGAAAGAAGTCAGTCACTACTGACGACTTGAGGAAATGCATCCAGGAACCGACAGAGAAAGCCCAGGAGTTCATTGCTCGATTCAGACTCTTGGCGATGCAATGTTCGAAGCCATAAAAAAACAAGTCTCTATTTGCGGATTGCGTTATGAATTTCGAATTCCTCTTGCTCGGGATAACGACATTTGCACAGTTAATAGAACGAGCTTCAGAATTGATGGATATTCTTAAGGAGACAGAGGTGAAAGCTATCACTTTCCCAAGAATGGCTCAAACGTTGTCGTGACAGACGTTTCAAAAAAGTTTGTACCACAGTAGATGAAGAATAAGGGCAAAGAACATAAAGAGCAAAAGAAGTACAATTTCAATCTCGTTCACACTGAAATGTTGTTTGAAGTTCTTATGTCCTTTGGAGCTCTCGAGTTGCCTGACTCCGATTCAAAACCTTTTCCAGGTGCTGAAAACAATTACCGCTACTGTCAGTGTCACAGGAGGATGCCCTTCAAAGGAGGATGGGTCACGGCACAGGCTATTGTGGAACACTGCTTGATATTATTCAATATTAGATTGCTAATTAAGAATTCGACTGGGTATAAAAAAAGATCCATTGCCGAATCATAAAGAGTACAGTCCAGAGACAGGCAAAGCTGTCCAATTGAATGAAGCATAGTGCATCTTTCATTAAGTGAGATTCCAATTCCTTCTGTTACGGCTAGGAAGCGGATGAGTGGCCGTATTCGACCACCTCTTTATCTTACGGCTAGTTCCTTGAGATTCGGGAAAGGGAGAGAAATTGTTTGTTTATCTCCCCTTTTTTAACCATTCTTCTTCTCGATAGCCAGATAGCATAAGAATATTGTTACTAAGAAAGCAGCAAATCCCTTCCCTTCTACGAAGAAGCTAAATCAACTTTCATTCATCAAAAATGACCTTGCAACAGAAGTTTCTTTTAGTAGTCCACTTTGACTGATAGATCCCAGATCTTCAATTACCAGCCCCAAAAGTGAGTGCCACCCAAAAAGATATGCGTAGCGCTTCATATGAACATGCCTCTAGAAATTCCTTGAAGGAGAGAAAAATACGAGGTGAGGTCTTGAATGCTCTTAGGCTACCGATAAGAATGAATTCCGACGCGAGCATTCCATCAACCAGTAATCCCTAACGTTGTTTTCACATCCATGATTTGGACTTTAGATATAATAATATGTAGAAGAGGGGTCTGCTTCAGGAGATGATGCCCAGGCTCACCACGCTTTGGAACAACATAACCTTATCTAGGTCACTCGTTTTTTAGATCCGAGCGCCTACGACTTCTTAAGCCTCCTAAGCTACGAAAAAAGGTGCGATTACCTACCGAGAGGGAGACCTAAGAGTCGTTGTTAAATGAATGTAAAGTAAGAAAATACAGCTGCAGTATCCGCCATCAGTAGAATCCCCAACATCTTCAGATGGAGATGCATCCGATCGGAAGAAGTGGGAGATGCTCTTGGGGCTCATACGGCCTTTGGACGACCATACTTTGCCCTTTACTGAGCATCGGACACCACTTAGGCAGGCCTACTCAGAATTCCTTTTCTATTTTCAGGATACCACGATAGGATAATGAATCCCACTAAAGCGGATCTTAGTACCTGACTGGGAGTAGCTGACATCGATACGAAAGAAAATGACTAGAAAACCAATACAATGCAGGGACAAAGGTTCTTCTAACGGTAGAGTCAGGCGGAGCGAGCCCTATTTGACCGAAAACCATAACTATAGAAAGAACTCATGAAAGTGTTAAGCATTGTCTTTTAGAGACAACTGCCATGTGTTACGCATTTTTGCAATCCACCAGCCAGGCACTTGAAGTTGAATATTGGATCGGACCGAGGTCCCTGGGACAGGAAGATCGGCAACCGACACCTTGACTTCAAGACTTCAGCTCAATGCATCCACTCTTTGCGTTCTTGAGGATAAAATGGAATGCTTTGGTCGACTCTTCGATGGACTTTACCATGCATAGAGAAGTGAGGAACATCTAAATTGAGGATATTATGAAAGCGTTGACGAAGAATAGCGTAAAGGGATTTGCCTTTTTTTATATTAAAACAAACAAGCGTGCACACGAGCGCACGCGAGCAACAGAATCCAGTGAATAAACTTCTTAATCAATAGGATAAACATCTCCAACAGAATTGGCAGATGCAGACGACGAAGATATTCCTGGGACTAATACATCACCCTTTTACGGTGAAGCCTCATCCCAAGAAGGGACCCTCGGAGCTTATACTTACTACCTGGCCTACAAAGCAGGCAAAGCAAGGTTGGTCTACTCCCTAGATACAAGATCACATACAGCCACGGAATAAGCAGACTAAAAGGGACGGGCATTTTTTGTAGATGAAGGTGGAACTGACCCGCCAAGTATAGCAACAAAAAGAGGAAATACAGATAAAGAAAGAAAGGAAAGTGATTCCAACTGACTGACCCGCAGTGCTGGAAATCGGACATACAACCAAGAGAAATGTTTCGAATGGAACTTGCTAGCTACTGGGATGCTGAGCGTTCTTTCACATGAACAGGAAACTGCTTTGAATTTCTTTGGTTTGGTTTGGGCCGAGGTGGAATGTAGCTGCAAACATCAAGAGGGGCGGCCGTCTTCAATCAATCTCGAGGAGAAAGAGCAAAAGACATAAATACACTCAAAACGATAATATGCATTGCATAAAGCAAATGGATGATACGAAGACCGGCACTTGAAAAGCTATTGCCGTGAGTCGTCAGAGCTTCCATTTCATTATGAGGAACAAGTGGTTCTGGGAATGTTTTAAGGTCATGTACAGCTGTAGCGCCAACACCAACATCTTGAGTAGGAGATGCTCCGCATCGGAGACAAGGTGGAGAAGGATCTTAGCGCTTTAGGAAGGAATCTGGAAAGTGAGGAAAGAGACCAGATCCATCGGCAGAATCAAAATATTTAGTAAAGAAGGCAGACATTTAGAGGAATATTCCTCCTCAGGCTATGTCACCCGGACAGTTTATAAGAAAGCACGACTCGTACTGACTTATATTACATATAGTATGGCCACAAGGTTGAAATTCAGGGATTTTATTAGCATATGGACCAGGGATGGAGATTGCCACTATCCCATCTTGCTTAGTCACATACCAACCCACTTCAGTCCTAAGATAGGCTATAACATATTATGGCAATGATAAACCTAGATTAGATGAATCAAATTGATAAACTAATTCCTACCTCCATCTTGCCCAAGGACAGAGATAGATAAGTAATTAATTTTCCAATTGAATGCGGGTCAGTGTGGGCCGGACGGAAACGAGTCCTATTGAACCTAGTGGTATAAAGAAAACTAACTACCGAATAAAAATATACAGCTGGGCTGAGTGTCATTCTAAATAAAAACTCCAGATACCAAGCACTCACGCAGTAACCAACGATATTGATCTTTACTTAGGGAGGGGCTAAACACCCCTTTGCGCACTCCTACTAACAGCCAACAACTATCTTATTTATCAAACAACCTGACGTACCGTGTGTGGGTAGTGGAAAGGTTAACAACTGGAGCACTACCAAAACTACACTATTGTAGATAATATTCTACGCGAAATGCAATATAGGTGGCGACCATCAACTCTTTGGAGCTTCCTTTGTCGTTTTACTATATATAATATCCGCGCGGATTCTATTGAACCCGTAACCGGACAGTGAGGAAAGACTACTACTTCATGCGATTAACCCCGGATCTTACCCTGGGCCTGACACTCTGTTCTTCAGGAAGGGTGAAGAAGCCGATTAGTAGTACGGGAATCCTCTGAGTAAATAAATAGGAGCTTACTGATAAATAGTTGGATCTTTTAGTCTAAGCGTTGGAGTTCATCGATTTCAGTCTTTCAGTATGAGTGTGTTTTCTTTCTCTTTCCTATCCGGATCCTAATCTTCTTATGGGTCACTTTTTTCAGACTCACTGGGAGGGCGGCCCGGTCGGGTAAGGTCCGACCCGATTTATTGTTTAATAAAAAATTGCTGGTGAAAAGCATGGTATTTACTCCTCGCTCATAGATAGGCACATATTTAATAGGGGAAAAGAAATTGAACGAGTTTTCAAGGAGAAATAGAGAGATGGGTAAGGTAGATCAGTCACAGACAGGCATTCAGGGACAGGTATTCCAGTTGTTGGCACGTGAAATAGGTATACCGGAGGAAAAGCTTGAGCTAGGTGTTTGCATTCATCATGTCAAGCAAGGTGTTTATTCAAGAGATATGCAAATCCTAACCATTTATGCAATTATGAAAAGTCTTTCTATTCTTTTTTCTTTTTTTGTAAGCACCTCATTTATATTATATACAAGAGTGTCTTTCAAAGATCGCACTAAAAAGTCTATATTGACTTTCGGTACTTGGCAAAGGGTCCACCCTGTTTGCCTAAATGTTCTATTGCTTTAGCCCTCCACTAGAATCTGTAGCAATAAAAGATAAAAGATAGAATTTGGGCAGTACGAATTGCTTTCATTAACACAAGCAAGCACGACACATTATGACTATTGTTTTCGGAGATTCCAATCTTATTATCGAGACCTAGATCCGGCCACAATAGACAGGTTTACTGGTGAATCAAGCAGGACGAGGGCAAAGACAGTATTTATTAAAAGAAAGAGGCTGGTTGTGCGAAAAATAGACCTTCAGCTTGAAAAACCCCAAGCCACAGTAGTGGCAGAGCCTGTAATTCTTTCTCTTCTCGGTTTCCCGCCCCCAAAAAACCTGTCTTTCCGCATCTTTGATGGGTAAGGACATAAACCAGTAGTCATCATGAGAAAAGCCCAGCACTCCATGTGCACCATATGGGACTCCTGATCTAGAAACCTATTTTCACAGCAGTAGCAGTGCCAGTACTTCCATGTCTTGTGGTTTTTCAATGTTTGGATTTACCGCCCTATTTGAGATACTGATGAAAGGCAGGCCCGGGTTCCAAAACTCCAACCATGATAGCAAGTAGAACGTTTATTTTATTGTTAAAGAAAAAAGCAAGACAAGCCACTTAAGAGCCCGGTATCTGAAGCGTGTTCAGTGTGATAAGTCTTTGTCCAGTCAGCAGCACCTGTTAAGAAAGTTAAGCTAGTCTAGTCATTTTCCGCCGGATCAAGGGCTCCCTTTAGAGTTGCTTTGCTCCTGTACTGGATTATCCAAGTGAAAGTTCCAGTGAAAGCGGAATCCCAATATGCGTGAGAACGAGAAGGAAGTGCCAGTTTGAATACAGAAAGTATCAATCCCTCACCGTGCGCCGGGTTTAGTTTAGGCAGCCATCTTGCTTGCCTTTATGCCATTCCAGCCTCTCCCCCAGCTATTCTTTATTTTATGTTCCCCCATAAAAGAAAGGGATTTCCCCGTATAGATCAAATAGCAAAGCGGTCAAATACCCGCAATCTCTAATTATGGTTCTTTTGAATCTCCCGGGTGACTCCCTAGCTCTCAAGCGTTGAAATATCCAAATCTCAAGAGAAATCATTCGTCGGGGGAAGGAAAGCCTATTCTCCCTGAAAAAGCCAGTCATCTTGTACGCTAGGAGACCCTTCCTTCCTGTTCCCCGTTATCAAACCAAGCCTGTTTCAAGCTCATAAGGTCCACTTCCAGTGAATGCTGCTTCTTCCGAGGGAGAAAGATCTGATGCTCCGAAAGCGGAAGATGCCCTTTATCTTGCTACAGAGAGAGAGGAAAGAGGATAAAGGGCGGCGTGTTCAGAGCTCAGACAGATATCTATTTGCTTCAAAGTCAGAGTTGCTTAGGGATAAGTGAGTGACTTACCCATAAAAAAAATATACCTATCTTGGCAAAAACCTATTACGTATACAGCTTGACATGCCAACTATTATACTACTTGATGAGCTAGCTATTCCTATTCCTACTTGTGGACCTACTTTACTAGTCCGTACTTACTTTCATGTCTAGCTCCTGCTTTGTACTACTCCTATACCGGAGAATGCCTATCTGTAAGAAATCTATTACCCAGATGCCTACCCATACTTTACAACCTTAGTTACGTATCCGTGTATCCAGACTTTCCCTAGTTAGCAGCCCGCCCAAGGCCTATCTCTCAACCTATGCTTGTGCCTGGCATAAACTCATCTCTTGGCAACTGTTAAATAGGCATATATTGTACATAAACCCGTTCATTCTGATTTTGTTCAAATTCCATTTTCGCCCCTCTCAAGATCGATCAGCTGATTGGACATGAATCAGCTTAAGGCTGAGATGCGCCCCTCCTTAACCTTTGTAGACGCCTTTATGCCAAGAAGAGCCTGTACCCTCTTCCTGAAGATTGGCTGCAATACCTCTCTGCGACACCAGTCAACCCAGATCCCGGAACTTGCACCAAAAACACACTTCTCCGGAAACCACTGAATTTAGAGAAAGTGAGCAAAACGAATGAAATCCACCCAAGCAAGAATCCAATCTTTCTGGGAAGACAAGTTGAACAGGAATCAGAATGCCAACAACCAATTGGGGGGTGTAGGGGGGTGTATAGCGTTCTAAGTGGGTAAGCCGGTCTCAAAGGGAAGCATCAGCCGGAACTGCCTTATGGGGAAACTACTCCCTGGGGGGATATTTTAACGTAGAAAGCACCTTTCCTAGCCAGTCCCAAGATAAGGACTGGAGACATAGCAACCTCTCTTATTAAGCTGGAAAGAAAGCTCTGAAAGCAAGGGCCCTAAGCAAGAGCAGGGTAAGGAATGAAATCAACTAGTCCCGTCCAACCAACAGCAGATGAGCCTAACATGAGGGCGCTTACAACTATGAAATTCAATCTTTCAATCTATTCATTCAAATCCCCACTAAAAGTAGGTGATTTCTATCCTTCTTTGATCTCATCCTCTGCTTTTTCTAAGTACTTACTTTCATCTACAGTAAGTACCTTTTGATCTTGCCACAAACCAGGCATTAACCAGCCTGGTATCTTTCTTTCCAACCTTTAGAATATTAAATAATGTGACTACTAATTCTATTTCTTTCATTAGTGATACTACCATCAATCTCCAATTTGAAAATAGTATTTTTTCTCCATTTGCTATTTTCTTAAAAAAATAAGTATTTGCATTACCTTTGAAAATCCAATTAGTTATACTTTTCTGTTGCCAGCGTCGTCTCTTGTATATTTAATACAGCTTTTCCTTAACATCTTTGCAACTGTTCCACTCATCAAAAGTGAGATCTCTTTCTTCCTGACTCCACCAATCACACTCAGTTTTTTTCTTTTTTAACACTGCTCCGATAACCAATGGACGTACGATACAGAACATTATTTTGAAATTAGTCCTTCCTTTCCTTATACCAAATCCTTTCTTCTTGGCGTATTTATTGGTTGAATAAATCATACATATGCTTCTTCTTGGCTTGCAAATGTTAGATTCACGAATTCGTCATACTCACCAGATCACAGGTTTTTTCTGTCTCCATTTAATATTTCAGAAATCAATAATATGGTTAACCAACAAATAATGTCCAAATTCACTGAAGAAAACTATATGCTTGCTTTGTACCATGATTTATTCCACACTAGCTGCAAGGCTCTCTGCTGAAAATACTTTATTACTTTTTGGTACATTTCAATTGGTGTTTTTTGGCTCCTTTTACTCTGTTCTGGTACTGCAGTTTTTGTGCCTGGTAAATCTTCCTGCTGCTTTGTTGCTATTTATTATGCAACTATTCGTTATAAATAATAAGTAGTTAGTTCTATGGCAAGCGCTTTGTTTTCTTCGAGAAAAGTTAATAAATGTCAGGTAAGTTGTCCATATGTTTTTTTGCGAGGTGAGTGATGAAAAAAATTATGCAATCTCATCCTCCTTTATACAATCTATGTATGGCAGGTATTTTTTCTTTCGTTTTGCTATTCTTTTTTCAACCATAAACTCTACAGTAAATAGTTTTGTTTGTATTTTCTACAGTTTTTGTGTAGCTCTTTCGGAACTTTCAACCAGAACGTGTTTCCTATTTTCCAAAATCCAATCAATTTTTAAACTCTGGCAGCATCTTATTATAAAGCTCTTCTCGCTTCCTCCTTTTTCGTTTTTTCGGTGTAGTGCGGGCATGGCTACTCCATGTATGCGACTATTTTCTATATCAAAATAGAACTTAATTTCATCTATTTAATTAAGGCTCAGTTTCATTTGTTAAAAAACTGAGGCACGTAATTGAATTTTCAGGACAAAGGAGCATATGGAAGAGGTAGGAACGCGAGGCGCCAGAGGAGGCTTTTACTTGTTGAAGTGGAGAAAGGTCTTATGCAGTTCCAAGCATGCATGGATCGTGGAATGGTATGTACCGGCTGGTACATTCGGTAATGGCAAGGTAGGTGTAGCGATCTTTTTCCCTATATTCTTCTCTTTAGTTGGGAAAGGTGAAAAACTGGGAGGATCTTACTTCCGGCAATTGCAATTTGTAGGCTGCTGCGTACAAAACTTTGCTGTAGTTCTTCTCTAACTGAAGTGCTCTCAAACCAAATTGGGAAAGGTTTCGTTACAGACCAAGGCTCTGGATCAACCATCCATGTGAGCTTCCTAGTATTAGACTACTGGGATCTAAGCAAGGTTTTTCTCCCATCTGCTTCTTCGGATGATATGAACTCCTTTTATCCGGGAAAGGTTTTCCGCACGCTCAACCAACTCGGCTAGACATTCAGTAAGAAAGTCTTAAGACAGGGAATACCCTACTTTTTGAAGTTGCTACTCCCCTTCATCTCAATACCAGATAGATGAATTAGGCCTGGCCGGCGTAAACACACACTGTTCTCGGGTGGAATGACTGCTTCAGTGCGAGATCAACATCTGCTGCTACAGCAGTAGCCGGAAAAAATCTTTCTTATTAGATTAACAGATACCTTTATGGGGCCCTCCATCCACCGATTATTGAAAAAGAAGAGTCACCGAGGGTGGCCAGATCAGGTGAGAAGGAGAGGTGCTTTTTTGGTAGGATTGCGTAGATTGGGGATTTCATGCTCCTGACTGACAACTCGGCTCTAGCTAGATGCTTTTTGCCAGGGAGGGGGTCAAAGACCCAGGAGTCCTAGTTAAGAGGCACAGTACATGGATCGAACTCGAAGGAAGAAAGTAGTATAGGTGGAAGAAAAGGCAGACTTTCCTTCTTCTACTGCTTAAGGATCCAGAAATTCGCAGATTGCCTGCCCTGCCAAAACTCGAAAAACGTGATGTCTGGACAATTGCTCTTATTGGTTGTTTGTCAAATTACTATTTGATTTAGTGATTTTTCTTTTTTTATGTTCATGTTCCGACTTTTTGAATGTGTTCCCTGGTTTGGTTTTTGGAGCATGCCCGAATAATTTAGATAGATGAAAGGTGGACTAGATATTACAACTGGCAACTGAAATTGAGAATGAATAAACAAACTGCTAGTAGGCACCTTGAAAGCTGCTCAGCTAATTCCCGGTGCTCTTAATGGTGCTGAGAGTATGAATTCTTGAGGTTGTCAGGATTCTGACTTATAAAAGTATATTCCCGTTTCTGAGGACAATGCTGATGATGGTGGAAACAATGATGATAATGGTGATGGTGATACTGAGTCTGGTAAAGATGGAGGTGATACCGGTGATGGTAATGGTGAAGATTCTGGTAGAGGTACCGAGGCTCTGGTAACAGTGGACATTCTGGTGGGGACACCCAGGAGAAATTAGACACACCCGGTAGGAAGAGGTTTATGAAAACTTCAAGCTCTAAAAAGGTAGGTATCCTCCCTCCTCGCGCCTTATACACAGCCTTATTAAACTCCTCACCGCCAGGAAGGAGCATTTTTTTACTCATTTATTTACTTTTTTTACACAAACAAGAAAAGCAATTCTCTTAGGTCGAAAGCAAGCCTGGTTTACAACAAGGATGTGCTCAGCTTATGATTGACAATTACACTCCTTCTAAATACCCATCCAAAGCAGAAGCAGGTACAGAAGCACTCGACTTAATAGGGAGAGAGCTGGGAGTGAACTGACAATAGCGTAAGCAAAGTCACTCTTCTGAGCCAGAGAAAGACATCTACTTATCTTTATTGCCTCGAATAGACCGCCTTGGAACGTAACTAAAAAGTAAAAGGGATGCCCTTCCGGGAAAGTTTTCATCTTCCATTCCGCCAGAAGCATATTCAAAGTCTGAAGCCAAAGCTTCTTCTCTTGCAAGTTTCGCGAGAGGTGTGAGAGAATTGTGTGTGACCCGGCAGAGAGGAAGCATCAGTAAGGGTCGTCTCTTCTGTAGAAATTAAAGACGCGGCTCCTGTATGTTCTGACGCGCTGCATGAGGCTGTTGCGGGTAAGACAACTGGAAGGCTGATGGAGAGCCCTTCGAGTTGTTCAAGAAGTGCCTCGCGTGCCTCGCGCTCTTGCTACTGAAAGAACGCGTGAAAGGAGCTGCAAAGACAGTGTACCAGGTACATGTAGAGTATGAACTCATGCCAGTATGGCACATACCCTTTTTCCCATATATTGATAGAAGTGCAATTGAAAATAACCTTTTTCTCAACATAACACTAGAATATATAAACTGGAGTTATATCTTTCTAGTATGGTATTGGTCATGATCATTATTTTGCTGGACCGTACCAGTCACCCAATCCATGCTTCTGATCTTCAATTCTGACTATGATCAGGTAATCCATTCGGCCCGTGCGAATGCTTCTCACAATCATGGTCTCGACCCCGATCTGATTCGGTTGTTGGTATCTTTTGCATGCATTTATGCCACTTTCTTTGATAGGACGAATAAACATTTGCTGCACTTTGAAAGGATGTACGTCTGAGGACATGTTAATCACCCATCACTGATAATGCATAAAATCTCAAGCAAACATGCAGAGATGATATAAGAAAAAATAAACTAATACAAGCTATTAATGTGTCGAGGAAAATGATATTTGTTGACAAGGCCGCCAGGTGGAAGTTTGAAATCAAAGAAGTGTCTCCCGTTCACTGAAGAAGGCTTATAAGCACAATGCCCTTTCAGATGAGGCACAATTCCGGGCCTCTAGATAAGCCTGATACTTATATGCTTGCTTGCGAGATCAAATTAGAATCTAGTATGCACATGCTCTCTAATATTAAAAACAAGATCTGTATGTTAGTTCTTTAACCAAACAAGAGCTCAATTTAGCTTTGACTGGCCCAATTATATCAATTATGGGCCATAGCCCACAAGCTACTAATCCAAAAGTCTTCAGATCTCTTTTTTTTTATTTCCAAATTGAAAATCCTTCCTTATCAGAGAATTGACAAATCTAAAGAAGTTCTAATTCTAAAATCCTTTGCTAACTTTATCTGTACCGCATTCATAAATGAATTAAAGAGTTAGAGAACCTGAACGAATATTTTCTTTTTCTCTTTGTTCGAAAAGTAGTAGTCAGGGCCTTGGAAAAGCTTTGCACTCGAAACGTTGATTATCTTTTGGCCCGGCTTAAAGCTAGATTATCTTCCGGCCCGGCTTAAAGCTCTTTCCTAACAAAACTGATCAGATTTTTCAAATCAAAACATGCTAACGCCCTATATTTAACACTTCACTCTTGTACAATTCATCCAAGATCCATTTTCAAAGCAATAGTTCATGGACAACTATTATGTGTAAAAAAACCTATACACCTTTCACTTAGGAGGTGGCGATAGGGGAGACCGTTGGAAACTGGGAAATTGTGGGGCTCTTCATTTCACATTGCTAAAGTGAGGCAAAAATCATTTAGTTGAATTGATAGCTCATGATTTATTAAAGTAGCAGTGCGCCCACAACACAGACATAAAAGAGTTTCAAAGAGATCAGAAAGCAGAGTCTAGAGCAGTGAAGCCGTCTCTTCAAAGTCCTAACCCTCTTCCCAAATCCAGATCGAAAGAAAACCCGACTCCCTACTTCGACTCTCTCTCCTCCCACTCCAAGCGCTCCGATCAGAGCTCAAGCGCCATCCCAAGGCGAAGGTATCTCTCTCTCTAATGCACAGAATCTCGTCGTTTTCTGTTTTGCTAGGCTTAGCGCCCTTTTCTTTTATTCTTTGCTAGCGAGGTTATCTCTCTTTTAAACTTAAGCTAATAAGGTTAGGATCCTTAGAGATAGTTGATTCTATTATTCTGCAATCTTTCTTTTTCTCATTTTTGCTTTGCAGATAGTATCCAATTCAGATTTCTTGGCTGGGCCGGAGCATGTCTTGTTAGATCTGCCCCAGCTATGTCCTCAGCTAGTGCAAGCATAACATCTGAGGATGAAGCTCAGGTGAGTTCAATCTTGACCATTCGGTTGTGGACAAATTTTTCATGTTTATTATTAACAGAAGTTCAGTTTGAAAAAACTGGCTTTCCAGTTCAAGTCGCTTTGATTTCAAGTCTGAAAATCGAATTCCTAGCATTAGTAGGCGGGGAACAGAACAATATAACACAGTCACTGAGGATCAAGCTTCTAGTTCAATGTTTTTTTCTTCTTGCCAGAAATTGAGACAAGCCATAACAACACTGAAATTTCTCTAGTCTGGAAATCAACTCTGCGAGTAGTTATCACTTTTCTTTTTTATTACAGCTTAGCGTCCTTCTTCCTTTTTCTTACCAGTTACTTAGTACTCGCGTGTTATTTCTCTTGATTCTCTATTTTGTTCATCAATTATCATGCAACTGCTCATCTTTATAAACCTGGCGGCCTTTACTGTTTTCGTTTTCTAACTTAATTTTGGCTTTTCTTGTTTTTTTCAACCAACAGAAACAGCTCTCATTTGAATCCATCCAAGTCGCTGAAAATCTTAATAAAGGGTTTGATCTTTCCCTTCTTCTTTAGCCACATCACCTGCAAAATTTTTTAATATTTCGCCTCTGTAATCTTTAATTCTACCAGTCCTCTCTCGAGGGATGTATGAATCTATGATTTCAGGATCCTTACTTATTTTATCCTCAAAAAAAGAAATGAATTCATCAACATCAAAAGAAGCAGGTGTAGAAGAACAAAGGGAAAGGTGTTTTTGATACCAGAAACAGAAATGGTTCTTTCTACTTTTACAGATAGCAAAAGATGTTTCATGTAAAAAAAACATAAGAAAATCTGGCTTGATTCGAGGTATTCTTTTTCCATAGAAGATACCCAAGCAAACTGATTCCATTCCATGCGATCCTTTACTTCTTTCATAACCAATGAAACCTTTTATTACTCTACCCCCCTCCCACAAGGAAGGAGTATTCTCTAATTATGAGTGGTGCATTCATTCAAGCCCACTCCTTCTTCCACCTTTGACATTCTTTCCAAGGGCTTGGTGTTGTCAAAACTTATCTTATAGATTGTCGGTCAGATCGAACGCGCTCTTGCTTTTCTTGCTTCCCGCCATGGTCAAGGTACTGGATCTATTGATATCGTGAGATTGAGCTAGGTGATATCGTTAGGCAACCCGGACCAATTTCCTATAGATTCCTTGGATGATCGTTGCTAGCTATAAGTTTTCGTACTAGTTATAAAGGACGAAAGCGCTTTCACTACCGATGATGAGAAAAGATCGGAACCACGATGTTCCGACTCGCCGGAGAGTCCACTTTACTTGTATATATATATGTTCAAATGCTCGAAATGCTCGTGAACGAGACAGCTCTTCCTAGGCATCAAGTGCTTCATCCAGTACTTCACATGCCGATAATGAAAAAAAAACTCTTTCCATCTTCCTCTCTCCAAACGCATCACATGTCGTCTGTCAGAGGACCAACTTGAGCAAAACATTGCTTTGGGTCTAAATCCAATACTCGTTGAGCAACAGGATCCTTTTTCTTTCTTTTCTTGGCCAATTCTTTAAAAGAGACTTTTTGTATGTACTCTTGAACCATGACTGTGAAACCTCTATGAGTACCAGTGTAAACCAACTGCTCAGAATGGCAATAGAAACTACTTTATTGACCAATATTTGCATGTTGAATCAGGAAAGAGAATCATGAGAATTAGAACGACACAAGCCCATGAAGTCGATATGCAAGCTCATAGTATAAGAGACAAGCGTCATGCAAATAGTTGCACAGCTGTGGAGCAAGCAAGAACCACCAGTAAAAGAAAGCACCCCAGAAAAATGCCTCTTTTGTGTCCACCAGTTCGGCAGGGGTTGGGTTGTTAAGGGGAGATTTCTAGTTTCTGATCTCGTCTGGGGTAAAGTGAAAAGTCACCCATGGTGGCCAGGTGTAATAATAAACCCATCTGACTGACGGGTCAAACCTCGCCATGAAATATAAAAAAAGAGACGCCTTTTTAATGGCTGGGGATAAGACCTTTGCATGGTTTGATGAGTCCCAGTTTCAAGCCTTCCTTCCAAGCTTCTCACGAAAAGCAAGCGAGTGAAGATGCGCTTTCTAATGCAGTTAGGAGTGTGTTAATAGAGGTCTCTAGAAGGTTTGAGGTTGGTTCAATCTGCTCTTGCTTGGAAGAAAAGCTGTTTGCTAAAGAAGTCTAAAATGAGAAAATGCTGGTGTGGGTTTGTTAACTGTGCTTTTGAGAACAAATAGGTTATTATTACTATTAGTAGGCTTATTTATTTTATCAAGGATTTGGCACTGGTACCGGCGGCAGGCCACAACAGACAAGCTGGAGCTCGTGATGGTTACATCTAAGAAAAAAGCCTTTTACCGCGGGTTACTCTGTACCTCCAAAATACCTTCCTTTTGGGCCGGAGTACATTGAACCAGTGATTGTACCACGAGAAATGACCAGAGAACTGCATTATGCAAGTCAAAACCCCGCCTGCTGTGGCTCCACCTGCTTGAACTCCAAGTGTGACTTCTACTCCAGAAAAACTTAGTTAGGATTGTTTCGGCCGACCTCCAAAAAAGAAAAAGGAAGAACTGGAAAGAAAAGAAGAGATGCGTAAAACTGAAACAACTAACTGATTTCTCATTCATATATTGAATACAGCGAGAACATGTCTATTAATAGCATCTATTGCTGTTACATTTCATACTTGACTCACGGCCTAATTACTCTTCAAACCATTACACTGATCGAAACTTCTAACAGCCCAGCAAGAATAAAAAGAAAATCAAAGATAGACCAGACTTGGCCCAAAGGCCCACTACTCTATTGCATAACGCCTTTGACCTTGGCAGACTTATCTTCTTCCTCTTCTCAAACCAATTTCGCCCCTGTGCTCTCTCGTTGCTCCAAACTGAAAAACTCAACCAAAAGCTAAGGAGAAATACCTGGAAATCGTTACACACCCCTCTCCTTGAGTACGACCTTGGCCTCAAGGTTGCAATTTGCTCACAAGTTCAGGGAATCGTAGCTCAAGTTCGGTCAGATCCTCCCAAGTTGCCTCTTCCGTTGGGCGACCACTTCACCTTCACCTTGGTAGAGCAGTAGGATCCTTTCTTTCTTACTCTGCGATCTAAGATCTCCTCTGGTACAGCCGTGATCTCACCATTCGGCCCCACTAATGGCGGGTTAGTCACTGTTACGGCCCTTTCACCTAGCAGTTGAGAAAGATGAAAAATTGGATGTATGGCCCTTCCTTTAGGTAACTTGAGCCGGCCACTTGTCCGATCTTTTCCTCAATCTCACAGGGGCCTTAGTACCTTGAACGTTGTTTCCAATTTTTGCTCATTGTTGCAGTAACTAAAAATACGGCTGAAGCTTCAAATACACCCAATCCCCGACCTCGAACACTCTTTCTGTCCTTCTTTTATCAGCCAATTGCTTCATTCGGGACTGAGCCTGCTTCAAGTTCTCCCTCAAAATTGCAATGGCATGCTGCCTCTCCTTTAGGTAAGCATTTACTTCATCTAGCTTTGACACTGGCTGGCGGGGAACCTAGTCCAATGTTTGGAGGGGTATAACCTTAGAGTGCCTCAAATGGAGTGCATGATCGGGAGGAATGATAACACGTGTTGTACCAAAATTCGGCTAGTGATAACCACTGCATCTACATCTTAGGGTTAGCTGAACACATGCATCAACGATAGGTTGAAAGGCATTGGTTCACTCTTTCTGTTTGTCCGTCAGTTTTCGGTATGCAGTGGAATATTGTAATGTAGTCCCCTTGCTTAATTCTTTCCAAAACTCACTTGTGAAGACTTTGTCTCTATCTGAAACTATATACTTGGGCACCCACTTGTGGATGTTATCTATGAACAGCTTAGCAACTTGTGGGGCTGTGAAAAGATGAGCCAAAGGGAGGAAGTGTGCATACTTGGTGAGCCTGTCCACAACTACAAGGATTGTATCTTTCCCCTTTGGTAACTTTTATATGAAATCCATTGTAATGTGGCTCCAAACTGAAATAGGTACCGGTAGTGGTTGCAATAAACCGGGGGTTGGTACTCTTTCGCCCTACTGGCAGACCTCGCATTCCTAGGTGTATATGTCCTGTTTCAACCAGAAAATGTACCTACGCTGGTAAGTGGCTAGAATTCCCGAATGCCCCCCGTACCATGCACCTCTTTCATCAGTTTCTTTCTCATTGTTCCATTCCTCCCTACATAAACTTTCCCCTTCTGCCCCTCAACTTCTTTCCACTCCAATTGACCTCCACCTTCTGCTTAGTGCCCTTGCTGATTTGTTGTGCGAGCTGGTAATTCACATAACTATTTTTCACATCAGTCAGCGGGCACTAACTGGTGGCTAGCAAACTCAGCTCCTTTTGGACTGAATAGTGCATCGGCAACTCTGTTGGTCACCCCTTTTCTATACTCTATAGTATACTCTAAACCCAACAACTTGGTTAGGATCTTGGGTGTGTAAGTTTTTGTTCCAATAAGTGCTTGAAACTTAGATGGTCTGTTTTAATCACGAAAGGCCGTATTTGCAGATAATGCCTCCATTTCTAAATGGCTCATAGTATTGCTTTGAACTCTTTCTCGTAGGTTGAAAGACCAAGTGCACTAGGACCCAAGGCCTCGCTGAAGAAAGCTATGGCTTTCTTTTCCTAGACCGCACCAACTCCAAACTCCGAAGCATCGGCCTCAACTACAAATGGCTTCTTCCAACGGTTTACCAGCCAAGTTACCATCCCATTTTTCTTTACCACATAGGCACTCCTTGCATTGCAAATGGATAGAGTGAGTGAACGTCATACATAATAGAAGAAGTTTTGACCTCTAGGTATATATACGTCGGTATGTCCACCGCCACCACGAACAAAGGTCTCAATATTATGACCCGGGGAATAGAAAGAGGTCTTTGATCTGAATCAGAATATTCAAAATATATGAATTGCTAGCGATGAGATCCTTCGTCTTGAGTTAATATCTATGCACAACAAATCTCTTGTGCCTTAAGCATTATATATACCACCAAGAAGATATATGTCTTGCTTCATTCCAGCCAGTAAAACTCTCTTCTTTGTTTTTAGACTCTCTACAGTAACTGATTTCTAATCAATTTATCCTTTACGACCACGGACACAGACTTTGAGCCAGGCTATCCAGGTTTGATGGTAGAAGCTTGTTTGAATCACGGAACACCAGGCGCGCAGCGGTTTTCTTTTTATCCAAATACACTACCAATTCGTAAAGCACTCCATCTCGTATCAACGGCTTCAACTCATATGGCCAGCCAGCTATCAAGGTTGTGGCGTATTAACAAAATACCATCAAAGCGTGAGAAGTTCTGTAAGTATAAACCAAACCATTTCTTAGTCACTTGTTTACTTAAGTCAAGTATAAACTTAGTAACCATTTCCTGACTTCTGTCTTCAAAAGAAGACTGCGTCTAATCCTCACTAGACCCGCTATTTCTCCCCGCAGACCTTTTCCGGGATCAACCTTCATCACACCAACAGCGTATGGTACATGCCTTTGTTCTGTTTCTGAAGAAAGAACAAGCCTTTCGAAGTCCATGAATGATGACCTAACTACTGCTTTATGATCTTTGTTTTTTACCATCTTCATTAAAGTGATCTTTAACTATTTCAACTCTACTCTCTTATTCCAGGCTGCTTTTATTGCAGCAAGAGGTGGGTCAATATATATTTGTGTATTAGACGGCTCATCATCATCATCCAGCAGCTCATCAGGCCGGACATGCTCAACTTCAGCTGCATGATCGAATCTTTCACGAAGATGAACTCTCATAGAACTATCTTATTTGCCTTTATTTCATAATGACCCCGGCTCTGTCAGAAGAAGGTAGAGCTCCTTCAGGAAACTCTGGGGGATCTTACCTTCACGATCAGATGGTTGTTTTAGCGGTATAGCAGGACCCAGCGTCACGCGAGAAGTGTCTCCAACATCATTTTGCAACTTTTACTCCCGCTGTTGTACCCTCAGCCATTTGTCCTTTTACATCACTCACTAGAGATTCCATTATCTTTTTATAGTGAAGCATAGCATCACCTAGGGTAAGCTTTCTCATATTTTATCCTAATTACACGATGCAGCTCGTCTGGGTCGGTAACAGTAGTTGTTGACACAGGAGCCTTACTTTTATTTGGAACTCTCCTTTTATAAGTCACTGCTATTCTTCCTTTACCCTTATGACCTTTGCTAGATTTTCCCCCTCATTACTATTCGGCTCAGTATTATCTTCACCTTCGTTCGGAATTGCTTCCACCAGAAGTAGACGACAAGTACCGGTAAGAATTTCGTAAATAGCAAATTCTGGTAGTTAAGTAATGGAACTGTAGCATGCATAGGGACTGTACCATGGAATTTGAGAAGAAATCTCCATCAAGTTGTGAAATTTTATGCCATATGAATAAGAGATTCCTTTTAGTTAGAAAGCTCGCGTAGAAGTTTTATATCAAAGAACTAGGTATTCTTTTCATCTTAGGTTTCCCACTTCTCTGTCTCTGGGGGAATTCCTCTACTCTAGGAAGAAGGCCACGCATGGGTGTGGGACGCGAAGGCTAACACAAGAAAGTAGGAGATCGATCGTGTGGAATACGATCGAAGCTTTTCGTTATATCTGTATGAACCAAGGCAGGCAGGCCATGTCTTTGCAGCTCGCAGAAATGACATAGTGACTTTTCTCGGTCTAAATCCATGAGAAGGGGAAGCATTGATCCATGGCTCGCACTAAGATCTTCGCCAGCGGAAAGCAACCTTTCTTTTTTGGCTGGTTGAGTAAGAGGCCGGACGGAATTTTCCAGGGTTTTTTGGCTTTGGAATGAATGACCTGGTGAAATTTGGTAAGTCAAGAGAATTCCAGAATTGAAACTGGATTCTTGCAACTTTGACTTTAGTGTAACACCCCTACCGGACTGGACAGAAACCTTATTCTCAATTTTAGTTCCTGTAACATGCTATCCTTCTTCTTCATGATTCAGAAAAAGATATTAATGCACCCACGAAAGGATGTAGCGATCCAACCAACAGAAAGATCCTTTTTATTAATACCACTTAACACCACTGAAAAAGAGGAATTCTCTCTCGCCGATGCTATTCAATCAGCAACCGCAGCTATTGGTCTTACCGGTCTTGTGGTGGTAGGGCTGTAGGAGTCAAGGCAATAGGATCAGTATTAGGATGGGTCTTTGATGCTTTGCCTACTTCATTGCCTCACAGCTGGGTCAGTTCTCTCATGCAAGTAGTATGCGGATCTAGCTCCCTAAAGCCAGTAGGATTTGTACACAGGAAGAGTCAGCCTGCTCTGAACTGAGAGTCTTCTACCTACCTAATAGGAGACTACTAAGGGTACTGCTATTGTGAGTCATGGTGGAAGCAATAAGAGCAGGCACCTGAAGCGAAGTGTGAGAGAGTCTGCTATTTATTGTCTGGAAGAAAGCAATTCAAAGAGGCTGGGTGATACAGGTCTTAGGTCTTTAAAAATGCTAGTTTGTTCTCTTCTTTCTCGACAGACGAAAGAGAGTTAAGCTTCCGTTTTGATTGTTTGAGTTCGATGCTTATATGTTTTTGTTCAAGTTGTGCACTTCGTGAGCTCAGAGAGTCAATTGTAGGCTGGCAACTCGACTTTTTGAATCGAAAGTCTAATTGAAAGTAGACTCAATACTCAATTCAAAGGCGACACCCAGCGAGTGGATGAACGAGCCTAGCGAGTGATTGAACGAGCCGTCATTTAGAAGATTTCCCTTCTTTCCTTCTTTCAGAGAAGTTGTTGATCTAATTGCTTTGATCGAAGATAGCTGCTTTTCACAACATCTAAGTAGAATAGAATGATGAGAAAGACTAAAAGGGTGCTTTGAAAGCGCTTTCTCAACGAAACACATTTTATACACTTATTGATCAAACTTCTTAGCTCTTCTTGGGCAGTGACTCTCTTCTATCGCATAGATGCCTGCACCTACCTTAAGAGCTTCTCCTTCGTGCTAAGGCCTTGAGACCGGAGCATGTGAGAAAGGAGGCGCTGGGTACCTATACCATAATACATCATACTCCTGCCAGAAGAATGGAGAAATGGTGTGACTAAGTCGGAGTAGAATGGAAGAAATGAGGATTGAAGGTCTCTTTCTACCTTTTTTTCTTTCAGTTCCGAAAACAACCTTTTGATTTGCATGGATAACCTATAGCGTTGGTACCTATAGAGCTTGACTTTAAGCCGCTCTTTCATAGCCAAATATTCATTAGGAGGGAGGTTTCTGGGTGTGTAGTTATAGCCATAGCCTCTTGAGTTGCAAAATAGGTAGAAGCATGTTGAACTGCTGCATGGACTAGAGTGAACAATAGGCCAATCAATTGTGTAACCGGGGAAGAGGATTGGCTTTGACTGATGAGGGGCTGGGATGATAAGTGCAATGGGGATAGAACCTTGCTCTTGCTTCCAACTCAACTAGAGAGCTGTCTTTAACGGACTCTTGGTCCTTCCTTGTTCAGCTTCAACGACAAAAAGAAGGCTTTTCTCATGAAGAAAATGAGCACATGACATTAGGAAGGACGGTTGTTTGTAGAAATTGGATGATCTGGCGGTCCAAGCACATCTTTTGCACATATTTGGTGTTTTCTTGACAACCCCTACCCGGTCCTATTTCAAAGAAAAGAAGGAAGAGAAAGTAGTGTCCTTTCCGAATAGGTGTAGATAAGTCAATAGTGTAGTTTTGAGTTGTTTTATTGCTGTAGGAGTTGTTTTCTTGCTGGATTGAGCGCCCCCTGCTAACCGGCCATTGTTTGAACCAGCACTTAGACTTGTCCATGAACGAGTGGTCACAGAACTCAACTTTACACGTTGTGCATCGCGTGGTGCTTTCCCTGGCATTATTTGTTCCATTGGGCTAGTGCTTTAAAGAACTGCTTTATTACACTTTCTATATATAGGCGAGCGGGATAAATTGACTTTGTCCGAAAAAGAAAGTAACTAGATAATATAGAAGATGCTTCAAATGTTCGGCTATACCATTCAAACCAAACTATAGGTGTTGGGTAGGATTCAATCCAGGTGCCCCTCAACACCAACCTTGGTACTCAAGAAAACACAACTACATAACGAGGGATTAATATGCAAAACCTTTTGTTATGAACTAAACGAAATTAACATGAGAATAAAAGAGTGGTGCTATCACTCAGAAAGAATTCTGAAGCACTACTTGCTTGTGTGTTCTCCTGCATCTTGTTTAGTAACCTTATCAGAAGGTTATTTTGTGTGATTATTGGCTCTACTGTTTTGTACTTTCGTATCATTTTTAATGCAACCTGGAGTAACCGCACCTGTATCCGGCAAGTCCCACTGCTTGTAGGATTTTCTTATCTTCATCAGATCAATTAACATATTTGCTTTATGTAAAGTGTAATTGAAAAAAGAAAGGGTTTTGATCAGAGCCCAGAATATGGCGCAGACCCTTCCCAAATGAATTGAGAGGAAGAAGATTGAACTCTAGCTCTTTGAGCTGTTTTTTCATTATAGAATTCATTGAACCCCAAAGAACACCATTAGGAAACAGCTCTATTAGAACGTTAAAATAATAGCTATAGGGATTTGCTTGACTCGTGGATTCGGCTGCAGTCCTTGATTCTAAACACTCGGCTGATATGGCTATCCTGCTGCAAACCAGAATTGTAGCCATTGATTCATAAACGGACTCCTTAGTAGTAAAATCATTTCTACCGTCGAAAGAGATGAAATAATACCTTCTCCTTTGATTTTCTCCATCTTTTCTAGCGCCAAAAGGATATCGTGCGGAAATTTCACTCTTTGTTTGACACATAAGTGAGTTGTGTTTTCTTAAAGCGCAATAAAGAGTCTGCACTTCTTTCTAAAGGCGTTAGCTCATCTTGTCTCAAACTAAGATGGAAGTTAAAAGTGTGTTGGCGGGTCCATTGTGACCACGAAAAATGAAGAATTGGGATTGTCGGAATGACACTTAGCGAAAAGGGCGGTAACATGGGAGTGGAAAGAACCTTTTCTTTATCAAAATTGAATTCTGTGTTAAGCTTTTGTCACACACAGCTTGGGAAGATCCGTACTAACCTTGCTCTTTCTATGCTGTCACTGAGCAGAATCCATTATAAATAGAATACGACTTTGTTTGAGGCTTTTCTTCGCTTAGCTTTATTCTCCTTGCTTACTTCTTCATTGCTCCTTCCTCTCGTTGAATAAACTCCTCCTCATCCTTTCCTACCTTGATCTATCCCTTCTTTGGGTCTCCTCTCACTCGATGCTTTGTCTCCATACCTGCTTCATATGATGGGCTCTCCCTAAATCTGACGCTTTACTCCCTCTTCTCAAGGTGCTACTTCTTAACTAGGAATGTGCTCTGGATGGTGTGTGTGTTTTAGTATAATAGGGACTGCTTTTCTTTCGCATGAAAGGAAGAATTGGACAGTATTAGTGGAGTTGGGCAGTACTTTAGGTATCTTGCACAGTCTTGGACAGCAAACAAAGAATAAAATATCAACAATAGTGTAAAAAACTCAACTATGTGAATACTCATGTGGGTAGGGCCTCCATCCCATGCAGAATAGGCATAAAATGGGATTTGAAACTCAAAACACACACATGTGGATGGAGATATGGAGCGATACAAGGTAGCTAAGGGCGGCGCATCAACTTATAGGCATTTCTTTTCCATGAGACATTCAGTCCAGCTATCAAACCGCTGACCATTCGGGCATCTATTCTAAGCAGGCATATCTCAGGCTATCTCAACAGGTTGATTAATTCAGCAACTTGATATATATACATACAAAATGCTTTTGTTCTACTTGACTCGGCTATTCCTAACAATGCCAACGCTCTGCGCCAAAGCATTCGCAGACGGTTACTTAGACATCCTCACATCAATCTTTTTATGCAATTATGAAATACCCCTCATCGTCAGTTACTCAGCTTCACATTCAACAATTGAATCACGCTTCTCTTCCCTATTCTTTAGTAGAACTCACACCTTGTTCTCCGCAATTAAAACTACGTTTAAGGGAGTACAGCCTTACTCCCAATCTGTTTGCTTTCTTCCATTAGTGAAGTAAACTCCTTTAGATTACGATAGTAACATTGTATGCTGAGTTCACCGTTACAGCTACCTACCTCATGAGCAAAGCTTAGATAAGATTCTATTAGTGCTTCACTATGTTTATTCCATAGTTTTCTCTGTGATGAAGACAGATTTTGCGGCAGAATCTCAATCATTAATTTATCTAATACATCCCTTTTTAAAAAGTGTTGTTTACTAGAAGATCTATCATATCTATAATAGTTCTCATCAGCATGGGTGTGACCCTCTACTCTCCACATCATGAGACCCGGAAATAGATTCTCCAATAGGAGACCGTTAATTATAGTGAGAGGATCCTCCTGTGAGAAAAATGCAGTGATATAGAAAGGTTGTATTTTAGATACAAACAATGCATTCGTTATAAAGTTGTCGTGGACTGTGTAAACAGGGATATCACCCGCCTTACAATACTAAATAACTCTATAAGCTATAGATGCATCAAACTGATGGATAAGATTCGCAAAGCTAGATCTCAGACTTTTCAAAGGATTCCTAGAGGTTGTTGGTAATGAGATGGTGATCTTGTGTCTCTGTTTTTCCGGCTTATTGTAAACCCATACATTTATATTCTTCTCAATCATATAATCCTGAATAGTGGTAAATATGAAATTCGAATAAGAAAAAGGCCTTTGCTTGTAAGCTGTTACCCAGGCTATTTCGCCTACTAGCTTCATCAATTTGGTGATTGATGGAAATTTACTATCCCAAACCTTTTAGAATATCTGAGTAATCATACTATATTCTTTTTTATTTAAAATAAATGACAGATGGCTTTCAACATCATGGGTAGCACTATATTGAGTCTTTCCATAAACCAGTGGCATATAGATTTTTTTCACTAGTCCCCGAGTCAGGTTTTTGCAAACAATATCTGCCTGATCTTTATCTAATGATGATTTCAATTCATTGGATATATCCTCCAAAAGTGAGCTGTATAGATCTTTAATGGATGATCCTGTAATTAAATTTGTTCTTTTTGCCAAATCCTTATTTCAAAGTAAATATGACATGATCTGATAAGCACTAGAGGATGCATCCAGACTGATAGGTATATTAGTGAAAATAGATTCTTCAGCATTGAAGCTATAATTAATAAACATGCTTATAAATTGAAATGGTTTTTTACCAGAAGATGAAAATTGAATGAATTCCTTCACATTATGAACATTTTTGTATTTCTCAAGTATGTCGGAAAACCATTCCAGACTCTCCTTGATAGAATTGAAACTTTTGTAATGTGAGGCAGCAGAGCAGTAAAAATACATTCGCATTCTGGATAAATCCTCATCTTTCAGCTCACTAAGGATGGCATCATATGACGGATCATCACCAAAAAGAATAAGACTTCTTATAAGACTCCGTTCATGGAAGTTTAGTAATCCAGTACGACTCCCTCGGAAGTCTAAGAAAGCTGGAAGATAGAAAGAGAACCCCTCGTAGACAGTTGCTAGTACTATAAGAAGCTGCTCATAGCGAGCTTGCTTCATTCTTTTATCCATTATCTTGACTAAGGTAGAAAATCTGAACTTCTTATGATTAGTTTCCAACAAATATACCCTCAACATCCGGAAGATAAGATGAGGATCAACATTAGCCAGCCAGGAAGGCATTATAAGACCACATTCTTCAAACACATCCTGATTCTCTTTCAGGAATTTTAACATAGTGCTGTTAATGCTGAAACGCTGCTTTTGAATGTGATTCACGATGTTGCACAACTCATAGCATTTCTCACGTTCTTTGAATGTTATATAAAAGTTCTTATATTCATGGCTGCTCATCAGTCGGTAAGAAAAGCTCTGTTTACACCGGGAGTGAATTAAGTATCCACCTGTAATATCACTTATTTGTAGTACATCCTTTTCTTTTTGAAAATCTTCTATAACCCTCCAGTCAACAGGTGGTACAATCATAGGTAGGTTCATTTTTACTGGAAGTGTTGAAATGTCGAACAGACACATAACATATAAATACTTCAATCTTGTATAACTTCCTTTTACAACACGAGTTGATTCTGCTTCCTCATCACATACATCGAGAACTTTTCTATCAAGAAATATCTCCATTAAGTATATAGCTAGGGTTCTGTAGTAAGTACTTCCATCTTTATTTATAACTGACACTTTGCGCTTACGCTTATCTCCTTGTGCTGGAGTATTTTTCTTACCATTAACCGAACCTGACACTTTAATAATACCTTTTGCATCTTGCTTTCTTTGTACTATCACTGTAATGTGAAATTCTAGACACTCACTCAATCTATCTATAAAGGTTGCTGCTCTGACAAATAGAGATGCGCGATCTTCACTAAACAACAATGACAAAACATAGATTCCTATTGCCTCCAATGTATAAGCATCCATTTCCAAAACAGCATCCCTTATCTCTGTATCGAGATTCCTTTTGGTTAGAATGATATCTTTTGCTGATAGCTCATGTCCCAATACAAGCTTCTGAACTTCCTTTGGAACATTTTGAAATACATTGTATTCATAAAACTCCATAGAAAGCATCTCTATCTCTTCTTGTATCTTATGCAACTCTTCTGAGTTCAGATGCTCCATTTGTAGTTTAGTGGCCTGCAATAATTCAAAAACTGTCTCTTTATACCTATATCGAAGTGTGCCTTCACTGAAAGATGATTTAATAGTAGGATGATTTTGAACTCTTCTTTCAAAGTCTATGATAAATTGTTCCGAGGATGAAATATCAGTAGAAAAGAAAGAAAGGTTGTAGGTAATAGATGACTTCCTATTTCCCGGAAAACATTTCAAATCTATTTTCGAATAAGCACTCCTAGAGGAGCAATAGTGAGACATAGCAAATCTCAATCTAGTAGGAAACATAAGATCAATAAACGAAACATAAAGGTAGCCGTATCGGGGTATAGTACCCTCGATCGACATCGTTAAACCACACTTTGACACGTAAAACAGTACTTTAAAGCACCCATTCCAACAGTACCGTGCAAACAACCACACTGAAGGTAACATCCATATCTCAAGCAGAAAGCCAGTAATCAACACGGTACGGTACGAACATTCCAACAAAGAGTACCGTGCGAACATCAAAAGTCAAGTCGGTGTTCAAGCCAATTCATATATAATTAGCGAAAGCGCGGAAAAGAAGAAATAACGAAAGAAAGCCCTCCATCTACTTACTAGGGCATGACTCAATCAAGGGTCCCATTCCAATAACAAAGCCCTCCTTCTAGGCTACGGTACCCCATTCACCGCTACTTCCGCGTCCCTTCCTAAGGCAACTAGCCCGTCCTTAAGCCCATTCCAATAAGACCTCAAAGCCCACCCCACTCAGAAAAGAGAAAAAGAGTAGTAAGAAGCGCAAGGAGTAACCTGATCTAGTGCTTTACCTTTAGCAAAAGCTAATCGTTCACCATCAACAACTCTTAACACAAAGAAGATATTGTGTGTGCCATAGCCCTACTACTCAATAGGCTAAAGACATTCTATGTGACGTAGGCGACCTGAGTAAGCAGGCCAGGACTTTGTCTAGTCAGATAGCAAGTTACATAAAAGTCGATAAAAAGGAGTAAGTATTTAATAATTATGAAAAGGAGGTTGTGTTGTTTTTTCCCGGGGAACAAAAGTGTGTTGGTGCAAGATATTATGTTATCTTTGTCGATGATTCCTTAACAGGACTCTAAAGTATGGAAAATACGTGTATAAAAAAAGCTTCTCAAGTAAAGGCACCCATCTTATGGAGAACCCGCTCAACATCTTTCGACACCCAGATGGTTTTCCACGTGTAATCAACACCTCTACCAGGTGCTTCGTCATTGAAGAAAGCCATTTCAAATCAGAGATAGAAGCTGCCAATTCCTAGTCTAGTCGATCAGCCTGCTAGTATGTGGAGGCTGGACCCAACCTCGGAGACGCACCCGGAGCTGCGCCCCTACAAGCACTGTGTCCTTTCGAAGAGACCACATGACCAGAAGTCACAGCACTTTCTGGCGAACCATCCCTTCCTAAGTTGCTCAGCTATGGAGGAGCTAAGCGGTGCACAGCACGACGGGTCGAAGAAGAAGGTTTCTCCACAATGTACTTTATGGAGGATCCATCTTTGATATTAGCCAAGTGGTGTAATACAACATATAATATAAAGCATCAATCTTTGAGCCACCCAAACCAATGCACAACCTTTCTTTTCCGGAATACACCTTTTCATACTCGGTAAACTTCTTGCTTAAGTAATATATTGCTCTCGCCTTCTTCCCAGATTAATCCAGTTGTCCCAGTACACATCCCATAGATGACTTGTGCACCGTTAGAGAAAATAGAAGTGGCTGGTGTCGGAGGGACCAATACTGGAGGATGAAGGGGCGTACTGCTTTATTTTGACGAAGGCCTCCTGGCATTCTGGAGTCCACTCTTTGTTTTTGGGCTATTTTGACGAAGCAATCTGAAGATGGGTTGGGTTCGCATGTGGCCGAACGCTGAGATATAACTAGCAATGTAGTTCAACTTTACCAAGAATCCTCGTCTTTCTTTTTCAGAAAGAGGTTAAGGCCATAAAGGAATTCCAGTCTTTGACTCGGGAAACGAAGAAGGCCGTACTTCACTTATTATTATAGTATGAAGGCCGAAGAATTCAATGGGAAAAGGCTGGCCTGCCAAAACCAAAGAAAATACAAGATGGAATACTAAAAGAACAAAAGACAGTCAAACAGGTGCCAGTACCATACTGAAATGTAGGTACATGTTCATAGCTGTACCAGACCTAGCTGAGGTGGTACTAGAATCCAGTATCATCAATCCTCGAGTTTGACGGAAACAAGCCAATTCTTAGTGAGGTTTTGGTGGCTACATAATGAGACGGGTTATTGTGTAAAGACACTGAAACTTCAAATTGGTATGATGATACTTAATACAAGCATCTCTATAGATGATTTGACCCCTTACCCCATATGAGTTGTAATTTCCCCATTCAACGGCTTCTTTTATTGATTGGCACAAGCCGGTCGATCTTATCGGCCAGAAGTTCTCTTTCGGAATGAGGCCTCGGCTGAAGAAATCTTCGTATTGTGGATCTGGGTTGAAGAGCCACATGCTAGAATATACTTTAGGCTAACAGACCATGCAAATCCCTCAGCATCTATTTTGTACCTACCAAAAAAGAAAAATACTAACAGCAATGCAAGATGGGGTATTGGCTATGATTCTCCAGCAATAGTATGGGTTATAGGCCAAACTATCAGTTCTTTTCTTTTTTCTATTCTAAAGAATGAAAGGACTTGATATAGCTAACCTATAGTTAAACTGGCTTGATATTTGGTAACCAACAGTGGACTCTTTTATCAAATCCTGAACAAATCAAAGAAAATGAAATGCGCCACAAATTACTATGTAGTTAGAATAAGGTATTGCAATTTCTGATGTAGGATGTGGATCAGGTACAACTGCCAGTAAATCCACTCAGTAGAGCTACTGTCACAAAATTTCTTTATTTTATCCAACAATTTCTATTGCTATGTTAAATGGAGGCCTTTCTTGCCTTGCCATTGGGGACCAGGTATTCTATAAGCCGAATCACAGTTGTGTATAAGCATCACTATTTTTGACCTACTGAGATTATAAGATGAGAATTTATGTTTAATATGAAACAAGATAGAAGTTTTGGTACTTGACGGAAAATTGGCGCTTGCCTTTTATCAGTGTCATTACAACTCAGTAAAGCCACCCTCAGAGGAGAAGCAAGATCCGGATTTCCCTTCCAATATGCAAATTCAACCCTGTCTTTCCACTTAATCGCATCTGAGCCTTTCTCACTGCTTTGAAACTCCACTTCCCATGGTTGTATGTTCACCTCTGGCCTACACAAGTACTTCAATAATAATTAATTTGGCTGGTCAATGTAAGTATTATACCTCATTGCCATAGACAAAAGAGCTTCCATTTCCGGGTCATGCATCATTTCAGTGAGGTCTGAGATTTGTGGGTAGCTACCGACCGTATTGGCACTAGTACAAAGTTTGGCAACTACTTTCACAAAGTACATTCCTTCTAACATGTTCTCCTTGATTTGAGTAAATGTGGAATTGCAAGTACCAAAGCTGGTTTTCGGATTCAATTTAGAAGCATCACAGATTAATAGATCTATGGTTGCACGAGACTAATTTGAGACCTCACTAGGCTATGGGACTCCATTGCATAATTGGGTACCATGCATGCTGACATAAATTCCTTGTGATGAACTGAAATTAAGCTATACAGAGAAAAAAGAAAAATAAGAGGAAACAAAGATAATCTGAAATTGAAACTTCTCCATCCAATGTTAAGCTTCTTTAAGAATTCAATAGCACCAGATAAATTTTTAGCTTATTTTGTGTTCGAATAAAACAATAACAAGTAAAATTAGAGTAATATAAAATTCTATAAGAAATCACTAGAACTTCAATATAGGAAGATCTATGTTTCACTCCTGGTACAAATTGTGTCTATATACATTTGTTCATGTCCCAGGCTGGAACCGAAAGAGTTAAGGCAAAAGGTCAATAATTTCTGCAGGGTCGGTTATTTTTCTCAAACAAGGTGATCTCTAGTCTGGTCAGGTGCCAGTTGTACTTAATTATCCTGGAACTTGCCGGTTACACTTTATATAAACCATGTGTGCTTCATGTTATGTTAAGAAAAGGCTAATATTCTACTTAAGTAGTAACTAACTTGTATACAAATCAGGTCTACACTACATGTAAGCATACTGTTACCAGCGACATTATCAGTGCCGAATAGACAAAACATTGCTTCATACATAAGTCAAAATTGATGCAACTCTAGCTCAAGAGTTGCAATACTGACCATTTCAGATGGTGTTGCACTTCCAGTACCAGAACCTTTGTAGGTGTGCAGGGATTTTCAGAGATATTTTTCCAGGTCTTTATATCTGTCAACTAACTGAAGTTCTCAGTTAGCCTCCTCAGTAAAGCGTGCAAACTGCATAGTGCATAGTGCATACACACATTCAAGCTTCAACACAATTATTATGCTATACTATTTCAGGTGCCACAAGACCGATATATAGTCCTGATCAATATGATGTGGGGGGGCGATTTCTAGAAGCAGAAATTAGTTCAACTGATGGAATCTCCCGAGTGTCAACTACAGGCCGCCCTATTGATCCTGGTTTGTCCTTTGAACTAGAAGGATCTCTAAAATGGAAAAGAAAAATTGAAGTTTCTTATTTCTGGGGATATTAGTATCAGTAAGTGCCAGACCTCCATATGCAATCAAGGTCCATTACCCTCAATTATGCCTGCAAACCTACAAGTAACCTCTATTAAATCCCAATTAGCCAAGTGAGGTGTAAATTGTGCAATCAATTCAGTAAAACTCATACCCTTAATTTACTGTCAGTCTACCCTCAACAATGTAATAGGGCTGAAAGTTTTCCTTGTCTGTGGGTAAAAGATGTGAAAAAGGAAGAAAGGTTGTTTCAGTTTAGTTTGTGCTAGCCCTTTAGTTGAGCCCTAACTTAGCCTAGAGTGTTCAATTCAACCTCAACCATAGTAGCTTCTATTAATCCTGAACCATTAAATTACCGTCAGTTGTACATAGAATTTCTGCATTTAAGCTTCGCTAATCTCGATCTACTCCCAACCATGCAATTGAGCTTCAATCGTCCTGCTTCTCTTTGCTTTTCTTTGAATAATCTTTCTACTTAAATAAAAAAACAAAATAAACATATAATCTAAATATCTCTTATAAATAGACTTTCTTAAAATAAACGGCAGACGAAAGATTAACCTTTTACAAATTGAAAACATCATTACTTCTTGGTTTTAAAGCTCCTGGATTGGTAGCATATATAGAGGCATTGGTACGCAAGCCTGAGACTTTGTTTAATGGTTGATTTTGTTTGAAAACTGGAACGTACTGCTCAGACGAAAAGAATAGAGTATCTGCTCTTTCCTAATATTTTCTTTTTTCATTTTATGATATGTTAATTCTTTTCTCAGGTCATTTTACTTGATATAAAAGGACCCCATTGTATGTAGATTCGTGTGTACCGCTGGCATATCCACTGAGTATTTGACGTGGTCAAAAGTAAGGGAAAGTGGTGTAAATGGAAGGACCATGCCCTTCTTGTCTGACCCAATGATCTCTCGTGCCGATTTTGCCTTAGTACTATTGTTTCTGATTGAATTGCCATGCGGGGCCATGTAAGGACGATGATCTCTTTCCTATAGACGATCCTTCTAAAATATCACCAGTCTGCATTAACATGCTTTTCCTTTAGTCTCTCTTCAGATATAGTAGGCTGGTCCTTGCCAAATACTGCATCCAGCCAAATATCTATGCTTAACTACTACTGTTCTAAAATCAATGATTACTAGATTTCAATACCGGCTCTCCTCTCAGTTTCTTTTGTGTTGGTTTCATGTTGAGTTGCACATATGCAGGAAGAAACTTCATTTGTACACTAACCAAAGTTCGAGCCGAAAAACTCTCTTCTCTGATTGATTAGTTTTGACTACTGGTATAAAAGTACGGTCAAGAGTAAGTCAGGTGAAGCAGGCATCAGCATAAATTTACTGGCAGAAAAATATTGAATTGAATAAAACCTTCAATTTTGGAGTGGTAAACAAATGTGTCATTTTTATAAGTTATACTCACGCTTGAGGAAGGTCAGGCACAAGGTGTAGAGCAAATAGAAGAGAAGTATGAACCCGATCAAGCCGCCAACTCCAATCCAGTACCATTATGCTTCGGCAAAGATTCCACGGCTGTTCAAAATGCTGGTTCCAAGTGTTTATCCATTAACAATCTGGAACACCGGGTATCAGAGCCCAGATCACCTGGAACTGGGAAATCGCAAGAACCGGCAATCAAGAAGACCCAAGATGCCAAAGACAAGGAGCAGCGATCAAGCTGGCGAGGAGCCGCAACTGGATCTAGCACTAATCAACGAAAGATTTGTCCAATCGGAGTCTTCGACTCAAGAATTGAGAGATCGGATGAATCAGTACGACAACAAGTTAGACGAGATGATGAAAATGCGAAGAAAGGCACTCTCCGACAAACAACCATAAATTGGAGAAGGAAGCAACTCGGCTCCCAGGAATCCAGCCAGAGAAGAGGGAGGTAGAAAGAAGAAGGGTCAAGAGTCTCCTCACAAGGGAAGGGGCAAGAGGAGGATTTCTACGAAGATAGAAGGAGAGGAAGGACTACTAGGAATCCTTCTAATAGTTCACAGTATCAAAGAGTGAATCTTCCTAGGAAGGATTTCCCGGCCTTTGATGGGAATGATCCTTAGGATTGGCTCGATAATTGTGAGTACTACTTAGATATGTTCCAAATTTCATAGGATTACAAAACTAGGTTAGCTGCTATGAATTTTTCTGGTAATGCCTATGAAAGAAAGGTATCCTTGCTTTAAATGAGAAAACCATGGAACCCCTCCTTGGTCAATCTTGGTAGAATAAATTCTTTCAACCTTCAAACAAGATGAGTTAAAGAATCCCATAAAAGAATTTCAAAAGATCCATCAGAGGTAGAAGATTCTAGAAGGAATTTTCAGAGGGAAAAATCTAGGTTGTACTGTCAAACCCCTTTCAAGCATGAACAGTTTGACATCTGGAATTTCATCTGTGGGTTAAAGGAATAGATCCAGCACACGGTTGACATGTTTGAACCTAACACACTGATCCTAACACACTGAACCAAGCCCATTTGCAAATTATTGCAAGCTCTAATTGAAAATGTTTTGGTAAAGAAATTTGATTTGTGAACCATGGTAAAATTGTTGTGGGTTCTATTCTATAAGTATTGCAACAGACGATACCGATACAGATAGAGCCACTTTGCAAGTCCTTACTACTGGGTTGATTTCCATTCCAAATCTTAATAGATTTTTACAAATAATATAGGCCAGTGCTTGGTCTTCTTTAAGAAAAAGCATATATAAGAACTGAGGTCCTACTAAGTACTTTCCTTTTCTTAATACACAGTAAGTATTTTTCTACAAGTAGTCCCAACTCCCAAGTACCACTAATGTATTAGAATTGCCATGATAGGTGGTGGTACAGACCAGCTGGTCCAACGGTACTTTCAAGTTTAAAGTATTACCGAGAAGCAAATTGAAAGTATTACCAAAGAAAAGCTCATTGAGATTACTGTCTCTTCCTCGGCCCAAATCTTTTCTCCTGGTGTGCGAAGAAAGAGCCTACTGTGGCCCGTTCCAGTACAGAGGCGGAGTATAGGAGCCTTGCCATGGCTACTGCTGAGCTCCTGTGGCTTCAGTGCTTGCTACGAGAACTTCACATTCCTTCTTCTACCCCGCCTACACTAGGGTGCGATAATATTGGAGCCACTTATCTTGCCGCCAACCCCGCTCGCACTAAACATGTGGAGATTGATTTGCACTTCGTGCGAGAACGTGTTGCTCACAAGCAGCTTCTTCTTCGCTTTATCTCCTCCAAAGACCAAGTTGCTTATATACTAACCAAGGGGCTTGCTTCTTCTCGCTTTGATCTCCTGCTCACACTCCATCCCCCTTTCGCTTGAGGGGGCGTCATAATGGAGATCATCCAGTCTGAAAACTACTAGAGAACATCCGCTTCTAATTAGTAGTTAGTTGGAGATGCTTAGCTAGAGACAGCTGTAAACTAAGACTGTTAGACTAGAGCCTTTATTTATAAGTAGAAGTGCGGAGACACATGGGTTATTGCCCTTAATGAGAATCCTCCATCCTTGTAATTGAATCCATATTTTTGATCACAGAAAAATGCCAGAGTCCTAGTAGCAGACTAGACCGGTGATTATGTTGAAGAGGCATCAAATGTCATGGTTGGCTCTTTGATAGAATCCGCTCTTGTCTCCATATACTTTGTGAGGCAGTACGGAATATTCAGGAAAGTTGATGGAGGTTGCGAGCGAAAGAAATAAGTAAAATAAGATCTTTGGGTGGGCGCTAAGCTGGTTAAGCGGAAAACAAACCCACTTAGAAAAAAAGAAGACGTTGACTCACCTGGAGCGGGCTTTCCTGATTCATTGAAATTTTTTCATTTCTTTCTGGAAGTTAAGCGTTGTGCCGGTAGCGAAGAGGGCGTAGCGTTGTAAGTAACTCGGGATAGGGGAGCTGGGGCGAGAGCACAGTAGTAAATCTAATTCTTTTTCTTCTTTCATATTTCTTTTCTGCTACTTTCTTTTTGAATTTGCATTTATCTTGCCTAAATTACTATGCTCTGTGTGAAAAAGCAAGCGGGGGGTCAAAGCAATAGTTTCGTTAGTCTCATTGCCTCCTCCGATCATGCCCTTTGGCCCTCCCTGATCTGTACAGCCATCCTTAACCAAAGAAAGAAAATCAACATTCTTAGATTCATTCTGTAAAAAAGAAGCTGAACAACCTACTGCTTGAAAGCGGATTTGGAACCTCTTATTGCCTCCCGTCCTCCTCTGTTTATCCACTTTGAAAAGCTACTCAAGGCTTCTCTTCGATAGTAAATTTTCCAATTTTAAGCTATGACTGAAACTCTATTTTTTTCTATTCGAAATTTATGAATATGGGCGAGAAAGAATAGGAGAAGTACGGTGACAACATAGGCTATTCGATTAAAATTTCCTATCGAAATATACCATTATACTTCAAGAATTCAGTCTAACTGGTCAAAATCTACGGATGAAATAGCTGCTTCGGCCTGCGGCCTTGACTCCTGTCTGCCACGGGCTCTTGGTCTTGGACTCACTTTCACTTTCGTCTTGGGTACAAGTGGCTATAGATCCTCTTGGACCTGGGCTCTTCTCTGGCGCTTCGACCATAGACTCGAGGCCCTTCCTTTGTATCCCTTTGTACCGACGGATGACCACCATGCCGAGCCTCCCTCTCTATTTCTGGTAAGCGGGCCTTCTCTCGCTACATGCCCTCTGAAAGTGATAGAATTGTTAAAGATGAGAAAGCGGGTCGAATCCTGTCTATTTTGAGGGACATTCATGATGCCGAATTCCTTATAAGTCTTAGGCATGGGTGGCTACCGCTTCGTACCGGTGGCAGGGTCATTCTTGAGGCATACAACCCTCATTGGTACGCACACCAGTTTGGATATGACCTGGTTATACCGGCTCCCAAACCGTCTTGCAAGTTGCTTTCTCCCGATATCATGATTATTGGTAATTGCTGGTCATCTTTGCTTCGCACTGGAACTGGTTCAACTTTTGTGATACCACGAGCTAAACGACCAATCCAATTTTCAGCCACCTATCAGCGATGGTTTCATGCAGCCTTTGAAGCTTATTCGAAGGAGATCCTAGCCTTGTTGTTAGCAATCGAAAAATGGATGAAGAAGGGGGAAAACTAGTGATCAGAACTGACCACAGAAGCTTAAGGCATCTCTCTGACAAAAAGTTTTTCCACCCACTCCAGCCAGGTGTTAACTAAGCTTCTAGGGTTGGAATATGTGATACAGTACAATAAGGGGACAACAAACAAAGCAGCGGATGCCCTATCCAGGAGGGCAGGGGGGGAAGCTGAAGTCCCACATCAAGTTCCCCCCCTGCCGAGCTGCCTTCGTGATGATAAAAATACCATTCTTTTAGTATAATATCGTTCGGTGGCATTGAATATGTGTTCATGTCGTAGGGAAACAACGAGTCAAGATGAAGCAATCTTTGCTCATATATTATAATTGAGATCAGAAACTATGCTTATTTGCGTACAAGGTTCACTTCGGACTACGTCTTAAATAGCGAGGAGGATTCTGGCAGGTAGTTGTCATCACGAGAAAATTAAACCAGAGGCTTATCTTTGGTCTAGTAGACTGAAAGTCCAAAGAGTGGGGCACCTACTTACTAGACCAAATAGTTGCCAATGCGAAATTGAGTAGTAGGCACTTTCTTAATATCATGCGAACGGGAGGCTGGTACCGATGCCCAGGCTATATATACGCTTTTCAATTCTTGGTGTAAGGTCAGTCAGCAAATAAAATCAATAAGAATTTCATAAAGAATGAGAGGCAGGAAACAAGGAGAAGGAAGCTAGCAAACAATATGAAGGAAGACTTTCAAGCCTTATTCGTACTCCACGGGACCACGTATAATAGTTTCTTCTGAATGGAACCGTACCGATCTACTAAACGAAGGTGTGCACGAGAGGGAAGGGCTTATCTTCAAATTCGGTATCAACTGAGCAAATCTCCAGAATGCCTTTCATTCATAGCAAAGGAAATGGCACCGAAACAACTTATCTGCAACCCACAGCAAGCACGGGCGAATTTCTCCTCAAAACCAAAGGGCGTTAGCCAAGTCGAGGCTTTTCCTGCGGCCTTACCTACAACGCGAGTCTCCTATTTGACTATCAACCATTCTAGTTTCAAAAAATGTTCCCATCAGTGCTGCTACTCGACTTTCTCATCTCCTATTTCTAGTTATCTTACAATTAGAGTAGAGTCAGGTAAAACGAATTGTGAGGATCACTTGCTTACCACTTCAAAAGTAAGGAAGCACCCACAGAGTTCTACTATTAAACATTTCCCCTTGCCTACGGTTATTCTAGAAGAACACTCTTTTAGTTGCGCGGGTAGCTCTCAGGCTTTAAGCTTCTGCTATGCTATTATAGGAAGGCCTATGACTCCAGGCACACTCTTCTCAAACACTACCTTGCTATAGCTATGCTTCCTCTGACTCTGTTTGACTCCCCTCTCAGGTAAAGAAGCTCTTTCCATTCTTGCCGGCAGGAGCACATTCTGTTTGAAAAAGCCAGGAAGGCCACTGCCTGAATCAAGAAATTCAATGAATTGCAGACTGAGCCCTTTGAAATTACGGAACTAAACCTATGAACAAGCATTCCAGCTAGCAAGCCTATGAATGGAAGCTCTCCTCGTAGATAGACTGAATGTTAATTTTATATGGAGGAGAAATGCTTTTCAAAGTGCACACCAAGTTTGTGAAGCAGTATCGTCCCTTCCAATTCAGAGATACTCGTGCTCTCACCAACATGTCTCAAGAAATTGGAGAGAGTGATGGTCCTAAGTCTACGACGAAGCTGGTCTGACCGGCGGGAGTGTTGGAATAAATATATGTCAGTGCCGATTCCTGCTTTGACCGAAATCCGTGGAAGCTACGCCCTTGCTTCTACCTTTCTTTATGGGCCAGAAAAGGGATCTCTTGGCTTGTAAGAAGATGACGAAAAGCTACTACTATTGCTGGATTTCCTTGAAGTAGGGATTTCAAGTTACGGAACGTGCGTACGTAATCTTTTCTCACCCGGCGGGAGTTCTTTCTCGGCTAGGCCAGTCCCAGCATATACCTTCCATACCACATACCGATAGAACAAATAACCCAGTCAAGAACTAGTATTTCTTTCTTTACTCTACAAGTGTAAGGACCAGAGGAAGATAGCTGACTGTCTACTTCGTAGGTAGGGAGGAAAAGCATTATGAGACTTCGTTCCAATTCAATGTCGTAGCATTCACCGCTCCTATTCATATGAAAAAAGGAATGAAGCTGGAAAAAGAAAAGATGAGGAAATTAACTAACATAATAGTAGGAGACGATTTAAGGCAGCACGGATTTACGTCGTACCGAAAGCCTTACTTAAGTAAATTTCTGCTCTATGCCGGTCGCTTTCTACTTAGGAAAAATGTGGTCACGACAACATCAATCACTCTTCTCTTTCTTTCAACTTGGAATGAAAAAGAAATCCATCCCATCCGCTAGGAAGGCTTCTCCCAGAACTCATACTTTAGGCTATACGTCAATTCACTTGCTTGGTGGGGTTGGGAGCCCGGGTAAGAACGCCCGGCTCTTTTGAATGAAAATATTTAGTTCAATCCCAGAGTCTAAAAGTCTTTCTTGGCTTTGGCTAGTCAATTGCAAATCCCTTCTATGGATCTCCGCTGAGTTTGTCTAGGATGTGGCTTATCCTGCACTGAAATGCACTTCAGAGTCTTCCAATATTTTTTTTAGGGGGCAGGCCAGGTTGTTGGTTCACAGCCAATCTCGACAAGGTCCTTCTCTCCGCCGCCCTAAGCCCTAAACTAGAAAGAACCACTTGAGATCTATCAATGTACTTAGACAACTCTCAATTTCTTCTTTTTCTTCAGAATGCTTTGGCTATAATTCGATTCTTGCTTTTCGGTCGGTCTCTCTTCTAAAGAATAGGTCTTTCCTCCTTCCAGGCAGCTTTCTTTCATTCTGGCTACTAAGGGACTCTATTTTATATATTCTATTAGGTCAAGTATTAAGTGAAAGAAATAGGGCATACTCCTCCTCTGGGGTACCTGAGAGACTAGAACCTCGCTAATTCCAAGCGCACACATGGAATGTGACATAAAATACCTCGGAACTCAAACAACCGACAATCACACTGCACGGCATGATTGGAAAGATATACGCGGACTTCGAGGTCACGTCGATGATCGAGCTGACGAACTTTGAACAAATGCTCATCACCACGAACCTCCGAGCACAGCACGTAACAATCGCTCATTGCTAGCACCTCCGCCTGGAAAAACTTGAATATATTACGAGTGTAGAACTTCGCAAGCTATGCCTCATAGGGAACCGAGGTACGCAGCTGCCGAAAACACGCAAGCGAATGAGAATATTCCTCGAGCTCCTTTTCCAACCTGCTTCGCATCGCCTTGTCGTACTTTGTGAAAAAACCCAGGAAAGCCAGATAATAACAATACCGAAAAAACTCTTGCAGACCAACCTCTAACAAAAAAGCATGCTTGTTGTACTTATCCATCTTTCCAAATTATGTCGTACATAATATGTTTTGTGTTGGACTTTTTAATGTGTTTGATGCTCAAAACCAGTAGATGTTCAAACGCAAGGAATGAAATCTCTCTAAAATACTTTGCAAACATACGTGCAGTGGTGTTTGCTTGTTCACATACTTGTCGAAGAAAGAGTTCATCGACTCAATCCTCTGAGTGGTAGACATTCCAGCCCAGAAAGAACCCCAAACATAGGCCGGAACCTATCTCATCCGAAATTCATACAACCTTTCCAACCATTCCAAATTAGCCAGTTCATAGATTCCTATCATTTCCCACCTCAAACTCATCAACAGTTAGAGAGTTGTATATCGTGGAAGAGATCTCTCCAGCAGCTTCTTTACTAATCTTCTGCTTTGACACTTTAGCCTTCAACTTACGCATAATGTGCCACAAGCACCACCTGTTAGGGCATTAGGAAACTCTGTCTCAACGGCATTACAAATGCTTTGAGCTTGATCGGTAATTATGGCCGGAGGTTCGGCTCCTAACATGCAGGCCTTGAATTTCTGAAATATCCAGACAGAGTTCTCATATATTTATGATCCAAGAAGAGCACACGCAAACAAAATGGACTAAGTCTGATTGTTGACGCCGACGAACATGCAAAATGCCATGTCATACTTACGAATGGAAACAAAAAAGCACTCCCCAGAATTCCGAAACAAACTACATGAAAACTGATTTGAAAATCAAATTGAAATAAACGAAGTATTACTTGTTCGTCAAATAAGTGGTATCAAAGGGCACTACATCCCCAAAACCTGCTTTCGTTTTGAAAAGGAATTCAAAAGGGCAGTAAGGGGGAAATAGCGCCAGTAACGCAAGTTGCTTGGTGTGAAGACAGAAAAACAACACAATTTTGGTTATTTCACTTATTTTCACACTAGTTAACCTATACGCCCTTTCTCTAAGGCTTTCATCTCAAATTCGTAGATCACGTTCACCGAGGCGTCCTCTTTCGTATTTCAATAATACAACTCGAGTGTTTACCTTATTCAATAGAACCAAGTCACATGGCACTCGTACCAAACATGCTTTCAAAAAAACCTTATACATGTACTCGCTCATATTCTTCTTTCACTATACCTCCGATTTCTATTATAAATGAGTTTGAGTCTAAGCTCAAAGCAGGTGAGTCTAAAATGTGTTTACAAATCAGGTGGGTGAAGGTAGGCCAACTTATCTATTGGAAATGTCTAGATTATTGAACGAGTATAGGCAACAGCAATGAAAGTCAAATGGTGGAGCTTCAACATGCAATTTAACTTCTGTCTTTAGAAAGCTTTGCTGATCCATCAGCTGCATATCGTAGATTTCCAGGGCAGATGTCAAGGTTGATTCAACCGGATAAGATCAATGCTAAAGATTGCATTTTTAGCTATGAAAGCTAATAAGTAAGGGGAATGCCAAAGTTCTAACAGATGCTGAGGTTGGTTTACTTCTTTGGAGCAATATGACCTAGAGTTGTTATGCCTTCGTTCTATATCTATGCTATTCTCAGAAGTGTCTGAATCCTCACCGAACATCGTCTTTTTTAACCCTACTCCATAAGAACCTTGTCTTTATGTACGAAGTGGCTATTCCACGTAGTCGGGCTGGTCCTATTTTGATGAGAAACTCCCCAGTGAAAGTTTCCTGACAGAGGTTGAGATGGCTGTGACTCTGGACGAAGGTAAATGGAATTTGGAGGTTGGTGATATACCGGATCGAACTCCTGTTCACACAAAAGTGGCTTTCACCATAGACACTTATTTAGTGGAGTTTCTGGTTATGGGAGGTTTTATAGGCTTACTAACTGGTAAATCAGCAGATGGTGTGAAGAAAGTTGCTGGTGAATTTCTACCTAAGTCAAAAATCATTTGTTGAACCCTTATTTGATGTCGAATCATTACCACTTGCTTGTAAATTACCTATGGTTTGTGTTCCTGTTGGATGGGGAGTAGAGGATGGTAGGTCTAAACGTGTAATACCAAAAGTTGGTGAATTAGTTGGTTGTTACCTGAATCCAGGTACGTATAACATGTCTCTGCCATTCCGCTTACACAACACTAAAGAATCTGACCACTATTACGCTTTATTTACTACTAGAGAAATCCTACATTCAATTGTGCTATACACTTACACTACTTCAAAGTGTTGGTTTTCATGAAGCGAAGTTTGACACTTTCTAGAAGATCAAATAAGGAGCATTTAGTGAAAGTTGGCCTACTTATCCCTACTTATCTTTCTTGTCTCAAATATATACAAACTGCACTTCAGAAGTTCTTCAAAGAAATCTTGTTACGTGGATTATCGCTTTGGGGTACATTAGATAAACGTGTGCAACAAAAGCTAGGAAGGAGAGATTTGTATTTGAACTAGCTAAGGCATACGAAGGTTATCAATTAGACTTACCGGCCTTCTTTGATTTACGTGGTAGAATCTATAGATCAGATATTCTTCACTTCCACGAGCGTGATCTAGTGAGAAGTCTTATATGCTTTTCTCAGCCTAAGAAAGCTATTAGTTTGAATCATTAGGAGGCATATCGTACTTTGTTAGAAGCAACTGCCTTTCACCATATGTCTTTTAGAAATCTTAAGGCTCCAAGGAGTAAAGATATCTTTAATCGTTTAGTGTATATGACAGAAAGAAAGTGGTGCGATGAATTAGTATCATTTAGTAGTCATTCTAAAATCGTTCCAATTCATTTCACATTTCATTACCTAGAGCCTGAGAGGGGTCACTGAGAGGGTTCATACTATACCTATTACTATGGATGCTTCATCTAGCGCATACCAAATCATGAGCTACTTACTTTTACACGAGGATTTAGGCATGAGAACTAATTTACTACTTGCTAGTGTTGGTAGCGAGCACTTGCTTCGAGATTTGTATCAAGATCTCTTATTAATTTCAGGCTAGTATTTAGAAGTTTTTGGATAAGGAGTTGGCAGATCTAGTCAAGCATCAGCTAACCCGTAAGCTTTTTTCAAACCATATACCACTTGTTTATGCTAAAAACACATATTGTGCACAAAAACGGATGTTCTGAATGCACTACACTTCACTCTAACTAAGGGTGATGCGAGCAAGTTGGCTAAGCCCATGTATCGCTTCTGGGAGTACAAGTTTACAGCTATACAGAACCTAATGTCCTTGCTCAATGGTGTTGGTTGTGGGGATTTTGAGATAAACCTGTCTTCTATCATTGCCAACATATATCAACCATTCAACACTATATCAAGTGTGACTCATTAACTACCTCTTTGTTTAATACCACACTAAAAAAGATCCATTCAATTAAGTTAGATATACCTACCACTAAGAGGGATTCTGCAAAATCGAAACCGCTGCGCGCCTTTATTTCAGAAAACAAACCTTTTCTTTACCGGATGTAGCTCTCTCAAGTCAGTAAGTAGTAATTATGGACTTTCCTGCCCTCATCGCATATTTGAATTACTTCTCAACTCGTTACACATCGGTACTCGCTTTTTCATAAATATAAGACCCCACGAACGAGCTTTCGCTCGGCTTAAACATCTAAAACCACTAGCAGGCTATAAACATAGTAGAATCCTACTACTGATGTGGCTAGCAAAGAAAGAGCTGGCTGAGCTGATGAAATTACAGAGTTGGACCTAGTAAGGAGTCACTTTTCTCAACGAATTCATATAAACGAATAGGCATAGGCTCTAATCTCTTGTAACTCCTGGGTCACCTGGCTCAGTTTCATTTACTGCTGAATCGCTTGCTTATTGTCCAAAAAGAGAAGTTTACGCTGACTTAGCTTCTTAGCTTGAATCTAAAGATGACACTGGCCGAGGCTTGGTAACCTCTGTACCGAGAGCTGAAGATCCAAGAAAGGGGAGAAGCATATGGATGGAAGATTCTCATTAGGTTAGTGCGCGTCAAAAGTCAGCATGGCTTCCGTCCCATGCATGGTCTCTATTTGCTTGTCCCTAGGTATTGTTTTGAACTCACTACTGCTTTCTTGCATTCCCCTCATCTTCTATGGTTTGCTTACAAGGATGTGGTTCTGTGGTCTTTGTTTAAACTCAGTTCCTCAAGTCCAGGGTGATGTAGGTCAGGCCCAGGATTTGTTATACATTTGACCAGAGGGAGAGATTCTTTGATTCAGAAACATATATATGAACCAAGTAATTAGGTAGTTAGATTAGTAGATGCTTTTTGAAAGAGTGATTTCTTAATAGGTAGTTCAGGGTAGTTACTGAGTGATGTGATCAAGAGGAAGGTTCTCCAAATAATAGTGACTTCTTTCCATAGTGTAAGTATGATCTCTAGTTCTTCTCAAAGGACATGAGAGCATTGTATAAAGACAAGAAAAAGCCTCTTTTATTGCCTTGAATCTGTGATTTCCTCTAGTTCCTACCGGCAGCAGCACCACTTTGTCTGATTGAGTAGTCGGGTGGGTGCCTTCTCCAACCGTGCCAAGGTAAAGCCCATGGACAGGTTTTCTTTCACTTTTCCTTATTATGGAGGATACTCATTCCTTTCTTAGGAGGTCATAGGGTGTGGGTACAAGTAAGTTCATATTAAACCAATACTGAGAAGTCTTAATTAATTTCAGCTTCCCCTTATTATCAAAGACAGTACCAAGGGAGTAAAGCGTATATAGAAGTGATCATACTCACCACTGGTCAAGATGCCACATTCCTAAGCATATAAGCTTTTCTCTTGAGTAACCCGTCCATTTCTGTTTGTTCTTTTTCTATAGTAAAAACTCTCATCGTCATTTGGTGGACACGAGCTGCCCAGAGAGCCAGGCAAAAGAATAACTCACTGAATGCCTACTCTTCTCAAGGCTTGTAACAGAGGCGGTACATCACCAACGAATATTTATGATCTATAACCACAGGACTTATACCACATTTGAATAATGCTTGGCCCGCGTCGTCGTCATAAAAGGTGGTACGGAAGAGAGTTTAGAATTAACTTAGTCACGTGGTAAACAAAGGTTGTAGGCATACTTTTAAAGACTCTAATAATTGATGGTTGATTGAGAAATGAACTCACCGTAGAATTTCCTGCAGGATAGTGAATCTGGGTAGCATGATAATCGGTACCTGACTGAGAGTATGGTAGTTGATGTAAGAAAAAGAGTAGGCTAGCCTCATTGAAGAATTAGTACGAAAAGTATCCTTACTGCTACATCTGTCATAAAGTTCATAAAAAAGGTACTTATGCCGGTATAGTCTGAGGAGGTCATAGTGCACGAAAGACATTAACTGTTGATTGAGTCATTTGAAAGAGATTGGATTTTCGTACCTGTATGTAGAAAGCAACTTCTTTTCTTTGGTTGTTAATAGGGCTAACCTTACCTATTAATTCTGTCTTTGCCTTTATAAGGAAATAGTAAACCACTAGTCTCTAGCTTTAGAACTTTCTGACTTCGGTTTGTTACAATAGATATGTGACCATGTCCAGTTTATGCCAAGTTGAAAGAAGAAATAGAATAGATGCAATTTGCAGTTGCTAAAGTAACTTTACCAAGCAAGTACACAAATCCTATTAAAAGAGTACACTACCTTTGTGCGGGGGTAGCGAACTCCGAGATCTCAGTGATATCATCTCATCTCGTCTTGCTGGTGCTGGTGCATGTACCTCCTGTATAGTGATGCTTGAAAGGTATTAAGACCCTCTTTGATAATGTATGCCAGAAGATTCAATAGCGATGGGGCAGGAAGGACTCAAAACTATTCCCATCTAACTGAGTTTTAAGTAAGAAGCCTTACTTCAGGTTCTACTGATTCTACATTCACTACTTCGCTTCCTCCTTCATGAAAAAATCCAAGCTATGCAATTGATGTGCCAACTGCAGGAATTGCAGGAGCGAAGTTTCATCCGATCAGTCCGGGGTAAGGAGTCAAGCCAGAGAGAAAGTAATTCCCATCCGTTAGCTCTAAAGATAGGGTAAGAAAAAAGGCCCCAGTTGATGCTTACAACTCTGCTGCTTTCGAATGTTCTTATCTAGAACACAGTAAATTCGCCTACCTCTTACGCGCCAAGTAAGCAACTGCCCCTTTATCTGCCTTCGCTTCGACTAGGAAATAAGAGATAGCAGGACAAAGAGAGTAAATAGCAGTGAAATGAAATAATAATAGTAAGGCCCAGCTCAGCAAATACAGAAAAAAGAAGATTTGATCCATAGCATAGTTTTTATAATTTTTCTTTCATTTATATATGAGATTTTTTTCTTTCATGAATTCTTGTATACCAGGCGTTCTGATGCAAACTTTATTTTTTTGAAGATCATCGCAAAGCGCTTGATAGAATCGAAGCAAACCACCCTCAACGAATTGCACCTAGTGCGCGCCTATACAACTTGCGGATGCCGGAGGGCGCGTGGCGGAGCACTTGAAAGAATTCCAAGTCATTCCCAATTGGACGCGTTCAAGTTCAACCTTGACGAGGAGATGAGGGCACTCATCTTGTTATCATCGCTGCCGGAGAGTTGGGCAACAACCGTTGAGGTGATCGGCTCATAATGAAACCTGAACTAATCGGCGTTATTAGTCCCACCATGAACAAGAAAAAGGTGGAACGCCCTTTCATCATTAAAAATAGTCAATATTATACTGCGCGTATAGGAGACTTTTTCCACCTGTGTGGGCATGTGGTAATTAACACACAAAAAGCATTTGGGACGGCAACCACGAAAGAATTCTTTTCCGGCCCTAACCCGAACTGAATATATGATACCAAATCATCGGTTGAAACGGGTGACCCGGGCTAGTTGATCCGCAATAGCCTGAATCTTCTCGAAATAGTCGGAGCAGGGGGTACCACCGCGCACGGTTGTCTGAAGCTTGCTTCGTAGTTCCATCATGCGGGCCCGAGAAGAAGCGGAGTAGACTTGGTGAAGTGAGCGCCACAGATCAGCTAGGGCGGGCGGTGTGACAGGTCACGAACTGTGCAAGCACCGATTCCACAATAGAGGAGCGAAACCGCCCAAATCCACAAGCAAGCACTCTGCTGCAAGGCTGAGGCCGTAGACAGAGAGGTTCCATTTGAATTCAGTCAGGTAACCCACTTTGTAATATCCACGTTTTCAACCTAAGTGAAAGAACGACCCATCCATGAAAGTCCAATGAATGGGCTGCCTTCAAGTGCATTTAGGGAAATAGTAACCTCCTCCTCATTTTCTTCAGTCCCCTTCAATTCTTGTATCATTGAAACCAGCTCTTCCTCTTCCTCATCACTACTACCATTCTCTTCTCCTCCAAGTCCAGCCAGGACCTCTCTTCTCTCAGCAATGATCTGATTCAGAGTTTTGGGTTCGCATTGGTGGCCCGGGTACCTAGGTTCCTTACAATGGTAACACTGGTTTTTCTTTTTGGTGAGTTGAGTATTATGAGGCACGAAGTGTTGCATTATTGAATTTGGAAACATTGGGATTGTACTTAGGTTTGTTATGGTTTTGGGAAGTCTGATTTTGGGAGCTCAATGGGTTTTTTTGCAAGTTTTTGGGTCTTTTCAACATTTCATACACGTTCTCCTGCCTGGCAGCCATTTCGTAAGCTTCTTGAAGGGATTTTGGTTTCACTAGTAATTTGAATTCTTCCCTAAATCCCCCCAGAAAGCATTCCATGTAACTAGATTCATCAAACCAGGGGTTCTCCCAACACTTTCATATCTGAAAATATGGCTCTATATTCATCAACGCTTCCTTTCTGCCGAATGTGCATGAATTCATCCATAATTCCCACAACCCTCTTGGATTCAAACCGATCCATGACCTCAGCTAGAAATTAAGGCCACATAGGCTGCTCTCCTCTCACTGCACCAAGGGATAAAGTAGCAAGAGCAGGACCGGAGTCGGATTTCAGTGCTAGACCTTGCTACTGTAGGCTGCTTCTTTGCTGACCACGAGAACCCAGGAAGGGAAAAAGTGTTCCAGCTAATGGAGACTCCTTTTAGGTGCAGTAGAGTCGCTTTGGCTCCCTCTTGAATAGTTATTAAATTACCTACGGTTGAAGAAAAGGAGCGACTGTAAAAGACTCGGGGAAGTTGGAGCAGGAAGGGCAGTAGCTGGCCTACCGTTGAAAGGAGTTCGTCTAATGACCGGGGAAAGATCCTATTACTGCCAGGCGGATACTTCAGTTGTAGAAGAAGTTGGACGACCCGAAGGAAGGCCTACTACAGTCAAGAAAGTGGACTCTTTTGATCTTCTATTTAGAGCTATCGAACCACCTTGGCGAAGTCCGGGCACACGGTTGAAAGCCCAATGAGATCCGTATTCTAGTTCTCCGCTTTATAGGCGGCGCGTTCATTCACTTGCTGGTAAAGATAGGCATATGGGATAGGGCAAAGCAAGAGTCGAAAGGGAGATGTCAAACCTGTTGAATTTCTTGTTGAGGAGAAATTGAATGATCTGACAACTGCCGAGAAGGTGCATGAGTTGAAACAGCTCAAACAGAAAGGGACAGTGGAGGAATTCCGGGTAAGGTTTGAGGAGTTAAAGATGGCCTTGTTGAGAGAGAACCCAACATTTGATGAAGCACGAGAAAGTCGATCTTAAGGACAGAACTTTTTGAAGAAAGAAGGAACGAGAAGTAGCTCGACCAACTTTTTGTTCGTTACGAACAAGCAAGGGATTGAGTTGAGCGCTAGCGCGAAAGCCAGCAAGAATAGGATGTGTGTGCTAACGCGCAACGGACGGAGACAAGGAAGCTTAGCCCTTGCTTGTTGCGCATCCGTTTTCTTGCTTACTCACTGGAACGAGCAGTACTTGGTCACATCTTGTATTTCATATACAACTAGCAGCAGTGGATAATGCACTTCAGGGCGGTTCCTTATTTATCTCAGGATCACGGTTGGGTGAGGGGGGAATACGTGTGAGAAATCGTTTTATACCTTTCTCCGACCCTACGATCGTACCTAGGTAGAGGTAGGGTTAGGTCCCCATGAGCTCTGTCTTGTCTCTTCTTTGCCTTTTCCATTAGGAGATCCACTTGCTTCATTTTGAGAGAAATCCATCGAGTAGTAGATAAGTGGGGACCCTTCTTAGGAACTCTTGAGCCATTTCACGCACCAGGCGCGCAGCGGAAGCGGTTTATCTGCTTTTCTTCCTGTGGTCATGGGGCATTCGTTACTAAATAGATCTATTTGACGCGCGAGCTAGTTCTTCTTTCATGTTCAAATCCAATTCGTTCATATATGATATGAAGAAGGCATTCTTTCTAATTTAACTATATACATTCAAGTGCGCGTTAGTTAAGTTCATCATAATGAAAATCTTGGATTTTAGTACTCGCTTTTCGATCATATTGTTCATAGAGCGGAAGCAGTGTTCAGTCAATTAATCCTAGGTCAAAGCCAAAGAGTCGTATGTATGTCAAATCATGTTTTTGGTGTAGAAGCAATTTCTTTTTTTTTAATAAAGGAGCCTTTCTAAAAAGAGTACATGTGCTCAATATTAAGCAGTAGTGATACGCATACTTTCAACTCTGTCGGAAAAAAATCCTCTGTGTTCTTTCGTCAAAAAAGTTGATTGGAACTCAAGCTCGTGTCAAGAAAAATGTCTATTTATATGGTTTGGTGTTTTTCAAAACTTTCTCTTTCAAAGCAGTGGGAGGGAGCGTGCGTCATTAAAAAAGGAATTTCCGTTTTTCGGTATTTCTTAAAAGAAGATGACAATAGTGAAAGTTCAATAGTAAGCCCAGAGAGAGGGAGAGTCAAGTTCACCCCTAGCGATCTGGGAAGCACTAGTCCTTGCTTTAAATATAGTTTAGCTCGCCGCGCTTACTGTTGGTCATTTTTCTATTGATTGAGAAATCAAAGAAACTAGACAAGGGTTTTGCTAAGCCTGCTCAGATGATACCTAATCTCATCATAGGATTCTAAGCTAAGTATGCTCCTCAGTGAACCGGAAAAACTAGGTCTACTTTTACTGGTCTTGGATTCATTCCTCCACCAGAGAAAAGGCTTCGAGTTTTTTGTATCAACCAACCGAACTCGTGTACGATCGAATAAAGAATCGGCTGATGTAGTTTAAGGTTAAGTAAAAAACTGATGAAAGAATTGGTTTTTGGCTCCAGACTCTGTATAGGATTTCAGTTTTGGCAAAGCAGCAGGGACAATTACGATGAGCGTCAGAGGGACTGGGACGGTCAAGTGTTGATGTCGCGGAAGTCAGCATTTCTTAACCAGATTGCCCTGGACTAGCCAGCCTATTATTTTTTAGGAGCTTTGAGAGATAGAAAGACGGTCTTGAAAAGCGTACTCGTATCGGTCAACCTGCATATTAGTGGAGTTCGGTTCTGCACCTGTCCTCAGGAATGGTAGATTTTCTGGTGGTGGATGCCCACATACAACGCGATCTTGGAAAGAGGCACACTCAAGGCCATCGAAGCAGTAGTCTCTACTTATCATTTGATGATGAAATTCCCGACTGAAAGAGGAATAGGCGAAGAGAGAGGTCCTCAGAGAATAGCAAGAGAATGTTATTCGGCCACGTTGAAAGGAAAAGGGGACACGTGGCTAATGTGGAAAAAGAGGAGGAAAGGTTGGAAGAGGATCCATGGGATGACCCGAAGGAAGGGGAAGTCGTCAAAATTTCATTATATCCCGGCCGGGAAAGATAAATGAAAAGAGAATGACCGAACCAGCTGAAGAAGTCGAGAAAGTAGAAGTTTTACCCAGCTACGCCCTCAAAATAGGAAGAATGATCCAAAAGGAGAAAAGGGAGAACATACACATTTTCACTTGCCGACGAAGATATGCCCGGCATTGATCGGAGTGTGGCTCCAAAAATTTATAAAAAAACACCTCATGCTTTAATTTGAGTGGATAGACCCAAGTATATCTAGAAAAATCATCCTAAAATAAAACATACGTAGTATATATAAATCCAGAAAAAGAAATGAAAGGTGGCTGCCTGCCACACATCAGAATGAATTAACTCAACGCATTGTTTAGATTGAGAAATAGAGTTTTCAAAAGAAAGGAAGTATTACATGCTTTCCAAGTTTACAAGCATTACAAACATAATAGCCCAATTTTCCTCTTCTGTCCTGCGTTATGCCAATTCTTTCCATTTTGAATTGCTACGACAGTTCTTTCTTATTTATGTAAGATGGTAATTGCTGCTATGTAAGTATGGCACTAGAGCTCCTTATCGCCCCCACGCTCATCCGTCTGCTAGTTCCCAATGTATTGGATTTTGAGGTAAGATGCGGCGGAGTTGTTGAGGAAAAGAAGATCATTTTAGGAAGGAAAGGATGAAGACGAAGAATAGAGGCCGCAGGAAGGCCTGCCTGATCTATTGAAGTAGCAGCATCCCTCTTTTTCTTTTCAAGTAGTTTCTTTACTGTTTTTCCAGTCCAGTCGGAGGGTACAAAAAACCAAGTAACTTTTTACTTAGGCCAATCTAAATCAAGGCTGTCGAGCACGCCCAACAGCGGAAAATAGGTCCCACGCGGGTCCATGTCCTTCTTTTTTAGGAAGGCCCAGACACAGATCAGATGCCTGTTGGCCCCAGCCACAGAAGACTCTAAGGCGATTGCCCCTATTCGTCTTCAGTCGCTGCGCGCCTTACATCAAGGATCTCAATTCTTTTGTAGTAAGCTAGTAGCTCGTACCGCTCAATATCTCCTCTATCTCTGAGCCAAACCTTTCTCTTCAGAAAAAAGGAAAAGAAAATGACTCTTTCAGTTCCGAAAAACAAAGGGGATACGGCTAAGTCTAGGAGGGCGACATTTGCCAATTTCATTCACCAAAAGGATGCAGCAATTGCCACTCGAGTGGTATACGAGTGTATACTTAAGGCTATCCTTGTATACACTGTGCATGAAAACTTTATATCTACAGCAACGCGAGCTTATGAGTTACCTTCCTATTATAGCAGAACGATAGCAGACCTTTCTCACCCGAAGTATCTAATTAATTGCGTACTCTGAGAAAATCTTTTCTCCTATTCTGACATATTTCCCCCTGGCGGTATGGTATACCTTGATAACTCTTTTAACGTATTCTTTGATTATAGCTGTTTGGTGCATCATCCTGAGTTTATAAACGAGGAGAGTTCCCGTAAAGCTGCTATTCAATGCTCACCTATTGTTATTACCACTGATCAATTTCTATCTTTCCTAGCATAGAACCTAAAGCCCTATCTAAAAAAGATAAGGGCGTAGCTGGGACTCACATGTTAACTCACTGCTTCATGCTTACATCCAATACTCTCAAACGGTAATGAGCGATTCTGGGAGTTCAAAGAGCGTATACATATTAACGCTCGTAGTGGTAACTGTCAATCACTTCTTCCTAAATAGATTTGATTTTTTCTTTACTTTAGGTGCTGCTCCATTTCCAAAGAATAGAAGGGAAATACACCGAGAGAAGGATGATGAGAGAGAAGAGAAGGATGATGAGAGAGAGGGGATTTCGCATACCAAAAGGTCAAAACACTTCATACAGTCATTAATAGTAGAAGGGGGGCTTCCTACTCTGCACGCACTTTTAGGGCTTAGCTCCTAGTATCTGCAGAAAGAATGACCAGCTTACTTTTTATTAGAGGAGTGCACCACCAAGCACTACTTCCGAGAAAGTAGATCTTAAGCCCGAAAAAAACGCTTCCTGAGGAGGAGGCCTAATTCTGTAGACCTATCCCCCTTCCTTATCCCGACGAGAAGATCGCCGGCATAGCGTTCGTAAAAGAGCCAATCCTCCCCTCTGCTCGAAAAGACAAAGGCTCTCTTCTTCCACGCACTTTTTGAGCTTTCAAATCATTCCATGATTTGGTCCAGCGTAGATCTCCGATTTCAAACCATTTTAAAAGATACTACCGCATACACACTTGTTCCATTGCGCAGCTTCGCTACTGGTCGGTCTTAAGCACGTTATATCAGCCGACCAAACTCCCTATCAACATATCGAGCGAGCTTTTAGGAATTTAGATCTAAAGAAGATACGAAAAGAATAGAAAATCTTAGATATCCCGGAAACGGGCAATCACGCTGAAGGATACTCTGAAACGCAAGCCCCCTCTATGGATGAGAGAAGCAAGGACAATCAAACACGGGTAACTGAACTCCAAAAGAAAGCTACCCAGTGCCAGTCCGAAATATAAAGGAGGTGGCAGCTAATGTAGTAGCAATTTGATACGTTCTTGATATTTTTGGCTTACTCTGCGTTCTATATTGCTATAGTTTTTTCTAGTTAAGATTGAAGTTTAGGTGGCAACCAAGATGGCAGAAGGTGGGGTGGGACCACTGCCGGATTGAATCCCCCATCAAATGATGGGGAAACCTTTAGTCAGGAGGCTTTTTGTGGCGCTTCCCTCTTCTGACTTCTGACTCACTATTACTCATTTGATGCCTCTTACTCGCTTTGATCAAACTCATATCTTCTCCCTTAGGATCCTTAGAATCTGCTTGAGCCTCTTCGCTAGACACTTCTTAAGAATCTACTATCTCCTCTTTGTTAGAAGGTTTATTCATTTCTACTAGTAGCGTCTTGGCTAGAGAGGCAAGAGACTCAACATTGCCATCTAAAGCTAAGATATTCTTCGGACGAGTGCCAACCCATTTACCCGCCGCTGAATCCAGCACCCTCTCTCTCTTGTTAGATTCTGGTAGGTAATCCCAGTATAAAGGCGCGTGCGTCTTCTCTGAAATTGTCATGCCTTTCCCCTGAATGCGGAAGGGGCTTTTCACGCTAACTACTTTGGTCATGGACATATCCTCGTACTGTTGGATGTACCAGTCCGTGCTCACATGGCTCTAAACTGCACCTTTGTGCACCAGGATATAAGCCGCCTTCTCATTCGTGCATATGTGTTACAAGCTCCATTGCTCTCGCCCACCTTGTCTCCCCGGTTTTTCCAACTCGATCATGCACATTTGCTCGCACATATTGGAAGAGTTCGCAGCCCTAATGGATTATTCCTCGTGCAGTGTGCTTTGTCGAAGGCTTTGGTTTTCTTGCTTGAGAAGAATGCTCGGGGGTGCAGGAATTCTACTCATTTCTGTAAATGGAACAGACAAACTGCTAATACTCAATTTCGAAATTGGAATTCAAGTTTGCATTACACACCCTGTGTAGCTAAAGGAGTTCTGGTCGAATGATTATCTCTTGCCTGTGTACACCCCATAGAGTAGATGGATGGTTTTAGGTAGGCATAGATAAAGAAGGACTTTCTCTTTCTGGCGCATTGAAAGCATTCCAACGCTTATAGTTAAAGCGGGAAAAGCTATTGATCTTGTTCATCTTCCCTCTTTAGGAGTTATCCGACCAAGAAGGCCATAGTAATAGGCCGCCGAGAAGGGAGTAGACAAGGCGCGCAGCGGAAAGGATGGTAAAGTAGCTGTCGTCTTTGGTCAAGTAGATCGCTCCGCTTTCCTTCCAAATTTAATCATTTATCTACGGCACAGACATTTCTCTACGGCACATATGAATTGTGTTAAGTTTTTACATCACACACCTCAACCAATAGCAAGGAAGATCACTATGACTATATGCACAAAGATAAAAACGTCGAACTACTAACAATATTGGCAGCCATACCAATAAACAATCAGTAGTACATCCCCTGCTTGGTGGCTTAAGCAAGTTTAGGCGCACAAAGGGAATCCCTTACATCCGGGAGGGTCTTTTTCGCCTTTCCTAACGAACCTACAAGGAAAACTCTGATGATAGTCAAGTGAAGAATACATCGATCACTCTTTTTTTCTTCTTTTTTCTTTCCTTCTTCGTATGTTCTGAAAGGTGAAGTGCTAGGCTCTTCTTCTCAATAACTTGGGGGAGTAAAGTAGCACGCACAAAGCAATAGGGGAAAGCATGGCGTAGAACTTAAGGCCTTGAGGAGTATGCGACCAACTAACTTAGATACGATATTATGGCCCCGAAAGTGGAGCATATTTACACAACGCTCGCTCGGTCTTAGTATTGCTTACCTAGTTCACTTGTTTTAAGTATTGGGGTTCACCACCCTTGATTGCATTAGTTTTTTAGGATGGACTTCTTTTATTTATTAGTCAAGTAATTAGTTAGCAAATCGTCTTATTTTTTATTTGCATAAAGCGCTACTTACTCACCACCTTCTTTCTTTCCTAGTGGAGACCTTTTTCCGATCAAAGCGTACTCTTGCCGTATAGGTGTCAGTATATACCCTTAGTACTTTGGAAAAGAGAGACCTTTTCCCCGTTGCTGGCGAACTCGTAGGTGATATTCCTAAAACCAAGGAGTGAGTATCAGTACTTTTCTCGTCGTCTTTCTTTGTAGGACCTTGCTTGCGGTTGGCCCCTCCCTAAGAAGCGCGCGCCACCTATTAAAGTATATCAAAAGAGGAATAAGATGTCGAGCACAAAACCTCGAAAGCTTTGATATATTTTTCCGCACCTTACGCAAAAGGGATGAATTCGACCGACCGGTAGAAAGCAACCGTTCAAAGCAGCCGCTTTGAAAGAGCAAAGAGTAGTTAGTGTCTCTACGGATGGATGTCTTTTGTCTACGGTGATTCCCATGTTATCTTACCGGCCGGCGCTTGCTTGCATTCTCGAAAAGGAGAGGACCAATCCTGCGGCCTTGTTTTAGGCAAATATTCGCCGGGAAGCAAATCACTCACTTTGTACAAGGTCAAATCTTTCTAAGAGGAGGTGAAAAGAACTTCTTGGGATGTCTCCACCGGCCTGCCTGCCTACTAGCTTCTTGTTCAAACCTTTTCAAAGGGTGGGTTCGTTCGCACACAAATGGCTTGGTTTACATTCAAAAAGTGCAGGTCTAGCTTTGATGAATGGAGGCGGGCTTAGATGAGGCATACTCATAAAGGGGAAAGCAAGATCAATGGGCTTCGGTCCCCTCCTTGCACAAAGGCCCGGGAAGTCACTCCTATCCTCTTATTGGCAAGAAATTGGATACCATGATAAGTAAGTCAACTTTACCAGGTAAGCCCTTCGTTCTATTCTGCTATTTGGTTTTCGCTCTTTAGTCGGGCCGGGTAATCTTTAGTATAAATGGGCGGGGGGTGTCGCTACCAAAAAGATCCTTTTGAAAATGCATTTCTCTTTCCCCGAGGATGCAAATTGTCAGAAAGAAGCCATGGTGTCTCAATCAAATCAGAGGCCCCCGCTTTACCACCTAAGCCTTATATTGCTCCACCTACCCCACAAGCTTAGCGCCCTTGCTACCGCTTTGTCAAGAGGGACAAAGAAAAAAAACATTAATGAGGTACAACGAAAAATAACATCCCGTCTTAGCCAAAGCTAGATACTCAAATGGAAAAAGAAGGAAGTTCTCCCGGCAAGCTTTCCTAGGGAACCGGAGCAATGGAAGGGTCAAACCTTGTGTAGTGGAAATATGGTTGTATGCCAAAGGACACACCAAAGACGGTGGATTCCCTTGAGTGGGAAGAAAAAAGAAGAAAGACGGAGTCTCAGGACGAAGGAGTAATGACGAAAGGTTGATTGTTCGTATGTTCAGTGATGCCGAGCCTTCAACCAACCAATAAGAAATACCTGAAAGAAGATGCGTAGGTCTTCAATCATGGTGCAATGAATCTCGTAGATAGAGAGAAGTAAAAGTACGATCCTTTCTACCGAAAGACTTTAAATAATATCTATACCTTACCAACTAAAGAAAGATGGATACCTGGGGAAAGGAGACCTATGCTGCAAGTTTCCATAACTTATTTAATACTAGAGTAAATAAATAGAACGTAGCTTTCGTCGCTATAGAATGAAATAAAAGATTCATAGATAAATACTTAGGGGATAAGTACTAGTACTAGACTCAGGCAAAGTAAGTTCGGTACTTGGTAATGGACCTTCTGAAATTGAATCGAGGAGGAAGGCAAAGGAAGGAGACTGGATGGTAGTAAGATGAGTAGGTGAAGAGAAGGGTTTGCTTAAATCCGATAGAAGGAAGACTTTTCAATTTTAGACTACTCTATGAATGAGTTTATGCAAAAGCCATTTGTTGGTTGGAATTGAAAGCAGTAAACGTTTTTATTTCCACTTTTTTACCTATGTGATTTGTGAACCAAACACCATTCCAAGGTTGAACTTCATGAATGTTATATTCGGCAGATGTTTAATTGCTTGTGTATAAGCATCTGATAGAGCTCAGCCCAGTAACTCTCAAGTCAGAGGAACCGGGTCTTTCAGTTCAGTGTACAAAGGAAAACTTTCTAATGGTACCACTGTTGCCGGTTTCGCACCTTGATAACGAAGAGTCATTGAGAGCCTTCGATTCAGAATGCGGTTTAAGCCCTTCAATCCGCGCCTACTTTTTTTAGTACTTCTTTAAATCCGGCTACTACTTCTACTTAAACCGCTTTGCTTTTTTCTTATACCAGTCAATCCCTTTCTACTCACCCATTGGGAACTTTACCTAGACTTTGATCCCCATATAACGTTTAGACTCAGACTTTCCTGCTATGCCAACAATCTGGAACTTGCTTTACCTACTGCTTTTTCTTTTTATCCTTTAGGACTTGTAACTCTAGCTGTTCTCCGTTCCGGCAGATAAGGTATTTATCTCTACTCTTTCTTCACAAGAGACAGACCCATTCGTGTATCTTCCTTACGCTTTCATTTGGTTGGCTTTCCTGTGGCTTTGCAATTGAATAAGGCCCCCGGCCTTCTCAAAATAGTAGACTATAGGGTTTGTACAAATGCTTAGGCTGGCAGTAAGTAGTAATGGACCTCCCTCCCCCCCTGGACTATAAGGATTCACCTTTTTGAGGGATTTCTATCACTTACCAGAAAATACGAGTAGGTTTCATATTCGTAGGTCCCTATACTTTATTCGAGTAACTATTCTCGTAACTAGCGAATAAACTTGTTATTGCACGAAAACCGGAACCCCTAAACTCATATAGCCGTGTAGATATGAGTTTCTTAAAAAAAGAAAGAATTCCTCATTCGCATTTGATCATATAGAATTATGATCCTAGTTTTTCCCATTTCTTTGAATATTCGACTAATGAATAGGAATAATCTTACTATCTTGTTACTTTGGGTCACCCACTACTGGGCTATCCCCTAAAGGCATCAAGAACGATACGACCAACCCCTGTTAGGCTTTGTTAAGCATTGCCATCTTCCGTCTTCCATATTTGCTTCGATCAAAAAACAATAACATGAGTGCCGACAGGCTAATTTCAATAGAACTGAAACAAAAGAGCATGAAACGGAAAGCGACTACCTTCGGGTGGGCCAGACCTTTGGAGCCGAGAAGAATGTTTGAATGACGAATGCCTTAATGACGAATTCTATAGATGTAGTGCCCACCCATTGGCAAAAACGAAAGGCATATTCTAATAGGTGGTTGAAGAAATGCGGTTTTGCTTGCTCGAAGGACTCCGTAACCCTGCCTAGGTCCGGTAGAAAAGCTACCGGCGGGACCGGTTTGCTTCGAGTGTTGCACTACACAAGAAGGCTTCAACGTTGATAGTGTAGGCTGAGCACTAATCCCATTAGGGCCTCCCCCCGCTACCTCAGTGTGTGTTAATCTTAGTAGCCCGAAAGCCAGGTCGAAACTGTCCTGTCGAGATACGAGGAGAGATGGAAGTATAGGGGGTGGTTTTGTTGAAGTCACTAGAACAAGCGTCACTCACTAACAGAGTGTATGGGTGATACAGTAAATCCACATCTTTCCGACTGGACGGCCGAAAGGAACCACCAGCTGCCAGTGTACGACCTTTCCACTCGACAACAAAAGGACCCTACCTCCCCCTCTCTTCTCCGGCCGTACCTTTGGTGCCGTAGTGAGTGGGGGCCGAGACGAAGCAAAAAGACAAGGATCGCTCGACTCCGCTGGAGGGAAAAAGGAGATAGATTATTGACAAGGATTGGGAGCATAATGAGTCAGATCTCCCGACACACTAGAGGTTGTTAAGATGCGCCTGAGAACATCGGAGTAGTGAACGGCAAAAGGACTGATCGCTACTACTACGTGGACTCTGAGCTATGCCACGTTATGAAAGAAGTAAGGCATGCATCTATCTATTTGTAGGCTAGGTTCTGGGAATAGGCTCCGAACATTGACCAGGGAGTTTTTCTTTCTATCTCTAGATCTAGTATCACGAAGCGGAATTGGATCTCTTTCTTACTTACGCATTCCCTTTCAAACTGACCCTAGGCCTAAAAAAAGGAGAGAGCAGCCTGTCCGTCCTGTGTATTTTTTCTCCGTTCACAACCAAGAAATAATCTCTTTTTTGGTCGACGCTTCGCGCCTTATTCAGAGTTCGCTTCATTCGGAAGTAAGTCAACTTCTTCACTGGGATGCCAAAGGACAGGAGACACTCATTCACAAGTAGGGATTCGGACAACTAATTCATCAAATCCAACACTGAAATGCGGAAAGCACAACCTCTTTTCTAGAACCAAAGAACTTGCTTTGCTATAGAACCCTCAACCCTGCGCCCCAACATCAAGATTCGTTTCAACGTACCTTTATGCAAACCTCTCCGCGACCAGGACTCGAACCCGCGCGCGCGCGGGGATACTAGGCGGATACTAGGCGGATACTATATACAATGGATGCGTTTGGCTTTGACTCATCAATACCCATGATTTGGAATCGACTTAAAGAATGATCTTCCTGCGCCTTACATTCTAACTTAAATATACCTTAGGAAGTGGTTTACTTACTTAGAACAACTTAGTACCTTTCTCTTTAGTAGCAATCCTCTCTCCCGGGTACATTTTTCTTCTAGCATTTGCAGTAAAGTACCCCAATGAAAGCTTACATCCACAGCTTGAGTCTTCTTGGCTGGTCCCTCTTGGCAGCCTCCCAGGATCCGCCACAAACTAGCTCTACTGATATTGCAGGTCGCATGAGCCGGAAGCCATAATGTGCCATAAAGTTTTCACTGGTTCGTAACATGCCGTAGTGTATCACTGGGGATTCAAGCCAAGAACTAAACGCTCAGGAAATACGCAAATGATAAAGAAGAAGGAGCAGGGTCTCGTGTCCACTAAGAAAGCAGACAGTCCAGTCTAGCATCTCAATATCTAATTGAGTGGAATAAAAACACATTATCGAAAGAGTTCTTTCGAAAAATTATGATTCAGACGAAAGTGGTCAGTTCTGTTCTATTTGAATCTGAACCGTGGAATCAGCATCTACCCAATCCTCAGTCGTACAATGAAGGCTTTAAACCAAATAAGTTAGAGCATCCAAGGCAGCAGTGAAACAAGAAATTGCCGAGCGAGCACCTGTGGAAGAGGCTTCTATTCCATCGCGAATGCGGGTAGTTGTTTCAGCCTCAAATGCTGGAAAAAGAGCAAGCGAAGCCCTACTTTTATATAGCTATGGCTAGCACCAGGTAGTACCAGTTTCTTTAATTAGTGGAATGCCATGAGAAAGAAGGCGGAACCGAGCCAAAAGGAGAAAGATGCAAAAGGGGGGATAAAGGGGGTTTTGACTGGCATCATGTTAATGAAATGACTGCAAGATACCATTCTGGAGTTATGGAAGTTTACTCCAGACAAATATCCAATGTACAAAGACAACTATATTGCAGTCTGCTGCATCCTTATGCACTTGAGGTTCAAGACGTACGAGTTCCATCCGGGTTGTCATTCCTAAACAAAACAAGCCTGGTCAAACTCGTCCAATTACTCAACCGGCCGGAGAGGCTGGTGCTCGACGCCATCCATGGCTCTCGTGCTTCGGGATGAATTAGATCCAGTCTTTCTTCGTGCATCACGCGGGCTTCGAGTAAGCCTAAGACCTATTTGGAAAAAGACACCATTTGAGTTATGGACTGGTCCCAAGACAAATATTTCTTACTGTTGGGTCTTTGGGTGCAAATGTTTCGTTCTTAATGAGTCAGATAGGAACACTCAAATTTATCCAAAATCACTTGAATCGGGCCAACACCAGTAAAGCATATCGTGCGTATACTCCTTCGTCACGGATTATTGTAAAATCCGTGCATGTTCAGTTTGACGAGACTATTTATTCATAATGGGGTCGAGAAAGGGCGCAGCAAATACAGGCGCGCAGCGAAGAAGAAGTTTTCAACAATCTTGTCAGATCAACGACGATTTTCTTGATCCAAGCGTAGATGAAGACATTTCAACAAATAATTACCAAGGTTGCGAAGCAAACAAAGCTGATGAAAAAAAAATCAAACTACATTATCAAGCAAGATGAGAGCTCTCTACCCTTACCTTCAACTACTTCACAACAAGATACAGGTTATCAAATTCCAGAAAGAAGTACTTAGGGGAGTAACCACACATCCTGTCACTAATGGTTTAGGTAACCCCGGGGATGGTGTTAGGGCTAGATCCCGTTTGCAGAATATGATTGCTCATTGTGCCTTTCTATCTCAAACCGAACCTCAAACCTTTGATGAAGCAAACGGAGACCCAGATTGGATTATGGCTATGCAGGAGGAACTTGCTCAGTTTGAACGTAATCGTGTTTGGAAACTAGTCCCTAGACCTCAGGACCGAGGTATTATTGGGACCAGATGGGTATTTAGAAATCAGAACGATGAACATGGTACAGTTGTCAAAAATCAAGCTAGGAAGGTTGTCTTCCTTCAGCAGAAAGGAATAGATTATGATGAAACCGCTGCGCGCCTTTAATCTATTAGAATGCTTTTAGCATATGCCTCCAACCAATCTTAACCATTGTTAAAAATGGATGTATTGAGTGCATTTAGAAATGGGTATACCGAGGAAGAAGTATATGTATAAAAACCCCCTGGTTTTGTTTTTCCCATTAATAAAGACCATGTATACACACTAAAAAAAGCCTTGTATGGATGAAATTGGGAAATCCTGGGCATCAGATCAGAATGGCCGGATCACGCTTCAAGCCTGATTTGCGGGTAATAGTACACCTAGACCTATCTAAAACAATATTTTTGGTCTAAACCCGGAAATTCAGTATCGGGTTTCATAGGAAGCTGTCTTACCCGTAAGCGTCCGAATTCTATTTTTTTTATTTGCCGGCTGGTGGTTCGAGTCACTTCGAGTCTTCGAGTACGCTACAAGTGGACTCAATTAAGCTGGGGTTGCTTTTTCAAACTCCAAAAATGGGTTATTACACACATGGACAGGATTATTTGGAAGTGGGACCCTGGTGGTAAGTTCACTCTTGCTTCCTGTTACAAGTTACTGTCCCAAACAGGTATTCGCACCAGTGGTCTGGGCAGGCTTGTAAACTCCAAATTCCACCAAGAGTACGCCTTTTCGCTTGGCTAGTGGCTAACAATAGGATCCTCGCTCAACAACAGCTGCATAAAAGAGGAATTATCTTCTCTCTCGGGTGCGCCTTTTGCAACTCTAGCCTAATTTTCAGATTGCGACCAGTGAGTAAGGTAGGCATGTGTAGAGTCAGTGAGTAACTACGTTCGAGAATTATCAACAAGAAACTCATAATAAAGAAACTAATAAACCTACTGATAGTGACGGTGAGGAGCTAAAGATCCAAAAATTTACTATATAGGTGATATTCTCGTAAGTCTTTCCTACTGGGCTGAGGAGCTATCCCAATCCTATTTATGGTTGTTCACTCGAGGCGCGCAGCGTTGTCGTAGTAAACAAATTGAGATTCTTCCTTCGACTGGTCTCGCTATTCTTTGTTTGTTGGTAAAACCAACTTTATCTCGTTTACGTTTGAACAGCCCTAAAGAAATATAGAAAATACTCACCGAAAAGGAAGAGCGAAAAAAGCAATCTTTCGACGGAACGAACTTTCTCATCTTCATTCAGGTTTGAAGCTTGAATCAGGTTACCGTTCTCGTGCAAATGAAGCAAGATTTTATTCTCTTTCTGAAGTGGCCTGTGATAGCATTCATGGATAGAGTTACGTACTCAAGCCGCTTTGCCTCTCATATATTTGAAAGGTGGGGTTATAGGTGATCTAAAGCGGGTGTACCAGTGGTTCCTTTTTAAGGCAATCCTCCTACAGAGATTTGTCTGGAATATGAGTGCTTGTACATGAACCCGCTAGATGAATTGGTTCTATCTGGGGTATTGCTTACTTACTAGAAAAGTCTTATTCTTCTTTCGTTTCTGCAAAGAATCAAGAAATGTTGTAGAGGAAAAACTTTGCATGCTATACAGCTGCACTAGCAAAAGATCTACTAAAGAGATCCTCCAATGAAAGAGTAACCTCAGTGGCAACCTATCTGTTGCTGCGGAAAAATCATAAGAATATACAACTTTGCTACCGCTAAGTCCAAAGGTCTTTCCTGATGAAAGGCGCGAAGCGGTTGGGATCTTTGCCAACACTTGCGCCAGTCATGAATTGGCTGAGGCGCGCAGCGGAGAAAGACAAGCCTTCCTTTGAGTAGTATCTTTACCAAGGTAGGGATAGTCGAGAGTCTAGTGCGTAGGCGTAGAAGGGCTTGGTAGCATTATCTAGAAAGATATAGCAGTTTCCTTTTCAAACGCTTTGTAGGACAACCTGGCGGCCTGTAGAAGTCCTTTCAGGTAGTTGCCAATATGATTATTCCCTGTCAATACAAGAAGCTTTGCCTAGTCAGCACTTTACAGACAGAGGAGAGTGGATCTCTTATCTATCTATTTGACGAACTTCGTTCTCGCTTGGGACTATCAAAGAAGCTTTCAACGAGGACTGGGCACTTGTAAGTAATAATTAAAGGCGCGGAGCGTTCTTTCCTTTCAAGAGTCAAGTACATCAGTCGCTTGATATCTCTTTTAGATCCATGTGCGAACCTCTATTCAAACTGCTTAAGAGAGATTCTTCTAATTAATAAGTGGACCCCAGAGTCCAGCTTTCTATAAGATCAAGACTCGATCTTCTTCATACCCCACCCAGTGCTAGTACCGAAAAGCCAAGGCCCTCCACTCGGTATGCGGAATACGTATTTAAAGTGAATTTATCTCTATGGCGCGGAGCGTTTGAAACTTATGGTTTGATGGGCTTCACCGCGTTCGAGTTCAAAGCTGTTGCAAGCAATCAATCAAAGCGAGTCCCTTCTTATTTTTAGATAATACATCTCGGGTCCTGCTTACTTCAGAAGGGGTCCCTCTCCTGAATAAAATCACCTGCAGGTACCTATCTATGCCTCAGGACCTAGTTCAAAGCTTATTAAATATTCGGAGTTCTGGAAGAGCCGATCATAAGTGTGAAATGTCTCTCTTGGCTTTACCCTTTTTTTATTACTATTGGAAAAATTCTTATGTTTTTCGCCCAGTGAGTCACGTAGGCATGTGTAGAACCAAAGGGTTGGGTTGCATGCATGGTGCACAGACTGACTGATAGCTACTCTTGCCGGGTGCACGTACTCCGCCTTGCTGCTTTGGTGCACGTACTTCCTGTTACCTAGCTAAATATCCTACCTACCTAGCTGCTAGATCTGCTTGCTAGAAAGCTTGGTTGTTATGCTTTGTTGTATAAAGGTCATCTCTCTGAGGAAAGCATAGTGCTTCTAGAATAGGGACTAATCCTTGGGGCCGGATGCCTGGTTCCAGAAGAATGGATTTGGTTAAGAAAAGATTTCGTATTGTAGAATAGGATTGTTTGAATAGGGATTGTTGACAGAAGAATGGATTGTGAACAGCAAAGATAATGGATTGTGTTAAGCTTAATGTATTTTACTTGCCTATCTCGACTCAAGAATTCATTGACTTTCAGCTTAAGCATACATAAAATATACGTTAGTCTTGTGTTGGCAAAGATTCTCTTGATCTGCCGCACGCGCCTGAAACGTTCTAATGCTCTGTCTCACTAAAGAATGGAATGGAAGAGGGGGAAAGAGTATGAATGAACTGCTGCTGACTAGCAAAGGCGCGCAGCCTTTGACAATAGGCATTATGTGCAAGTAGAAAGCAGATTCATTATAGTATCCATTTATTACGAAGTAGGTCTATTCGCGCTACTACCAGAAGCTTGACCTACTAGCACTTGAAACAAAGCATGCCTTTCTCTTTCGCGTTGTAACTCATGCTCGTCGGAACAAGGTTCTATCAGAGTAAGGGCAGCCATAGTTACTTTATCCTTTGCTGATAGTACTACTAGCTCTTTACTTAAGGGGAAGTAAGTAGCTCACCAACAGAAGTATACCTTTGCTGAACCCTAGTCGTTGCCATTTAAGGCACTATCGAGATCTTGTCTTGCTCTCCTAGCGTGGTGTAAGGCAAGCCCACGAGTACGGCATCGTCGTCAATCCACCTATTGTATCAGCCAGGTCGTCTATCTTTCTTCCCACTTCCTCGTATTCGAATTCCAAGAAGAAGACCTCCTGCGAGCAACTCTTTCTCTTACCAGTGACGAGCTGGAACAGATTGTGCTCTCGGACTCCGAGGTACCTATCAGCAAGCATCTTGAATGCATTGAAGTCAAAGGAAATATATGTGCATGTCGAACCTACCCACCGGGACCAACCTGCGGTAAACCAAATCTTATCCTGGTGAACACCATGATCCTCTCATCGCCGCAGCATGCGGTAACCCATGATGGAATCGATGCTTTCCGGGGTCTTGTTGAGGAGGATGAGGGAGCGTGGCCTGGTGTGTAAAAGGAGTGTCTCGAGGATGTCTACACTGCAAGGGGACATGTCAATGATGTACGAAACGGAGAGCCCCTTATTAAATAAGTAAGGCACTTGGTTATTCTACTATAGCTCAGCTGATTATGTTCCAGCTTATTATTCTTCCAATCTTTATTATTTTTTGCATATGTTTTATTATTATTGAAATACTAGCCTACCACACTACTGCAGGGGATACTGGTCTTTGACCTTTCTACCGATACTAAAGGCTTAACACATGCTTTATCATTTCTAGTTTGTTGCGAGCATTATCATATATAGTGTGTAGAAAGAAAGCTCTTCTCAGGTAGAACAAAGAGAGTTTATGCGGATCGTTAGTTTGCCTTCAAAGGTTCGTAACATGCCGTAGTTACTCACTGGGTCTACTAAATAAACAATAGAAATTCATAGATCAAATGCAATTCACGCAGGCATCTTTACTTGCGCTCTGCTTTTCATCTGTTTGTTCTTTTTGCTTTCATTCCTGGTGGTGGTCGATCAGCTCTCCTCCAGTACTGTTTTTTACATACACTCTCTCCCGGGTATCCTGCCCCATCACTATCCCTCTTCTATTTCTACCCTCACATTTGTCTCATCATCTTACAACAAATCTTCTGTCTGGAAAAACAACTGAGGAAATGCACATTGAGGTTGTTCGACAAACACGCTGTAAAGACAACTCTTCTTGCTTTTAAGGAAAGGCAAAGAGCCGGAGGAAGGAGAATAAGTAAAGTGAGGATCGATCTGTGAACTTGATTGCGTAGGAAAGCACAAGTTCCGACCAATTGTCAGTAGGTTTGCGTTTGTACCGGCTAACCAACCATTTGCTGAGATCAAGTGAACCGCGTAGCAAGGGGCAGGTGGTCTTACCTCGATAGAGATATTGGTGACAAGCTAGAATACCCATAGTACCTACCTACCCTATCAGGCTTTGACAGCATATCTACTTTAAGCGAGAGATTTGGCTTGACTAGCGCTGGGTTCGTGGAAAGAATAAGAGCGAGAGAGGAATGACCAGGCAAATGAGTTCAGTCAAGTTGAAGGTGAGGGTCATTCATTCGTTCCATGTTTTCGTTTAGCACACTCTGACTTTGGTTTCAAACTGAAGGTGCCACCTCCGAGGGGCTATTTCTTTGAATCTTCTGTAACCACATCGGGTCTTGAAAACTGCCCTGGGAGCGTTCTCAGTGTTGTGGAACACTGTCTCGCAGCATTGGTAGGAGCGTGAGTTTGAAGCGGGAGTTAACCTCTCGAAAAATCCAACCGATTCAAGGATCTTTTACTTTCCATCAATATCTACACTCCAATCCGAATTGCCTCGTCACGTTAGTTGCTACAAACCCTGTGGTTCATGAGGCACGCTGAACTAAGAAAAAAACTATCAAATTCTTTGACTCTTATTTCTATTTGAAGTAAGCAAATTCCACTGAATCGACCGAAGGTCGGCTCCGGGTCGACCTCCAGTTAAGCGCATAGACGGGGGACGCTTCCTCCGTCATGAAGCAGCACTAAAGAAGGACCGCGCTTCCTCTGGTCCGGAAGACAAGATTTCATAAGCGAAAACCTAGAGCGGGCGAGGACTCCTCCCACTTTGCGAAGATACGAGGGCATGGAGAAGCGGTTTGTTAGTCGTTCGCATCACATGTAGTTGACGATCATTCCTGACACCGCCTTGCTTCCTGGTAATTGATAAGATACGTATAATTCAATACCAACAAGTAAAAAACCCTTTGTCTTCTCAATTCACTACCCCTGTGATGACTATTATTTGAAGAAGATCTAAGTGATTAAAAAGGGGACTCCCTCGATCTCGATCATTTTTCTAAAGTGGTAATTTAGATCTCTGAGGAGTGCGTCCTCGTTATGCCAAAAACTTGTCAGATCTCTTGTCATTCATTAGGGGAAATTCGGTGTAAAGCTCCACCGTAAGAACGTCTACGTTCCAATGTCCCCATGGCACTCAAAAAGTGTTAAAGTGGATTTCGTCTTTCTCACTTTCTTTCGTCGAGGACGGTTGCGGCTACCTCATGCCCCAAGCATTTATGACCTCTCCGACCGACCAGATGGGGAGCAAGGACTCGACTGTCCACGGGGGAACTAGTAGCTATGTGAGTGCGACTAACACAGTAGGCGGCCTTCTTAGTGTACTTATGTACAGATCCAGAGCTATTGACACCAAGGAAATCTGAAGAGGGCTATTTACTGATGCTTTGGCCTCAGTGGCTTTCTTTGTCGTATGCAGCTATTGACCGATGCTTTCCACAAGGCGTGGGTCGTCTGCATTAGCGCAATAGGGCAAACAAAACACACCATAGATTTATGCTTTCCTCTTTAGAAGGCGAGCTCTGGAAGCCCCGCGAAGGAGAAGATTAGAGGCGTACGTACGATCTTCGCTAGAAATGCTATAAGCTGATCTTTCTAAACCGCCATTGTCCAATACAACACACCATCCTCCCAAATAAAAAGCGACGATGCCAGTCATGCCAGCTGCAAATGACACGGGCGCAGCGCACCGGTTCTACACTGGCCCGCCCAACCAGCCTAGTCAGGTCGGGTAACCCAACTGTACCAATGAAAGTGAGCACACACGTGTTCATCGCCAAACACCCGCGGTCTTGATCCCAACCGACCAAGAGAAGAAATGGAAATACATTGAGAGATAGAGCAAGGGTTTGAAGGAAAGAAGGAAGGAGAAAGGAATATGAGCGCCATAAGCTTCAGGCACTAAACCAGCGACAGAAGCCGGTAAGAGCGTCGCTTCTACTTGACATTTCTTCTTGATGGCTCACTGAATTGGAATTCAAAGACTAATTCAGAACTGGAAAACCCAAATATCATAACTCTGACAGGTGCTCCAGAGAAAGACAGAAGTAAGCTTCCATTATCACAACAACCTATATTTGATATTGCTGGTGACTTGATAAGCCGAAGAGTTGGACAGAAGAGCTGGACAACAGATTCATTCAATAGCTTACCTCAACTATCGAAAAAGCTGCCTATACTTTATATGAATGATATTATGTCATAAAAAAGAGATTCAAACCAACAACAGCTCTGCTATCTTTTCGCCTGGGCCTATTAACGTAACGCGTACGCGCGTAATCTAGTTCAAAGTCAGACTTGTTTTTTACTTACGATAGAATTCCTCAAGAATCAAACTCACGAGAAAAAACGAATCGACTAATATCATATAGAGTTCATAGGAAAAAGTGAGCTCTTCTTTCTCGGTCCTCCGTTTGCAGTAGTCTATTCGTTGCTAGGATGAAGAGGGCAAGGCCCACCCTCAAATTCCTATTGGGTCTTTCCTATTCCTTATCAATAGCCAAACAATATGCTCCCACATGAGTTTTCGTTAAGAAGGGTTTTTCTAGTTCCCGCGTCGGAATACAATCGTTGTGTAGGAGTAGGAGAAGGCGCGTAGCGGCGAAGCGTAAATGTCTAAATAGGTAAGGTATCCAGGGGTGTATCACCGGTGCCCAAGTAAGTAACTAGTTTTTAGTAGATGCCCAGCCAATCCCCATTCCTATTTTCCAAGAAGGGTGAAATAGACGAATAACCTACTGAGTATGTAGCAGTCTATTCTCTTCGCTTTCCGTATCTCCGCGATTAGCTCCCCAAGAGCGGCCTTGAAATGACTTACTTTGGAGGAGTTACTCCACCCGGGCGGAAGCTTCTTCAGGGCGAATCATTCCCTTCCCTTAGACTCTGGGAGCACAGCTTCGGACGCCTACCCCGCACACTACGCTACGGAAACCTACTCTGAAAAAATCAAGTCTTATAGCATACTGCACTAGAGAAAGAAAGTGAAATATCATAAAATAATGTTTCAAATAAGTTCTTTGCTACGCTCCTCTTTGTGGTGCAGCTAGATGGTACGGCAGCACCGGATGCTATCAGTGGGGAGCAGATGGAGAAGATGGGTAACTTCAGATGCTCAGCATAACCGGCCAATCAATCTAAAAGACAAGCTAACTCTGTACGAAAAGCAGAAAGCCATAGGTTATTGAGTCGAGTGGCTTCACTCCTTTGTAAAGCGGTATGCGTAAGGACTCGCCATCCATTAGGTAAAAGGCAAACTATAGAAGCTCAGAAATGAAAAAAAAAGGAAAAAGAAGAAAGGAAGATACCCGGGAGTCTTATCTGATTCCCGGACCTAGATACTATTCTAAGACATAGTGATTCTTTCTCTTCCAATAAAAGGAAATGCTGACCTTCTCACGAAAGAAAAACTACACTATATTAAGAAATAATTAGAAGAAGGATTCTCAAAATGAGCTTGAATCAAAACATTCATTCTCTTTATTTCAATATTATATAACAGATCCAGCGGCTTTCTTCTCAGCTGACACGTGTCAACGAGCTTGAGTCGGAGGGTTTTTCCTTACAAGAAGGAGATGTTGGATAAGGCCAATAACTCTCTAGAAAAATCAGAGATTTTTAAAGCTCGTGTTCTTCTAGAGTTATCTGAAGCCGCTTCAACCAGTCAGATGCTAGAGAATGAACTTGGCAAAGAGAAAGAAAGAGATCTTTTCTAATATTACCAAGGGCGCTAAACACTAGTTTACGATATTAGAGCATAATGTTGTTCATAAGTGAGATTTCACAGTGATTTTTGGTTGTATGTAACATTGAAAATTGACAGGTATCACATCTTTGCATGCTGGTCAGACCTCTACTTCCAAAGGTAAATAAACTTTAGCAGCCTTGTAATGTTTTACTTTTCTGTTGTACTTAAACCTGTGAGTGTGTTATTTTTTCTTTTTTCTAGTAACAACGGATCGCGCTTAGATAGAGCAAAAAAGGGTATCCATTCCCCTTGACTCCGAAAAACGCTATACTTTGAACATCTCGGTAGGCTAGCTTCACAAAGAAAAGAAATACTCATGGTCAGAAACCAAACCCAACAACAATATCAGATGTCAAATTCTCAACATTACCAGATCAAATTGTGCATTTGAGGCTACGGTAAATCGTAGATCAAAAGTAGTACGAGTACTAGCGAAAGAGAGTGAAATTCTCTCTTTTCTTGCTACTCCATTCTGGTAAAGTGCAGTAGGAAAGCAAGGAGTGTGGTCGGCTTAGTGCATACGCCACCAGGTTTAGAACTCCCGTTTTTGCTTGATGTGAGATGGTTAGGATGGAAGCAATTCGACCCACCGGCATCGGGCCTGCCTGACGCTCGCGGCGGAAAAGGTAAGAGAGCTATCCATTTCAGTTGCTTGGAATGCTAATTCACACACCTGGCTCGTGATCAGTTCCATCTACCCCGAATTTCTATTTGTAGAACAAACAAAAAGTTGTCAACTTTGCTACTTCCTGATGGAATTTTCTTGTCAAGAGGTTGCGGCTAGGCCAATTGCTACGGCGGTTGAGCAGCGGGGCCAGTGCCTTGTTTACCTCTCGATCTGGGTCAAACTCAGCTGAGCTAGCAACAAATAAATGCAATTCATCAGATACGATTTCTTTTTTTTCATAAATAAATGTACGTTCGGGTTAGCCGAGCGAAAACCCAACTAATTTGTTTCAAGCGAGATGAGCAGTATCTGGATGGAATTTGGCACAGCAAATAATTCATTTGGTATATTCTTTCCCGCTGGTAGTTCGACAGAAAGGGCAGTTAGTCACTCACACTTCGTGACACACCGTAGGCAAAAAGAATCGGGGCAGGGTGAGGCACAAGCAAGGCGCGCAGCGGTCTAGGCTGGAGACTTTCTCAGTCCCACTGGCTAGGCTCCTTGGTGCGTAGGCTTCTCCATCAACACAAACTAATAAGACAGGAATGACGGAGGCCGAACTCATCCTACTCCATCAGTAATTTTTTGTATCTATTAAATTCTTCATCAATTCAGTAGAAGTGGATAGCTCGAGAGCGAGAGGGTTGCATAGTGCCACTCTCCGTAGTGAATGAAGAACTTGAGGATTGACTGGAATCGGGAAAACAATAAGATAAACATTTTACTGAGAAAGATTTGACTCTCGTAAGTGGTCCATATTCAATCACTAGTGCCGGGTGCATGAACGCGTTTACACGCTTGAACTGAAGGTCTTTTTATCCTATAAGCTCGCAACAAGTATGGAGCTCTTCCTCTTGGGTTAGAGTGGATGGAAGTGCTTTGTTTTCAATTTCATCGGCCAGGTTCAACATAGAGGTATGGGAAGCCAATCAGTATGTAGATAGCGGTTCAGCATCAAAGTTCAAGTGCCCTCCACAGATGCAAAAAAGAAAGATCCAAAGTGTCAAAAAAAGCACTAATAAGAAATTAAATAAACTCTTCTTCAGACATTAGTGATGGAGGAATGGATAAAGTCTCATTTACATCTTATAGTGTTAGCATATGCTTCTATTTAGGTTAGAATGGGGCTCTAGGTAATGTGTAGTTTGAGTCTACAGCTTGGAATATACGGCCGCAGGACATCCAGGATTTCCACTCCAAAAAATGTATTGGATCCCTTCTTCTGATGACATGAACACATGACGTTTGCTATCACACAGATTTCATCTAGCTACAAGCCCGCCCCCCTCTACTTACTAAGGTTCGATCTCAAAACCAAGAACCACATAATTGAATATATATGATGAGTAAGGCAATCCATTACAAAAGAGTTCGATTTTTGATCTTCCCCCTCATTCCAATCAAAATCATGCATCCAAGGAAGAAGTCAACTACGAAAATAGAAGGAAGGGCTTTATCGTTGCGGGCGCTAAGGGTTTACATAATATGTGCGTATCGGTGAGTTCAGTTGCTTTCGAGGTAGACTATGTCCTCTCACATTAACTTGGGTAAACCCCACCTTATAGGAATGGGAATTGAAACGAGGAGCTAAAGGTTTGGCAGTTCATAACCATTCTGGAGCGAGGCTGGGCTTGTGTTGGCCCAGTACGCATTGCTGCTGCCTCCCGAAGAACTTATATCTCTAACATCGTTGGGGAGTTCTTCACGAAATAGATAAGCTCCGGAAGTTCACTTAGCCACTGAAAGGAACCCGCATATCTTGAAGATAAGAGAAGCACTCGTATAGCGAGCGTGCCCACAACCACCATTCAACACTGAAGGATAAAGGGCCCATCTCTCTAAATAAAAAAGATTCTGACGCGGGACTCCTTCCCTAAGCCCCCCTTTTTAGGAGAACTTACTTGCGCGCGCCTCCCTTACTTTGATTTAAGGCCTTCTTTCATAAGCCAAAATCTAGTCATAAATACTAACTAGTTCGATCTAAACCCTGCTTTATTGAAAGCTCGGCTTTTTGTCCCAGTGAACGAGCGAGCCTATCGCTTCCATAGGTAGGCTATTTGTCCTGGAAGTCTACTCGACTATAAAGCAGATGGGCTTAGTCTGCCTCGGTAGTTACTCCAACATAGTCGATTGCTGTCACCAGCACTTTTAGCATGAGAAAACTTTCGTAACAACCTAAAGCTATCTATTTCTCACCACAGCTACAGCGCTCTCGACCGATGGATGCTTATACTCTCCAAAAATGGGATTGAGGAGCTCTTTATTTAGAATAAGATAACCGCTGCGCGCCTTTCCCGCCCCTAGGCAGCCACAGGTATGGGCGGCCCCGCTCGCTCTCGGGCTCAGCTGTGATATGAGAGAGATGCTTATCAGCAGCGTGGTTGACTCCATAGAGGTGCTAAGAAAGGGGCAGTTCCAAAATCCAAGTGTTCAAGTTCTATCTTGGCTCTGACCACAGCGGATTCCAGGAGGCAGAGTCTTTGTTTGGTTCTTGTCGTGCCGACTTATTAGCCTTGGTCATTGCTCTTGACCAATGCGAGTAAGAAGCAGTTAACCTGAAGGTCATTGGCTTGCTTGTTGATGTATTAGCGGGGGCCTTGCCTGTGCTCAAGTCTGAAAGAGAAACTAAAGAAGAGATTCCTTGACATGGATACTGGCTTATTATCACATTGGTTGAAAGCCCGGCTACTTGGTACTGGTGCTGTTGACAGGGATTTGACAGTCCACTTTCTGATCCACCTCACTTCGTGCCTCTGACCGAGACATGGGCCCCTGAGTTCAAGACCCATCTCGGTGAGTCCATGCTGGCTAGATACGGCTTTCTTGCAACGAGACTGCTGAGCCGTACTTCAAGTTCCTGGTAAAGCTTTTGAGTTGTTCATCAGCCTCCATGAAGTTATTATTAGCGCCGCACACTGAAACTAATGGCAAAAATGGTCGAGCACGAGAGCCTCCTCCCCACCCAGTTTTCAATTTCTCCTCATGGGGCGGCGGCGGTCCCCTGGCTAGAAAAGCCATACACCCAGGCACTTGATGAGTCACGAGCAGGAGAAGAATTGATCGAAAGGCTACAATCGTCGGCAGCATCCATATATATTCAATGGGGGAACTAGCGTGGGCAGTCTATAGAGTAAGGGCAAGTAAGAATTAATTGAAAGGAGTGGGATCTCTTTATCTATTTCCTCTTACAGTGACGTGGGAATAACCAAAGCAAGAACAAGAAAAAGAAAGAATAAGCACACCACTAACTTAATCACAAGCTGCTGACGCTACAACTTCGCTGCGCGCCTTGTACAACAATAGTGAAAGAGGGGCTGAAGTTGGTTTTTACTTAGTTCTTTTTTTTTAGGAAATTGGAAACTAAATAAGCCATTGAAAGCACCATAGCAGGATCTTGGCAAGGATCTCCCCCGGCCAAATATAGAGTGAAGCTGGACACAAACTTCCGGAGCAGTGTACATAACAATGAAACTGGGAGTGCTCTTTCTTATGACTGGTGAAGTATTACTTTTATTATACTTTTTATCCCAGTGAGTAACTACGGCATGTGTAAAACAAAGAAGTTTCAATAGTAGTAGAAGAAAGCGTAAGACGAATCCCTCTTTCGGATTTGATAGAATGAAGGCTGGGCACAAACTCTTTCTTGTCGTGTGTATATAGATAGCAGTCATTCATTGTCTCACTTTCTACTATACTTGTACCAATTAAAAAGAAGCATGGAGCTTGATGGAACCCGGTGGGCGAGAGCGCAGATTTCTATAAGTTAGGCACAAATGCAGTGGAGACTGCCAAAAGTAAAGTAAGCTAAGGTTGGTTATGCTTTAAGTGAAGTGGAAGGGTGGGCCGTAAGTCGAAAGTCGGCTGTATATAAGTGGTTTTGCTTTTCCCTAGTAAATATCTCTTCTTGTTTCTGGTTATGTTGTCAGCCCATAAGCTTATGGTGTGGTGATTCAGTGGAATGGTGGATTTGGAATGAGAACTCATCATTGAATCGATTTTTATATATTTCTTATTATCGATATAGTCGATTTATTTTATGCCGGAGTTCGTGCCCTTTCTTCCCTTCTCTTTTTGCCCCGCCCGCTCTTTGGTTGAACCACTTGAGTACTGAAATAAAAGGCATCATAGCTCAGGGTGTTGATGAGGTTGGACTGCTAATTGCCAATCCAAATATTTGGAATGGGTGTCTCCCTATTTGCTAGTAGGTTGGTGGTGAAGCATGAGAGCATGAGCCCTTGTGCTGTACCTACCTGCATTACTAAGGCCTAAGAAGGATGGCACCTGGAGGATGTGTATTGAGGTCGAGCCATCAAAAAAATAACAATGAAATAAACCGCTAACGCGCCCTTGGACCATCGAAATAATACGAGGTAGGGGTCAGCCTATGGTAATTGAACCAACTTATGCGTAATGGAACCAACTTATGCACTTAGTCGAAAGCAGACTTGGGCTGATAATAAAGTCAAGATCTCGAGTCTCCGCTTAGCGCCCTTGCTGTGCTGAGACTTTTTGACCTTTTCAGTTGCACCGCTCGCCCCTGAATGCCTATCTAAGAGGGGTCATTTTTGACTTGCTCAGGAAACCAAAAGAATCCCAACTTTTAGTAAGGCGCGCAGCGGTCAACCTTGTGCTTAATCCATTTGTTCGCTTTAGTAAATTATCTCAATCAAGGCGTAGCTTAACTTCAGAAATCCACCTTGGTCAGGAAGATTCTTCAAAGGAGTTGGACCAAGCTATTATTTTTAATACTCCCAGCGTGGCAAGTAGGCTCCATTGCCCAATGAAGACACCCGGGCTCGCCTAATTTGATATTACTATTGCAGGGAGGGGAATGTCACCGGCCCTTTACTTCAATATATCGGCCTCACTATTTGGTTTGGATGATTGCCCTCTAATGAGGGAAAGGACACCGATGATAGCTATTGCTTTTGTGAACCGAATAAGTCAATTTCTCCAGTTGAGGCTATCGATTTGCTTCATGCCAAGCAAGAAGAGTGGTTCTCCTTTTTTTGATTGATAAAGCCAAAAATGCAACTTATCATAACAACAAGTTTATTTTCTAGTTGACATATATTTACTTTATCTTTTGATACCTCGCCCTCGCTGCGCGCCTCACTCACTCCCGGCAGAATGAAAGGCCACATCTAGCTCTCTCATTCAAAAAGGAAGAAAAAGGAGACCAGAAAGGCCTAGGGTAGGGCCAAGCCACCACTAGCTTCGGCGAGGAAGAAGACCCAAATGGAATAAAAAAATGGTTGGCCAAAGATGGATTTGACGCCACGGAATGGTGAGATGACAAGTGAGTTCAAGCCAGATGGAGTAGGGGATCCTTTTTCTCCTTATGTGTTCGTACTGTGTGTGCATTGAGAGACTATCTCAATATATCCATGTTCTGGTGGAGCAAGGAATTGGGAAAGCCATGTTTTTCAAGAAAGATCAGGGACATATGCTGACTAACTAAGTGGAGATCGGAGTTTCCGTTCTTATAGAGATTGGTTTTTTTCCAAGAAATTAACCATCATTGTTTTAGCAATTTCTCATAATAACAACAATTCCCTTAACCATTCTTATGGAGTAAGATTTAGCGTTATTGAGTTTTTACCCAGCGCACCTTTTGATTCTAGCAGACAGAATTCCATTGGTAGAAATTGGCACTCTCCGCAGTACCAAAGAAAGTCTGTTTACCCGGAAGCACATTCATCCTATTTATTTACCCTAGCTTCAATCTTGCTTAACGTTCAAAGAAGAATACAGTACAGCTTTTTGGTCTGTTCATAACTGTTGTGCTATTTTGCTTTACTCCTGGGTTCTAAACACTTCTGCAGCCCTCTTCAGTTCAACCAACTACAATCATACCCATTTTCAGACTGTCCAGTTCAAAGATACCATTCTTAAACATAAGGCAGCAAACGCTACGCCCTCTACGACTATATAGGTTAAAGGCAGGCGCGCAGCGGCAAGGTAGACCAGTAGCGCTTAAGTGCTTCATTGAGGGGCTCATGCACGGTCCGCTGCTGCGAGAACTGGATCTACACCCTCAAGACAACTTAAATGACCCCCTTACCTTGGCACACCAGTTCGCTCAAGCCGAATTCAAGCAAGCTGCTTGAATTACAAGAATGTAGCAACTTAAGTCAATCATAGTCGACCCGAATGCCAAAACCTACCTCTTCGAGCTGCCTCGAGAAGATCGCAGCAAGCTACAAGCATAACGAACCGCTCCGCGCCTCAAGCAGCAACCTTCGCAACAGACCATCCTTCCTCTGACTGAGCCCCCACGAGAAGAAAACAGAAGAAGAAGAGAAGTAGGGTGTGGCAGACAAGACACTTTTCTTTCAATTTAGCTTACTTTATATCTTCCAAAACAACTGAGCTTTATTCGGCTTACTTGAGAACTTACTCCTAGGTTAGGATCCTACTTCTTAAAGAAGAAAGGTAACCTTCCTTTAAGTGTAATCGCTTCTTTTTTTCTAGCTTTTCTTCTTTCTGGAACAAAGAAAATGGATAAACAGAATGGGAGGAAGCTTTCAAAACTAATAAAAAAGGCTAGAGTAGAAAAGCAATAGCCAATTCCCAAAATAAAGGCTCCGGGTCAAGTGATTATGAAGAAGACCAGGGCTGTCATCCGAAAAGACCAGCTAAGCATCAGGTTGTTTTTCTCGCCCCTGGTGTCAGGCTCTGAATCAAGTACGATAGCTAGTAAAGCCGGTTCTATTACGTGCTAGCCAGTCTAATATCGATGTCTACCAGGTCACCAAATCTATAGGGAATGAATGCGACGAGGGTATTCTTTTATTTTCCTTCGATCTCTGTCCCTCTAATATCTCTACCGTGCCCGAGTGAGAAAGAGATCCACCTCGATCCTACAGACCATCACAACTCATCTCTATCTCTCACCTCACCTCTGTGGTCTCTATCTCCTCCAAAAGGAAAGCGAGAAGTGTAGGTTTTCGACTTCTACCAATCACTCATTGCTTGTTATCAGAGTCACCAGATTTGCCTGACTCTTGCGACTCAAGGCGTCTGCCACCACATTTTCCTTACCAGCATAATACTGGATATGGAGATCATAATCCTGAAGAAAATCCAGCCATTGCCGCTGTCGAAAATGGAGTTCTTTATGCCTTCAGATGTACTTGAGGCTCTGGTGATCGGTGAAAACTCGGTCGGCACGCAACATGTTGATAAGACTATATACTGGTATATATATACATTTGGCTCTTTATTGGCAGCGGTATTATTTTTATTTGCTAATTTGTTCCGCAACATTAATGCTTTTTCAACTATTGATGATAGTTGGATCTTTTGCTATTCAGCTCTGGCCTCACTTTATTGATGCCTGCCTATTTCTATTCTATATGAACCCCGCCCTCCCCTTTGTTCCAGAGGAAGGAACCTTAGAGGGTGTGGTAGCTCCTTATCTAGGGAATGTGGCGGCGCCGCAGCAAGAACCTATTGCGGTTGATGAGCCGCCCGTTGTTTTCAACCCAGAAGTATTTAATCATATAGAATATTTACAGAAACGTTTAGAGCAACTACAAAGAAGTTCTAGCAAGTACCACATATCTGACTTGCAGGGGCCTTATTATTTTTTAGAAATTGATCAACAAATGATAGAAGCACAAGGCCGTGGAGCCGACGAGTTAAACCAATGCATACAAAACATTAGGTTGGAGCTCGACTGCTTGGAATTGGAGGGGCGCCTTCACCAGCGCCTATATCAAATGCTCTACTCCCATCCAACTTTTCCATCATTCATGTCCAGAACTCCGGATTCTATAAAGGAGACAATAGCCATATCATGTTATAATGCTAGGTTGCACCCTGATCTCTCTTTTGAAGACAAACTTTCTCTTCGAGATGATATTAGCACTCATCTGGCCTCAATATATGTTAATCGTGAGGAAGCTCCTTTTTTTAGAGAAGCTCTTCAACTTAGCCAGGACTGTAGATCTGCAACCTCCTGGGCAAACCCCCTAACAGTTTGGAATATATTTTGATAAAAGGTTTTAGCACCGGTGTCTCCTATATGTACTCAATTTTATTCGAAGTATCCCAATGGTGTAAGACCATCGACTATTTGAGTCAAAGTATGAAATTAACTCTGATCTCTTGTTTCGGGGCCGTTCTCTTCATAATAGCATAAAAGGCCGCAGGGGCGAAGCGAAGAGGTGAGCTATTAGTTGGCCGGGAATAAATAGCCAATCTATTTCTCTATTCCGTCTAGAACTCTCTTTCTAATGAACTTTGTAGTTTAATAAATCAAGAGAAAACTCTTGTGCGAGGTCACTAAATGCATTTGTAGGTTGTGAAACATACTCTCAGTTCTATCTAATGCTTTTCCTTTCAGTTAGCGAATCATCCTTAGTACAAGGTAGTTAAGCCTGAGACTGATACTTGCTTGCTTTCACTTGTTGGCACCGAATATACTATATACGAAAGAACGGAAGCTCCGTGCACCTGATTCTACTACTTCATTTGTCTTGAAAAAAGCCCGGCAGTGAGGGCGCTAACTAAGCCTTTGGTGGATCAGCCGTCTTCTGCAGTACTATAAAAAGCAGCGATGCTGGGAGGTAAGAAAGAGTCTAGTTATAAGGAAGATGTGTTGCTTTCTTCCCCGGGAAAAGAAAACAATGGTCACTAACAGATGCCATTGTGAATGAAAGACTGGCGCTTGAAAATACGAAATCCTCTTATTAAAAAACGATAAAACGAGCTCTTCCTGCTCAATAAAGATTATCTACTCCAAAAAGACTCGCTCAGTCTACCATTCTTGGTTTAGTACACGAGTCCTTGACCACCGATATTGTCAATATTCGAAATGCCCTTGGTATGTGGCGTGCTCTCGTGACCCCATGAAGGGAGTTCTCTTTTGAACAAGAAAAAGTTGCTTGGCCGATAGAGCCAGCTTGATAACTTCCGGAGGAGGGTGAATTCCTTTAGGCTATGCTTACTCGCTCGGTTCTTGCATATCCGGGAGGATTTGTTCGTAAGTTGTTGTAAGAGAGACCCAAATAACTAAGGCTCTGTAGCCGAGCCACCTTGGATGGCAAAGGCCCACTCAATAAGTTCTGAGACAAGCTAAGATAGAATAAGAGGGAAGAGAGACTGAGGAGCTCCTTGGGAATGGATCCACTTAACCGATTGTGGGAAAGGTCTACGGTATGAAAATTCTGGCAATTACCTATACTCGATGGTATCTCACCATTCAATTTGTTGCGGTCAAGATAAAACTCGTTAAACCATGTAAGATTTCCAATGAAGGAGGGTCTTTATCCTTATAATAGATTATTCGGTAGGACCAAACCTTCCAATTTCCTAAGTTGACCAATAGAATTGGGTATTTTTCCCCTGAATCTGTTACCATAAAGGTACCGGGTGTTCAAGTTTACCAGATTCGAAATTCCTGTAGGAAGGAATTTTGCCAGTTATTTCATTGTCCCACATGCTTCACCATGGTAGCTTTGTTAAAAGATTCCCATTAGGTAAGTTTCCCTTTCTTTAGGTTATTTGCTTCTAGGCGGGAGATGGGGAGAATCAATTGGATTAACATGGGACTGTTGTGCGAAACAAGGCACCTTTGATTGCCCAAGGTTTAAAGCAGCAGGAAGGGCAACTGATTTGTCAGAAATAGTTAGTTTGAGTCTTGTGTTTGGTTTGGTAGTGTTTCCGGTGTGGATGAATGCCTAGGTTTTCCTTTTCCGTTTTCAAAGCAGGAAATCCAGCCAATGCGCTAAGCCAAAACCAATTCTATGGGCATTGTTGACTAGACAGAACTCGCAATAAGGGGCATCAATTCTACATAACCCTTATGGGGAAACCAACGAAGGCTCTTCACATCATAAAGAGAAAGCGAAAGGGGGCACCACACATAAGAGCTAGGGAAAGGATCGGTAAGCGGGAAGTTAGCCAGTCAGGAAGAGAGGAGCGAGTTGACGAGCGAGTGCTGTCTCATTTGTTTCAGAAAAAAAAAGAAAAGGCTGCGCGCCACATTGACTTTTGAGAAACATAGAGTGAGGCCGCAGGACTTGCTTTGAAACACAAATCTCATACCGACTCGGTCGGCGATTTATTCTATTAGTGCAGGAATTCTAGCTGGCGCATCCAAAAGGCATTCCATCCCTCATATAACTCAGGCTAGACTCTCTACAGGAGGCTGCTCATAGGAACATAGTCTGAAGGAAGTGAGGAAGGCACTTGAGCCATCTCAGAATGCGATATCTCAGAGTGCTCTTCAGGCAGGCCCTTAACACAGCTAATTATAGCCTAGAGGAAGCTAATGCTTCGCTGACTCTACGGGTATGAACTATGCTCAGTCTCTACTACCATATTCGTACATTAGTAAAGGTGGTACAATTGGTACGGCTGTTCACATTCTACTATCTAGTATGAGGCCGTAGGTCGAATGTCGTATTTTTCTTACTATCTATGTATGGTCTTTCAATCGAGCTCGCTCCTACGGCTGCTAGCTTATAAGATAGGTTGGTTCTCAGGCTTACTTCTGTACACAAAAAGAACCTCCTGTCATAACTCTTACTAGGTGGAGTTTTCTTGGTTTGCACTGATGCTTTTCTACCAAGCTGTTTATAAAGCTGGTACTCACTCGTCAAGTCAAGTTCCTTGTATAGAGGCCAAACATTCTCCAACTTCTTTAGTAGGTCATCTAGTAGTATCCCAGTAGTAGTTGATGGACAAGACAACCTATTCTAGTGTATCTTTTACAAGAGAATGGAGTCTGCATATACACTGCACCTCGCAATTACATGATGCATTTACAAGCACTAGAGAGTCTTTTTTCATGCTTGCCTGTCATGCAACTCAAAAGCCATTACCAGAAATGAAAGAGTCCACTAAAAATGCTCTCCTGCTTTGGCTCGCTCAACAACCATCAAGGTAAGTAAATAGGAAAGAATCCTTACCTATTATTCTAGTGGATCAATCAATCCCCGGTCCCTATCTCCTTCCAAGGAAGGGCTATCTCTTGCTCCATTTTTCTAGTATATCTGTGGAAAGCCATTAACAACATAGAACAAAGTACATAAAGCTCAGACTAATGTCAAAGTAGGAAGAAGAAGGTCTCGCGGACCGGATCAAAGGCGCGGAGCGGTCGATTCAGTTACGTACGATTTGGAGGAACTGGAGTGAATGGATCAATGAAATGGAAGAACGTGCGGAGAAGAGGGATTTTTTAGATAATGCTTATAGAATCTTTCTCGTGTCCTAAGGAGTACGTCCATAGTGATAAAGGAGTGAGTAAGTCACAAGTGATATGCCGATAAAGGAAGAACTGGCTAAGCCGATGGATGCACATAAACTAGTGAATACTTTCTTTTTCGTCGGGTTCTCAGAGTTCATTGAGTGCGAGGGAGTACCATTCGTGGGGGGTTCGTGGAAGAGTTGGTGTGAGTGATTGATTCCCTTTCTACGCGATGTGGCAAAAAAGACTGATTGTTCGAGATAGGTTATGCCTGCATTAAGATTTAAAACGTGTCGTCTACTTCCAGGAAATGTTTGGAAAAGAGAATTTTCAAAAATACCGCGCCGCATTCTCCGAAGATTAAGCGGGCCCGCAGCGGTCCGGTACATAATTCGAAAGCGATCTATGAGAAATATTATAAAACGGAGGACCATTCGGTTAAAACGAAAACGTGAATTGGCTGTATGGAGGAGGTTGAGTGAGTTTTTGGTTGCTCGTTATTCAAAACCGCCGAAGCGGGAATGCATTCCTCGACGATGCAACTTCTCCCCTTTCTTTCCCAAAAAAAGTGGATAGCCCCACCCTACTCTTGGCAAAGCTTGACGCACTATAACATCGGCATGATGGTATGATAGGAATACATACTCATTTGAAGGCCGACTACTTCATAGGAGCGATAGCGAAGCCAAGCCGTCAAAAGGGCAAGCAGCTCTTCTAGCAGGAAAAAACTGCCTACTTATAGCCCCCTTGCCTTATCTAATCTAGTAGCCCCCCTCTTCCCTATCAGCTGAGAGTTTGCATTCGCCAGTGCTGCTATTCCTTTTTCTTCTCCTTTGTGCTTCCTCTGGATTAGATCCAGCACTTCCCAGACTTTACTACTTGACTTTCCTTTCTTTCTCTTCTTACAACCTTTTCATTGCCTAGCCTTTAAACAAGCCATTAATTGCCAGGGATAAGCGGTAATCCTTTACGAACTTTTTGATCCTTCCCTCTCATGAAAGATTGAGCAGTCTTTTCTTATGATGACCTGGTCGAGAGAGTACGAGACATCGGTGTCAAAGGTGCGAAGCAAAAAAGCGTGGAGTGAGCAACCATATGAATCAGCCCTTGTTGGGCGAAGGCTGGCTATCAGAGATGCATTTTGAGTACTGCTTGGTGGTACTTTCGGGTCATAATATCTTTCTGATTTATTTCCTCCTTTCCCATGACGACTAGGAACGGGCAAATAAAGAATTTCACTTTGAATTTCGGACCTCAACATCCTGCTGCTCATGGTGTTTTACGATTAGTATTGGAAATGAACGGAGAAGTGGTGGAACGTGCGGAACCCCATATTGGATTACTCCATAGAGGCACTGAAAAATTAATAGAGTACAAAACTTATCTTCAAGCTTTACCTTATTTTGATCGTTTGGACTATGTTTCTATGATGGCCCAAGAACATGCTTATTCTTTAGCCGTAGAGAAACTTTTGAATTGCGAGGTACCTTTACGAGCTCAATATATACGAGTGTTATTTTGTGAAATAACTCGAATTTTAAATCATTTACTTGCTTTAACTACTCATGCTATGGATGTGGGAGCATTAACTCCCTTTCTTTGGGCTTTTGAGGAGCGAGAGAAATTGATGGAATTCTATGAAAGAGTCTCGGGAGCCAGGATGCATGCCAGTTTCATACGACCTGGTGGAGTGGCACAAGATCTGCCTCTTGGCTTATGTCAAGATATGGATTCCTTCACACAACAATTTGCTTCTCGTATCGACGAATTAGAAGAGATGTTAACCGGCAACCGTATCTGGAAACAACGATTAGTTGATATTGGTACTGTCACTGCACAGCAAGCAAAGGATTGGGGATTCAGTGGTGTAATGTTAAGAGGTTCTGGGGTATGCTGGGATTTGCGAAGAGCAGCACCTTACGATGTGTATGACCAATTGGATTTTGACGTACCAGTAGGTACCAGAGGGGATTGCTATGATCGTTACTGTATCCGTATCGAAGAGATGCGACAAAGTGTTCGGATCATTGTGCAATGTCTTAATCAAATGCCTAGTGGCATGATCAAAGCCGATGATCGTAAGCTATGTCCTCCATCACGATCTCGAATGAAATTATCTATGGAATCCTTAATTCACCATTTCGAACTTTATACAGAAGGTTTTTCTGTACCAGCTTCTTCTACCTATACCGCAGTAGAAGCTCCTAAAGGAGAATTTGGTGTCTTTCTTGTCAGTAATGGAAGCAATCGTCCTTACCGTTGTAAAATAAGATCACCTGGCTTTGCCCATTTACAAGGACTCGATTCTATGTCCAAACATCACATGCTAGCAGATGTAGTCACCATCATAGGTACTCAAGATATTGTGTTTGGAGAGGTAGATAGATAGGACTACGTCTTGCTCAGGACCCTAGCTGCTTTATTGCGAGCCAAAATAGCTGCGCCTCAATTGTATGGAATTGACCCATTCGATCAACTATTCTTTTTGAAGCGGGATAGTGAAAAGTGCTCATTCTCAAAAAAAGCAGAAGGGCCTTGAGTAAATGCGGATTGTTTTTGGCAACGGCCAAAAGACCTGGCTGGCTCGCCGCTACATACTTATCTTTACGCTTCGAGTGGGCCTCTGGAGCTCATTAGAACGGGCTCTTTTCTTCTCTGTCTTCTATTTCTTGCTACGCCCGCTGCGGTGTTTTTTGGTAGTATAGGTGGGATAATAAATAGGTTGAGTAGGCTTGGTTTAAAGAAGAAATAGCCTAGGAACAGTAAGTATAGTGAGTATAATAGGCCTTCACAGGTAAGCTCATATGCGAACATAAATTTGTGAATATAGGCAGGCGCGTAGCGGAAGAAGGATAAAAAGAAAAAGAAGTTCGAAGGGACCCCTATTTTTTGTTTACCAGGAAGGAGGGGAGGAAGTTGGCAATACATACATCTTTTCAGAAGTGTTCCTTGCAAATAAGCATTTCTTTTCACGCTGCGCGCCTTGTTCAAACCATTCATTGGATCTACCACTGAGCGAGCAAGGTCTTTGTAACAACATAACTAACTTTTCTTCTCCATTTTCTGTTGTCTCATAGACAAATCTTGAACAAAGCGTAGGGCGAACTTTGAAGAAGCAAGCCGAATCACGCACACCGTTTTTTCGTAGTTTCATGCCCCATGTCACAGTCGTTATTCGTCTTTCTTTCATGACCCTAGCATCGAATATTATTACATTCACTTTATATGGTATTAAGAAATATTAGTATTTGACTTTTTGAATGCAATCCGGCTACTTGCTTTGGGAAAAATGCCTCGCTCCGCGCCTAGTTTATCCAAGCCTTACCGCTGCGCGCCTTCTTTTCACTATTTAAGATGTACCAATTCCCTCTTTTTTAGTTGGAAAGTTTAGGTGTGGTGCATAAAGCGGGCAAAGCCACAGCACGATCTCTATCTTCCGTGCAAAGCTACTAATATGAACTTTCCCCTCCAAAACTACTATACTTTCTTTCATAAGCAGCACTGCCAACTAAACTCTTTCCTTCTTCCCTACTTTCGTTTGGTGGATGCACTTATCATGAGTATGGGGGTAGGACTTGCTTCTTGCTCCGATCAGTCCGTATAGAATGCTTTGAACTTTCAATATAATAGGAAAACTTAATTCAAAACATTCTCTATGGAGTTTTCATTCACAGACTATCTACGAGGAAGGTGGGTGACTAGCGATTTTATAAGTGCGGAGGTCAGTCCAGTAAGGAGAGAGCAAGTCGGCCTAGGTAGGTTAGTTTTTTAGGTATTCCTACAAAGAAGTAAACGCCAGAAAAGAAATATGAATTAATTGAGAAAAAACACATATATATGCCTTGTTCAGAGGAGCAGTTTTTCGCTCTACAGTGAAAGGCCTAAATAGTCCTACAAAGGAATAAGCTCTAACTAAACAAAGAGTTCCTTCCGCTCTTGGGGCTCGTGCTTTGGTAATGAAAGGAGGAAAGCAGTACTGGAAACGTAGTAAAATAAAGAGGGGAAATCCTATCAAAATCTTCTTTTCTTTGCCCAGGCACACCGAGCTAGTTCTAGTAATGAGCAGGACCTGCCCTCTGACCATAAGGTCTTACCATAAAGTAGTTACAAACTCTCCACTTATGGATTCCTAACATAAGCAAGCTCTCTTGGCAATGGGGCTAAACGAAGACACGCCCACAAGTTTCATTCTTTCATATTATATATGTGAAAGCGGAATCTTAGTGAAGCATTAAAACTTATTTACCCGCATGAAAATTGACTACTTGCAGCTTTGGTACACACTAAATAGGTTCTCTTTGGTCAAGTGGATTAGCTCACTAAGCCTTGGCTAGCTAGTCGTTTTGCTTCGTGACCCCAATCCCGAGCCAATTCTGCTCCTTCAACTGCTCTTTCTACGAAAGCTTTGTCTCCTCCTTTTCATCGATCAAGCAAGCGGGCCATACTGCACCTCCTTCCTTTGCTGATTGCATCCTACTTCAAGAAGGAAGTTCCTTTCATTTCAGCAAGGGTCGATTTCTTAACTACTCCGGGCAAAATCTTGCCCTTAATGAAGCTGAGGCAGAACTCGCGGAAGTAGAGCTTGGGATGTTTGGCAGGACGTTAGGGGTCAAGTTTCCTTTCTCATAAGGGGCAGGAGGGTGGGGTACCACACAGAGAGAAGTCTGGTCAAAGTGCTGCTAGGTAAAATGAAAAAAAGTGTATGAGGCGCGCAGCGACTGACTAACCTCACTGCCCTTGGCAAGGAAGGGTCTGATGAACCATTGACTTTGAACCGGGCTGGCTAGTCCATACATCCGTTAAGTCAATGTAAAAGCTAGGCACAAGCAAGGCCGAAGGGCTCACTTTAAATGCTAGGCTAGGAATTTACCCTTCCTCAGTCTCATACAGGTAAGAGAATCAATCCTCGGAGTGTAAAATATGCCTTTTTAAGGAAAGAAATTACAAGAAATAGGAGAATTGGAGCGGGCCGGGCTAGTCTTTTTAGCAGCCTTAGCCTTCCTTAGTAGTCTTCCTTTTAGCATAAAAAGGCTCTCTGCATCAAAGCAGTATAAGTTTGGTAATTATAGCAATGCTATTCGGAAATTTTGAAGTTGAATTAAAAAGCAGGGATTTGGGTAGCAAATGCAGAATTCAAAGAAAAGAGTAAGACGCTACGCGCCTCGAATAATAAAGGAAATTGAAGGGATATAATGGGTTGAGCCCGGGGAATCTGTGAAAATCCTGACTCTTCCTCAGATTCTATGTCAGTCAATTGCTCCCTTACAACATTCATTTTAATGAATGAGCAGACGGGAATAAAAAAACTCTCTGGCTTAAGAAGTTCCTTCCCCACCAAAAGCCTCCCTCGGGCCTGGGTTAGAGTAGTTGGGTCGAGTAGTGGGCCGATTTGGGGCAGTTGGGCTGAATACTTTGTCATGCGTGGCTTTCGAGTATTTGGCCTGTCTGAGAATAAAGCAGAATGGAGAATGGATGGGATGGGTAGGCATAGGTAGGCAATCTCTACTCTCACTTCTTACCCTAGAGATCAAGCCCGGCTAAGAGATTTCACCTACCATATAGAATGAACAGTTAAACGGAAGTGGAACAAAGACGAAGGCTTAGCCACTTACCACAACCTACTTGTCTTCCCATAATAATATATGCGAAGCAGCTCTGGTTATAGGATAGGGGACTGGACCGGGTGAGAGGAGAGAATAGCCTTTAAGGAGAAGTGAGAAGGGGTGTAAGGGGAAGGGATCGATGTATGTGACCTAGTAGCCAACTGCTTCAAGCACTAGCAGCGTTATGGGGAATTTGCTTTGTAGGTAAAATCTGATCGGGGATTGTCCAAGAGACTGGGCTTGGCTATGCAAAGGACCAGCGACAGATTGAATAAAGCAAGGATGTAGGATGTGGAAGCTAGAGCAAGGAAAGAGAGCAGTCTATATCTTTCTCAAAAGTTGCCATAAACTTAATATAGTTTTTTCTTATTACCAGAAACATTGGCTTCGTCCCGTACAAAAGGTGCGTTGGATTCTTGGGTGGTCAAGTTCAAGATTCGGCAAGCTTCAGTTTGAAGGCACTTAGAAGAAAGAAGAACAAGGGTGAGTCGCAACAAGCAAGGCGCGCAGCGGTTATCTATCCCACGAATTTCCCAAAAACCCGGACAACCTGCACAAAAGTCCTTCTTCTATATGTATGTAAGGCGGAGACTTGAAAGGGGTGTCTGGCGGAAGACCGCTTAACTTGATAAGATACTCTCAGGGAGAGCCTCTTCTTTGAATTCAGTCGCCACTGCCCTACCAAGAAACTTTATGCAGACATTCTCCGTCTTGTTCTAGATAAGTTCCATCGATCCTATGGGGTTCTACAGCTTGAATTGAAGGGAGGAAAATGCACTAAAAAGAAGACGGACAGCTAGTTTAACATAATAGGCTAGGCTAATTGATCGAAGTGGATAGCTTAAAGGAGAGTGAGGGAATCGCGGATGGGCTTATGAATTGAAGGAAATTGTTCTTTACACTGCCTTTACACTTCATATATCCTAATTTGAATTTAGATAGGATACCTATGAATGAAATTCCGCAAGTACCTCTCGCTTTTAGGAAAGGCTTGAAAGAAGGGTGCTCTCGGTTTAACTCCTCCCGTTGTGTTCTTTACTGTAAGACAAAAAGAAGGAATGAATGGAGATTCACTCATAAGTGAGTTGAGAGGGCCCGCTACAAAGAGTATCCCTAGCTCTGGACCGCTCATTGCTACTGAGCCTTTGGCACTGCAGCACCTTACCATTTCTTGGCACATCAGCACCAACAATTCTCACTCTTTACAGAATCTTTTCAATTCAAGGGCAAGGTTTATTAGAACCCTATCATCTTCAAGCCTGACTGATTAAATAGACTGAACGCATAGCAGCACCAAGTATTCCGGCTAGGAGCCTCACACCTCTCAGACCATCATTGGACCCATCTATCCACTATTTAACTATGAACTCTATTTAGAGTTTCATCGAAACTAGAGTTATCCGGAGTCATTTCCTTTTACTCTATAATTCTATTTGAAATCAGCCTTTCGAGACGATAGTAAGTATCATCATAGAGTTGATTGGTTTCTGACACTCAGATTATTTTATCCACCAAGTCAACCTAAGCGGCCTCGTTTTCATCATATATTCCGATGAGGGCGCTAAGCGGCATCCTATCTATATTGCAAGCGAGATTCAAGCTTGCATAATAAAGAAAACTACCAACAATTCTTTTGAAAAAAGAAAAAAGAACAACTCACATGAGGATGATTGACTAGAAGAAAAGCGAGACCCTTCTTTTCGTTGGGGGGGAATTCACCTTTGATCTCATTTTCTTCATTCTTTGAAAATAAGTTGAGTACAATGTTGGTTGGGATTATTTTCTGACTTGTTGATATCCAGAAGACCACACTCTCTACCTCTAAATTTCATCACCTTAGAACTCCATTCCTTGCGTTGATGCTACGGGCTCTATGAGAACAAAGTACACCAAGAGAAGAGCAAACGAAAGATTAGGGGAGATAGGAGAAGATAGACTAAAATGATTATGTGGAAGATTAGCGTACCTATCAGACCATGGCTGAGCTTATTTATAAGACGATAAAAAGAATGAAGCGCCAGATTTGAACATGAAACGATGGATGATATTAAATCTTACGGATTTTTGACTGAAGAGTAGAGAAAAGCATGATTGAATGTGGAGGAATGTTAAATGATGAATAAAGAGAGTAGGGGAAGATCAAACAATAGACTACCGGCAGGAGAGCATACTACCATAGGGGAAGGAGGGAATAGTACCCGAGAATCAAGATCGTAAGGTCAGATGAATAAAGATACTACGCGTTGATGAAAGATGAAAAAATAGCGTATAGAATAAGAAAGAGAATTAGGCATAAGAAAGAATTAGGCAAGAGAGACTTTTCATCATATTACCAAATAAAAGTTGCTCGAAGTATGTATGCCAGGTCTTGCTCGGGCGAACTTCTTGAACTGAGGCGGCTTATACTCTAAAGGACAAGGAAGCAGGTCATGCATGGTAGGCGGTGCCTATCGGTCTCTTCAAATGCTTCGTTTTCCGAAGCAGTTGCTTGACTTTAGCAGCGAGAGTGGTTGGTGTCTATGATCTTCTGTCTTTGCTCTATGTAATGTATTATTTGTGTGAAAAAGCCGGTTTTGGGTGAGTTCAGTTTCCCAGATGAATTGGGTGCGTCCCGTACAAAAGGTGCGTTGGATTCTTGATCAAAAGGGCTTTTTTGACGGTCAAGTTCTCATATTATTTTTTGTCCACATCACACACAGATAATGTGTTTTAAGAACAACAAAGCAAAGAAACTTTTTATTTCAGTAAGGATACTTGTGCAAATATGATAGCAATGGAGAGGTCGTGGTAAATTTTAGGTTTTTTTTATTGTAATCCTGGCTGGCACTGCCATTTGTAAGCATCCAGCAATGTGGTCTGGGGGTTGTGTTGAAATAATGGGAACTTTGTGATGATATATAATATAGGGGACACAAAGAGATCCAACTAATGTAATGACCTATTTCCCCCCCTTTTTTAAATCTGGAACTCCTGTTTAGAGCCTCTGTGATGGCACCTGAGAGGATTGTAGTTGTAGTGTCAGGGATGCTTTCTTTTGTGCAATTTTCTAGTTTGCTCTTGTTTAGTTGAGATAAGTTTGGAATAAGAGAAAATCAGAAGTGCTGCAACTTTTTTTAATTCCTTTTGTTGTATGGACTCGTTTATTGGAATGGTGTCATTTGTGCAAACCATGTGATGTGTGCATCAAGGTCTGTGCTGGCGAAATTTAGGCTATTATTGCTGAAAATCAAATTTCTTTTCCTTAAACACAATAAAAACCCATATTCCAAGTATGCCAGGCTGGCAACCCAGAACGGAAAATAGATTGAGAGTGTTCAATAAGCAACTCGTCTCTTGATACCAAAAGTTGTGCTTTTCCAATTATGATTATGTCATATATAGCAAAAGGAATAAAGAACTTCACGATCATATAGCATTGTTTGTCAAAGGATAAAAATACAATACACTCGACTCTTTAGTCATGAAAGAGTTGTTAAGATAGCCTCATCCTGATAATTAGTAGAGGAAATGCACCAGAGTCCACATGTGTTATCGAAGATATATAGCATCCTTTAATGTAATACGGAGTCCTGGAGGTTCGAGTCAGAAGTCCTGGTTGTTGGTATTTACTTAATAATGCTAATGAAAGTCAATCGCGGGCCCTAAGCAATATTGCATGCATCTTTTTTAGAATATAAGTTCTTTACCTCAAGGTTTCGAGCGTGGATTTGCTTCCTAGCTACTCAGACCAATAATGAGTAGGGAACTTCGAAGTAAAGATTTGCTTTAGCTCTAGTTTCCATCCGTCCTTTCCACTCACAACTTCTCTCAACAGCCGGAAATCTCTTCAGTGAATTCCAAATCAGTCAGTCTTTGTGCTCCCATTTCCCTTACGCTCGCTTTTGCTAATGCTACTCGGAAAAAAGAGCTAGAAGACGATTAGCTCGTTGTGAATAAGTATATAGCTCCTATGATGGCGAGTTGCGGCTTGCTTTGTTCGCCCGGATCAACTACCTTTAGAGATCGGAAACTTAACCATATATGAAATGCAGCAGTAATATATAGTTGAGTTTCTTCCAACCTTTTTCTGTGTACATCTCTTTCCTTTTTACTTATGCTTAGCAGTAGGAATTTGATATAGAACTTCTAGTAGTAGGGTCATTCGTTAACAGAGATGGATTGGCTCGTCGTGTACCAAACCCTCTCTTGCTGTATACCTTTCAAGTCTGGATGAATCGTCCTTCCTATGGATAAAAGCGAAAGAAGAAGCAATTGATTGCCCATTTGATTTGATTAGATCATTTCTTTTGCGAAGGAAGGATATAAAGCAGGAGTCACAGAAGTTCAAGAGGCTGCGGGAAAAAACTGAAAGAATTTCTCTTGCAAAACGAATTTTGAGTTAGACAGCTTGATTCACGGATTGGGCCACTCGTCCAACCAAGATCAATAGGGTCGCGGGTTATACATTCCCTTATTTGCTTCTGGCTAAGCATCTTTCGGCGCCGATCCCTACCTAAAAGCAGGATTGAATAAAGAGAGGCATAAAATTCAAAATCAACCCATTGCACCGCACCCCACAAAGATCGATCCTCCTCACCCAATAGAAAAAATCCAATACACATATCTTTTGATAAACTACTAGAAACGGAGTGCCATAACGTATAAGCCAAACACTTTAGAACGAAAAAGAATCTGAACTTTCCGGTATGAACGAAAAAGGATGTCCTCCTACATACAGGTAATGTCATGCTCGTCAGAGTCGCAACTTCCACTATATATGAGAAAATTCCAATCCGTTGTTCCCTTGTTCTTGTTGCTAGGGTTCTTTCTTGGCTGGGGTTGCTCTCTTCTTTCTGTCTATTCTTTGTTGTCACCGCCTTTTTCCCAGGTTTGAAGTCATCCCATTATTAGACGACGACTTGTGAACCATTGACTCGAAAAAAGCTGTCCTCGTGGGTAGACTATTAGATTTAGGTCTTCCGCTCGCTCGTTCCACTTAGGTTTCACTCGCTGGGTGCGAAAGCGTGAACCTCATCCCCGTACCTGGATAGGGACCCTCTTGAATTGCTTACTAGTCCGCAATCGACTATCCCCTTGCCAAAATGCCGCTTCCATCCAGGCTTGGGGTTACATCATCCAGACCTTCGAAGTACTTGCTGGGGAGTAGTCGAGCAATTCAAAGGCACGCGCCTCGTTCGTCCACATCAAAACCGAACTGAACATAAACCGGTGCCCCGCTAACATAAAGTCCGGTTCTCCTATTTGCTTAATGCTCGTTCTTGATTTAGAAGCCCAACATACTCGCCCGTCTTTCTTTCCTTTGTTAATTTCATATTGTCTATGTTATGACTGGCTACTTCAAAGATTGTCTTTGTGTTAAGTCTGACCTCTTGTGCTGGAGGTCTTTATTCTTGGACTCTGCTTGCGCCCGGTCACTAGTTCTTTGGGGGCTATTAGTACAATGGGGTGGTAGGTTACCGGATAAAGGCATGCATGAAGGTCTCATCCAAAGGTGGGTGCTTTAGGTTTGTTTGGTACCTGTTCCAGATAATTGAATAGTGTAGAACCGACCCTTCACTCATAAGCAAGGTAAGAGTGCGCAACACCAACATGCTCCCGGGCCAGATGACCGGCGCGGAGTAAAGTACCTGTGGTATAATCTGCAAATGAAAGCCAAAGCAGAAATGGAAAGATAACCTCGACCGAGACATACATAGGATCCCGAGGAAAGAAATGCCATCCATCATAGTGTCCTCGTGACTGGCCCAAAGCCCAGAGAAAGGAAAGTCACCTTTAATAAGCAGATTTGCAATAGGCTTTGATCCCACTTAAAAGATAGCTAATTTTTGCTAATGTAGACAGCTCTCTTTCCAAACAGATAGGTAGGGTTTGGGGGTTGACCGCAACGGCATAATCGAAGTACCTAATTTGAGATCGAACTACATTCGTGGAGCAAAACCACATTTAGACGACTCATACCTTAAGTGCTTCCCTCGTGGGAGGTCTTCCATTGTTCTAAGGCCCCATTCTGCTCCCCACACCTGCGAAGAGAGAAAGGAAGGCTCTGTTCTAGAATATTTTCTAGGGCATAATTAATATAGTAAAGCAGTATATAGTAAGTTAAGGAAAGCTTTTTGTCTACACTGAGTGACTCCACCTAGCATCTCCAGCAGTCAGCATGATAGGATGACATAAAAAGTTATGAAAAAAAGGAAATTGAAGATTAAGTATATGACTACAAGGGCTTTGAAAAAGCACTTTTTCTCTCATTAAAAGAGACTTCTTAGTTACAGCTGACCGAACGTCTTCCTTTGTCACGAAGGGAACCCTTTCTTTTAAACTTGCTGTTGGCGAAGCTACGGCTTTTCAGGCCGGTTGAAGAAAAGTCATCGAAGTCGGAAACGCTGCATTATCTTCCTACGCTAATCCCTCAGGCCTAGTTTTCTTAACCAATTGAAAATGGTAGGTAAGGTTCTGAAAGAAAGACATGATTCCTTGAGTGATCGAAGAAAAGAAGATTTCTTTCTACTAGAATTTAGAAAAAAGTCAAGCGTCACATGGAACGAAAACGAAATGTGTTGAGCTCTTCGAAAGAGAAGAGAAAGAAAAAGAACAGACTTTCGTTGGACGCAAATTTTCAATGTTTTCTAAATAGGAGGAAATCGAAAAGTACACATACCATCATGTCACGCTTTAGAGTACAAACCGAGTAGTACTCTGGATAGAAAGATATCTTGGGCTTCTCGGGATTTCTTTTTCTCGAGACTTTGATTAGGTAGTGGCACATAGAAAATCCCATGAAAGAGATCGTTTTAAAGTAATTTCTCTTTCTATGCTCCTGCTTTATGTCTTACGGTTCATGTTCCTAAGACCTATGGCGGGCGGGTTGACTCAGAAATTGAAAGTGAGAAGAAAGGTAAGCAAAGCTGGTTACTACACTTGTAGACGCGTAGGGATAGATTGAAAATAAGATCCCTAAAGTAAATCCAAAGGGGCGTACTCTTTTGAGGTGCAGAACAAACATCATGTGGGAAATGATGACCTGTATTAAACATACTGTAGAAAATGTTCCTATCGAATCAAAAAAGAAAGAATTACTTATTCAATTTTGGCGAGAGTTTAACGAACCAACACATTCTTCGGATTTTTCTATTCGTCATAATGACACTCCAGCATGTTAATAGTTTATGGAAGGTCTTGGTTGGAAAAAAGAAGTCTAGGTATCGTTGTGAAAATGAATTAGAAAGTCAAACAAGATGGAGAACTTTACAATGCGGTACGATGAGGCCGCCAGGTCTTTAAAACTTCTTCGAATCAACAACGATTTTGTTTAAGAAAAGAGAAAAAAAGTGAAAGTGCAAAAGAATTTCAACGAAGTAAAGTGAAGCTTACTCAATTTGAGTCTGAAGAATTACTTTCATAATTTGGTAATTATACTTTGGAAGGATTGAGTTTTCATTTATGTTGTGGAGTTTTTCACGCTATTAGTGAGTATTCATCAATAATTCGTCTACCCACAAACGTGGCTTGACATGTGAGGATGCAAGCTTTTTTAATAAGAAAGAGGAAAAAATTCTTTTCTTAAAGATTTTTTTAATAGATGCAAATGTCAAGATGGAAAAAGAAGGCTCTTGAATGATCGATATCCTTTCAGTACGGGCTTAGTACATTTCTTGGAGGAACGTGGAAACATTACACTCACTAGTGATTTTAATGGCAGTGCTAACTAAAGTGGAACATAAGAAAAGAGGAACTAGTTATTATCTAAAAAAACAATATTGATTTACGCTTTTTGCAATTTTGATATCTCCAACCCACCAATAAAAGTTACCCTCCTAGGGTACATAAACCTCACGATTGGAATTGGCCCCGTCTGAAGGATTCTCACCCGTATTTAAGATCTTCTCGATTGTGGGTGGATACTTAACCCATTCCAAAATACCTATGTCCCCTTTCGCATTTTCACTAGCAAAGAATATGAGCACTTTGATCTTAATTTTAGTTCAACGGTTGGGTACGAAAAGATGTGTAGCTACATTAAGACTCTTCAAGATCAAGAGTTCATGGTTCATAGTACTATGTTAACGTTTATTACAAGGTATCGTTCAATGCTTGAAGAAGCTGGTCTATTAATGCCATCGTACCTAGGCAATTTTCTTCCTCATGTGGTGGATGATCTTCTCAGAGTTGAATTAACAAAAGAACATAATAAAAGGTAGAAGTTTTCACAATTAGTGGATATTCTGGATAGACGGATGAAAGAAGCTCGCTATGAGCAATTAGTTATTGATCTAGCTAGTGCCTCTGAGGAGTACTCCTGATTCTTCCCGGCTTTCATTGACGGGTAGGATTGAAAGGAGTGGATTCTCTCACTTCCACGATCGAGATTTGACTCGTAGCCTGATTATGTTTAAAGGATAAGAAAGTGATACAAGAGCATTGAATGAACTAATGAGGGATGAATCTTTGCCCGCTGAAAAAAAATTATCAGAATTAAACGAATGTTACATGCCTCAGCTGGTTTTCATTATCAGACTTTCTCATCTATCCAGGAGGCTGAAGCATTATGTCATAATACAATACATACTTGTCAGGTAGTGTTTTTTATAAAACTCGTGTCTTGAACTTCATTAAGTACTCATCTGGTGCTAAGAATCCATTTCAATTCATAAGTAATATTATATTAATATTAAAATTAATAAAAAAGAAGCTTATATAAGGTTACCTATTTCAATGGATGCTTCATCGTCAGCGTATCAAATAATGTCAAACTTTCTGTTCCATGATGGCTAGAAGAACCAATTTCTTAGTTGATAAAAAGAGAAGAAGTCTAAAAGAACCAGAAGAGACATTAGAAATCAAAGATGAATTGGGAGCTTCATTATCAAATCAAACACCGGCCGATGCGGTATGCGCTAAGCTTACTCGTAAGCTAGTCAAGAAGATCTATATGCCTCTTGTCTATGGAAAAACGAAGCATAGTGCTTCTTTCTGCCGACATACAAAGTCGTCTTTCTTCTATTCTTCTAGATAGAAAGAAGAATGAGGCGAAGCAAATCGCTTCAGTCTTTTACTTGGGATAAGCGATTCCCAGAAATTAATGTCTTCATCTAGTCAACGAGATTTGTTGGTTTGCTGCAACACAAAAGATGCCTTTTACTTACAGGGGTGGATTCCTTACCACTATTCAGGAATACATGGTCAAGGGGTACGTGTTTGGGTCTATGATAGAAAGAGAAAGAAAAAACATCAAGTATCACTATCTTTGCCTACTACTACGAGGGACCGTATGAAAAGCAGACGCGCTACCTTTGCGTCTTTCATTCACCAGATAGACGCTACTATTGCATGCCATGTTATTGGTCAATGTAATGCTAGTGGGGTTCCTATCTACACAGTGCACGATAACTTTTTTACCAATGCATTACAAGCACTATGCCAACTAGATAAATGCCTTTTTGTCGCTAAGAGACCCTCTTTACCTCATTAACCGGCTGATTTATGACAATGTAATAAGATACAGTAAGAAGTCTTGTAATCTGATGAATAGAAAGGAGATGCTTCTTGATACTTAACGCAATGTCTTTGAGAAAAGAAGGAAGGGTGTAAGGAAGTTGTCCTTCACAATACTCGGTAAACAGGAATTTCTTAAAGTCTTCAATTATATTATTCCTACTGACTTCAATTCTGCACAGAAGAAGACTGATAATAAGCATGTTGGTATTATCATTGACTTATATAGAAAATATGTTAGGTATTTGACTGTACTAGAGAGTACCCAAGAGATTGATGAACTAGATACTGCTATCAAAAAATATTGGTATAGGTACCAGCGGTTTACCCAGTTGCTGGAGAAAACAGCCACTGATAACAGAAACTTATCTGTACACCCTTGATGGTCAGTAATAGATAAGCTATTCAGAATAGAAAGAATAAAGAAGACAACGAACAAAAGATGTTAATTCTATATGCTAATAAATGCTGGAAAAGTTGCCATTCAACATGCTCGATAGAGAGCTTTGCAAGCAGACCAATAGACTGGTTTACACACAATGATTCCATTCCGGTATGATATACCTTATTAGCTCTTATTGAAAGGAGGAGGAAGAGAACCATTGCTTTGTAAGAAACTAATTTACACAGTAAGCCTTAAAGGAATGAACCTCTTTTCGGACTACCCACCTGCAGACCCATACAATACACAATGTAAATACAATACACGAAATAAACCTTGTAGCATGATCCCTTCAATTGATCAAGAGTAAGACTCTTTGCTTTAACATTGCGATTGGCATTACCGCCCACTACCAACCGCGCTTTATCCGCCCCTTGCCTCTCTTAAGATTAAGAGATAAGAAAAACAGGTTTCTTCTTCCAACGGAAGCTTGCACATTTGTGAGTGCTGTACATGCATTGTTGTGATCACCACATTCTGCCCCTTATTTTTCATGGTTTGAATCTAGAAAGCCCGGCCTTACCTCTGTTGTTTTTGGGATGTCAAGATCGTTGTACTTTCCTTTGTGCTTCATTTGGAATAGCATTCGTTCCGCCTGCTCGATATCATAATAAAAAAATGGATTTTGCTCTACTGCTAAGATGTATTTTAGCCCTTTCCCAAAACTCAAAAGCGGGATCAGATTAAACTCTTGTATCACACTTCGCAGACGACCATCTACCTTCTTCCAGAGTACGGCGGGTTTGAATTAGATAAGCACATTAAATATGGACTCTCCGGGTTTGGTTCACTAGCTATACTCACTCTTCAACACTTGAATTGAAACTTTATGAATGACGCTGCGCGCCTTTGTTTTGAGTGTTTAAGAGCGGCTGAGTAAATAGTAAGTTTTTGGTGATTTCTGTGACAACATCTTCTCGGTGACTTGAATACCGAGTGGAGTTAGAGGGTCAAACTTTTTTTCTTATTCGATGACGAAGAAAATAATCTCACTAACATGTTGACTTTTTAGTTATTTTTACTGCCCAACCTTTGTTAAAGGACTTTTTTATCTGGGTTGGTTTTCAACCAATGAAAAGCAGGGGGCGGCAAATGGAAATAGTTTGCACTTCCGTGAGCCGGAAGTCACATCTACTTAAAAAACATTCTTTCTTGCGCTGGAAACACAGCAGTAGCTGGATTTCTTTATTTCTGCACAAAAATCTTAATTATATTATATCTGAAATAACTCGATTCGAAATATCCTTTAGAGTTTCTAATGATTAGAATCATCTATCCTCCAATTTTATTTAATTATGAAATTCGCCATCCATGTTCAGTCTCCTCTTTTTACTGTACCATCCGATAATAGATCAATAACACCAACGCGCCTATTTTTTGTAAACTGACCCCAGGTAGTCAGCTCGACCTCAACACCTAGCTCCTTCGCCTTAGAAAGGAAGGTTTTGATACAAGCCATAGCAATACCATTGGATATACTGCCGTCAACAAAGCAAAAAACATAAAATTCAGAAATCTAGATTGAATTCATTATTCCCCGGCATGAATAGTAGGAATAAGAACTTTCATAAGCAGCAACGAAACATAATCATATAGATACGGAACTGGATAAAGTGCTCCTGAGGAATGCAATGAGGGTCCACATTCCTTCGGAATGAAACTCCTCTTTCCGGTGGGAATAAAAAGCAATCTTGATCTAAACAATAAACATAAGTGGTGTGAATATAAAGGCTCACTAAAGTGAAAACAAAGTCGTAAGGACCCGTAAACTTCACGGGCACCCAGAGTTTCCTCCTCCAAAACCGGAACCCCTTTAAAATGCATATCAGATCCTATTACACTTGGTCGAAAAAAATAAGGCATAGAGGAGTTAATCGATAAGTACCGCTGCGAATTTTATCAAAGGCTTTTGAGAAATCTTTACTAGTGACAGAAGCAAATCGTTCTTGAGTCACGGAAGAATTGTAAATAGTAGAGAGCTGGGATATCCATTCGTGGGTAAACTGGGTTGCTGACATTTCTCTTTTCTATCGTACTCCTCTTCCCCCAGTCGAAGATCGGACTGGAGATAATTTCTTGAAAGTCACTCTCGGCTCGGTCTGACCGAGTTCATATTCTATTGGCCTTGGTTCTACCAAAGAAAAACAGAAATGCGGAAAAGCTCGAGTCACATCTATCGACTCTTTTAGAGTCCACTATTGTAGATAATATGCGCTCGATTTGCTACGATCCACTGCCGTAGAGAAAAGTCAGACAAAACCAATTCATCATGCTGGCCGCCTATCTCTACGCACGGACCAAGCCAGGAGAAGACCCCACCTTCACATTAGACAGACACACGGGTGGGACTCTTTCTTTCGGTTGCCAGCACGAGGTACCCGGGCAGTGGGCCCAGACCAGACTTTGTACGCCCGCACAGGTTTGGTGGTTGAAACTGTGGCCCTGCCTCTTCCAGTGCTAGAGGCGAGGTTTACCTCGGGCTACGCATCGTAATTGAAGGTGCTCTAGCCCGTGCTAACGCGAGAGAAAGACCATGGAGAGGTATCTTCTTTGCTGGCGCCGGACAGCACTCCGGAAAGCGAGTGCTGCCTCTTGATGAGCTTGCGTTGGGGGTGATTGCAACCCAAAAGCACCACTTGCCGGTGTTAACAAAAAAAGAGTTTAGAAGCAGAAAAATGATTTTAATGAAGAAATTTTCTTTCTTCTCTATACGTGGTCGTACCTGCATCACATCAGTCCCACTCCGCTGTTCTTTTTCTACAGGAGTTGGATTAGTTACTACAGAAGGGCTGGTTGCGGAGCGTCGAACGGACGTTAATCGCGGGTTGATGGTTGTTGAATTGAGTTTTAAAAAGGTGGTGGACTCCGGGAATGTTCAGTTATTATATTCACTTATATTGCGAGCGATTGTCAAGCATTTTTATCCGGCTATGCAACACTGACAATTACTGTTTGAATGGAAGATGTGCCCGGGTCGATGAAATGGACATTCACTATTTCAAATGCAATGGCTTTAACAAATCACAGTGGAGAACTTATGCCTAACGAAATCTCAGGCCAGTTGTTGTACCAATTAAGTGAGAAGCTGTTTACTCGAGACTCAGGAAAAGGTCTTATTAGAGGTATTATTCTGAGGCTGTATACTACCAGTGTCAAAACGAAGAAAGTTGTGTATTCTAATTCAGAGGCTGATATGATAATAAAAGAACAATTTCAGAGTGGTAGCTCAACCCCCATTAGAAGAAGAAGACGCTAAAGAGAGGGTATAAACAATAATCAAAAGGTTAAACCCAGAAGACAAGATCATCTTTCCTAGTGGCTGATATTGAAAGAGTGCTAATTGAAAACGAGGATAAAATAAATCATGTTCCATATGCAGTGGGTTTAATGAGGGTTATCCCAGGTGAAATGCTTCCACCTAAAGATTCAATCATCTATTGGTATAGTGAGGATTTTCTCACCGAGGATAGCTTTGCTTCAAGGAGTAAGGCAATGATGAATTCATTTCTCAGATTCATGGAGAAGATGGTGAAAAGAGAGAAAAGGAAGAAGATCATCTATTTTCATAACTTTTCTCGCTTCGAAGGTATTCTATAAATCAGTCATATTATCACGAATATTCCAGAGTGGGAAGTGAAACCGTTGATGAGAAATAATGAGCTCTACCAGTTAGAAGTGTTTTCAGGAAAGAAGAAGATCTTGACATTTCGCGATTCATTGAAACTTCTCCCAGGTAGTCTCAAAAGTCTTGGCAACAGTTTATGCCCAAGGAGGGAAGGGCGATGTTGATCATACCACGGTTGGATTGCATAATATAGGTGAAAGAAGGTCTGAATTGCTGTCATATATGAAGCAAGATATATACTTGTTGGGTGGCATCATGTTGAAAGCACAGGATATTTATTGGAGCGAATACCGGGTAGACATAACAACTAAAATTACACTCCCTTCATTAGCGCTCGCTAGATTTAGGCTAAACTATTATAACGAGAAGGATACACCTATCGGAATTCCTAATGACAACGCTGATTCCTTTATCCGTCGTGGGCGGTGGTCATGCTGATGTCTATAAACCAAGGGGTGAGAATCTAGACTACTATGACGTTCACTCAGCTTAGCGCCCTTTCGTAATGAAGGAATTTCCATTACCAATAGGAAAAAGAACCTGGCATGGCAATTTAAGTGAGCACAAGCTTGAAGGCTTGTTTGGCTTTATCGAAGCCTTTGTGAGTTGTCCTCCATCAATTCGCAATCCACTACTTCCCTATCGAGACCAAGATAGCGACGTGCTTCTCTTTCCAACTGGTCAATTTATGGGAGTTATAGTGAGGAGCTCAAGTATGCGGAGAAGATCGGCTACACTATAATACCGCTAAGAGGCTATCTTTATGCGCCAGGGGTACGGTATGTTTTCAACCTTTGTGGAAGATCTCTTCAGTAAAAGGGATAAGGCCAAGAAAGAGGGTAATAGTGGACTATCATACGTCTATAAAATCCTAATGAATAGCCTGTGGTTTGGGATCAACCCTCGAAGTACAATAACTGAAATCACAGATTTCTCTCGTTATCAAGAGTTAATGATGTTGAGTAGCTTCCAGGGCGCCGAGCCCTTGGGCGAAAATTCCTGGTTGGTTCGTATGATAGCGAAACTCAAGAATACTATTCTCACCCAAGGAAGGCTGCTGTACAAATATCAGCCGCTATTACTGCTGGTGCACGCATACACATGTACCCCTACCGGGATGATTGCTACTATACCGATACCGACTCCGTTGTTCTTAGCCAGCAACTACCAGATGCAGTAGTAGGTAGTTAATTAGTCAAGTTCAAGCTAGAGTATAAGGTCAAGGAAGGGATCTTCCTAGCCCATAAAAGCTCTTGTTTGATTCTTGAAGGAGACAAGGAAATCAAAGTGCAAAAAGGTGCTGTCAAAAGCACAGTAACTCGGGAATGGTATAAGGCACAATATGAGGACTTGGACTTGAAACAGACAGTAAGGATCACCAAACCCTTCCATGTCTCAAGGAAAAGCATGACCATCGAGGATAAATCATCATCTTTCCTACTCTCATGGCCAGCATCCACTAAAAGGCTCAGAGTACTTGATGGCTCCAAAAAATGGGTTGATACGGAGCCTATTCAGTTAGATTTGAAATTGTCTGGAAATGTTGAAGCACTCTCCTTACTAGCACAAGCATCTTGGGATAAAATCAAACCTCATGTCTCCGGGGAAGTGCAAACGGAATCTAAGAAAAGACACTCTTCTGATAAGAAATGCCTGAAGAAAGGTAGGAGCACAACTAGCAATAGTAAGAAAAACAGTAAACCGTACGGAACGAGGGAAAGCACCAAACTAGGTTAAATGAATCAAACCATAGTAAAACAAGAAAGAGTCTTTCTTCTTCTTTTTTGAATACTATTCCGGCGGGCTTGGACCATGTCTCCCGAATAATTTCAGTACATATGGGGCAAGACGATTTCACATATCGAGGTCGGAAAGGGATCGGGTGTTATCACGTCTCACCATAGTGCCCGCTTTGTCTTGAAGGTAGATTGAGAAAGAAAAAGGGGGGGGGGTAGCGAACCAATTCCAAATCACAAAAAGAAATCATACAAACGGCTATATGAGTTTATGGATACACGGCTATATGAGTTTATGGTTCAAAAAGCAAGTCAAAGGATTTGTTTTCCAGAGCAAGATCAGACCTAGAACAGCTTTTGTCGTAAATAGTGAATGAAAAAGCGGGAAGAAAAAGTGAAACTTACTTCTAGGATTTTGAATTCCGTGCTCTAGGCCTTTGACTTCTAATAAGGCAACTTGGAAATGGCGAACCTCCATCCAGGCATCTTGACTAAACTTGTTCCAAGGGGATGAACATATATTTCATTGGTAAATTTCCAATCTTGCAACCAAGCACAGGCTAGCAAAGGTATCCCCCTCCACCGGATTAATATTGAAAGGCAATATTTAACATTTATCATAGAAAATCTGTTGCCCTTCTTTCTACAGCTTAAAAGCCTATCAGAACCCATTTTAGGCATTCAGCCATAAACGGATCTTATCGTTGAAAAATGTTGGTATCGTCTTCGTATTGAATGAAGGTTAAAAATCCTCCTTCCCCTGACCCAGTATCTTTGTGAAGTAAGAGATGAGCGCCCTAGCGCATAAGGACTAGACTTCTTTCTGGGAAATAGGTTCTGAGATTTATTCACTTGAAAACTCTCCATCCATTTCACTATGTCTGTCTTCTCTTATTCTTAAGAACCTTCTTATCTCGTTTTGTCGGAATCCCTTCTTGCTGGTACACAAAATACTATATTCGTAAGCGCTTCCCTCCTACTCCTTCGTTTTTCGCATTTGTCTTTTCAAACTTTTTGCGCATCAAAAATTTTATCCACCAAGATTCGGTTTTCACGACTTGGCACCCGGCCTTTTTGTACATGCTCAGGGGCACCTGATCCACCATTCCACAGTGGAGGTACACTTCTCGCTTGTCGGTCATTTTTTTAATTAGGTCCTCACTCACAAGTTTTCAGAAGTTGTTCCCGATCCTATTCCGGATCATGGTAGCAACTCTAACGCGGAGACGGGAAGAATGGACCAATTCATGGAGCTACTCGAGCGACAAGAACGAACTCAAGATTATCTGGTCCAGCTGATTAGTCAGCAAAAATCAATCATCGGGCGATAGAGTTGTGTCGGCTGGTGGGGTGTTCCAGTGCTTCCTGATGCCGCACACAGAACCAGCATCAACTCTGGCCACAACCGATCCAAATCGTTTTGCTTGGCTTTTTAGTGCCTGGGCAAAAAGCATGTGGCATTTCTCGTCTGAAGAGAGTCGATTTGACTTACTTACCTTGCGGCCCTGAAATTGGAGAGGGATATCTTAGGATATTCTGAGATTCCGTCCGAAGTAGCGAGATTTTGGAAGGAGTACGTAAATGTGATGCCAGCGGAGTCATCCGATAAGATAAGGCGCCCGAGCCGAAGGTAGGAGGAAAACAGAATTGCAATTCCACCCGAGAAAACATACATACTAGCTCCTCCGAAGACCAGTAGGCTTTGTTTGTTGGCCTCCTATTATATTAGTAAAGGTCTGGCTGCCCTATAGTAAGTAGAGCGAATAAGCCCAGGAACTGTTGATTAAAAAAAGACCTGCCTAATGATGAATTGACGAGAGTCAACTCGAAATTGAATACATAGATAGAAATCGCATAAATAGATAACAATTATAAAGAGAGCTTTCTTCCTACTCTACTAGACCATGTATGAAAGGAAAGGATGGGGCGTTGGGGAAGGGGAAAGAGAAATCCCACTTCAGGAAAAATACCCAGACACTATGTTTTCGAGTCTGATTCTGTCGGTTTCGATCTCAACCAAAAGCATTTCCTTCGTTGTAAATTCTCTATTCAAAAAATGAATATTATGAGCTCTTTTTCAGAATTCTAACAATCAACAGATTACACCGCCGAAAGGTAGTACTGTCTCTTTTCGATCTCTATCTGAGTTCATAGAAAACAAGGAAGATCTTGACAAGCGTAATCTGAAAGCACTAGATATCTTTAAGAAAGGAGAAAAGACTCCAGTTACTATCAGTAATATTGCTAAAGTTCTAGGTAAATCAAAAAAAGATATTAGTGGTCAGCTACTAGTACTAGAATTTTGTCATAAAATTGAGAAAAACAAAACTACGCTCAAAATGTCATCTTCGTCCGTTTTTTAGTGTAGCAGGATCTCCACATCAAACAAGCACTTCTATTGGATGTTATGGTCTTGGTACAACAAAAACTCCCTTCAGTTATATTGGTAAATCTCTTCATCTGGGAAGTCATGTAAGTGATGGATGATGTGCGAGGGACCTACGTTGGATTTTCTTTCAAATCTTAAGAAAAATAAGGAGGATGCAGTGACTCTATGGATTGTGGATGAAGAGACTAGTAAATATCTTTGAAAGAATAATATTTCTATTCAACTATTCCTACTGACTGAGAAAAATACCTTTTCTTTGCTTACTATCCTACTGTAAAGAAAGTGATAGTAGCATCGTAAAAAGAGTTTGATCTTCGTCCTTGTTAATAAACTATCAGAACTTCCTCAATATCAAAGTCAAGCTATCTAGATTTATAAGAAAGAAGGCGCGCAGCGCGGTACTTTGACCCGGAACGTAGTCGTAGACTACTAGGAGCTATTCTAGGTAAATCACATCGTTGGGCAGCACAAGGAATTAAATGTTCTGAGCGAAATCTTATCTATTTTCAGGAGCATCCTATTACACAAAATGATCTAGTACCAACTATGAATCAACAAGAATTTTCTCAAACAAAAGTAGAAAGACTAGAAACTAAACGTACTCCTCCAAAGTCTATTACTCTAATTAATCTTACTACTGGAGAACGTACCACTTATCCTAGTCAATATTATGTTATGAAACATGTACTTCCTACAGCTAAAAAGAGTTGAAGAAGAGGAGATGGTTGGTGAAGAAGTATAAACACCAGAAGAGGTAGAGCAAGCAGTAGTGTCAATGTTCACTGCTAAGAACTCAGGAAAAAGAAAAGTAAGAAGGGTGAAATTTCTTATTCCAGAATTTAATGAATGCATCAGCTATTTTAAAGCTTTCACTTTGCTTGATGATGAAATCTAGACTTCTTTGCACATCTTCAGATGCACTATGCTGAGTTTTCCCAGAGGGGCATATATACTTTTTTTATCAGCTTGCGGTTAAGGTTAAGCCTAACAGCATCCTTGACACTAGCATTCAGAGATGATGATAGTATTTCTTCTTTAAGCTCGCCCATTAAACTGCTATATAAGTCATAGAACCTATCTTCGGAATCATATTTAATTAAATTAGTGCGAAGTGCCAAATCTTTATTCTTTATTAAATAATATAATCTGATAAGCGCTAGAGGATGTGATAGGAATCATTGTAAGTAATTTGTTTTGGCAAAGGTGTATCACTATGGACGAGATGACTCAAGAACTGAAAAGGGTTCTTAGCGAAGCTAGTTGTATCATTACATTATAAATGTTTGCAGCCTGTTTTCCTTCATCTAATTTGCTAAAATTAGCTAATTCGGAAAGAACTTTAGCATACCAGATTCACTGAGAGATGAGAAGGATTGGAAATGGGACGCTGCTGAGGCATATATCATTTCTTTCGCAAGAAGTGTGTCATCCATTGTCAATGAAACACAATCATGAGGAGTGCTAGCAAATAGAAGCAGTCCCTCCTGTAGATATAGCAGAATATGTCAAAAGGGAATCCAATCAAGCCAGTAGTCAGAGCCTCCTATCTCCCACATACCTGTCCATACCCTCCCTCATCCTCGAGACCTACCTAGTAGAGAGAAGGTTTGGAGCAATCAAGCATTCTGGCTGTCCATAAATTCGGATATGGACCAAGAGATGTTCATGATCGATATGCTTTGACCAAGCAAGCTAGAATATATCTTGAAATAGTGGGATGGCTTAGTTGAAATGGGTAGACCGGCCAGAGGGAATAGACTGATTCAGCGCCTAATCATTACTGTGTGTGTTTTCAAAGAGAAGCTAAATTACCCACAAAAGCCCTGTGTAAACTCTGAGAGCCTTGCCACGGTGAATGTCTTGTACTGCTATAGCTATCCCGTGCATATCCCAACTATGCATCTCGTGTGACTGAACTATTTATATCAGCTTCTCTTGGCTAGGCCTATGCCTAATCACAACTAATAAACCTGGTTATCAGCAGCTTATCCTATTTTACTTACCTTTCTATCTGTGAAAGCCTATCTTGCTTACGTTCTGTAACGTTTACGCATAACCTGTGACCTCTTCCTATGAGCTTCTCCTTTTGCTAACACCGATTTCTCTATTCGAAGTGTACGAGCGCATCAAATCAAGTGTTTTGTGATGGTTATAAATGAAAGAGGTAACTCTCTTGGCCTTTTCCAATACACTTTTTATGCCCTTGCAAATCCTCTAGAACATAAAATCAATGCAATGTGCAGCACATGAAGTCCAAGAAATTCGGGGATATTTCTCCATCAACAACCTACCAGCAGCTAGGTTTGCCGAGGCATTGTTAGTTACTACATGAAGAAATTTCTCCACCCCGACATCTTGAATTCCACTCTCAACAAAGCACGATTTCTTTCTTTATTTCAATCTATTCGTTGGCTCAGTCTTATTCTATTTAGTTAGAAAGCCTCGCTCAAGAAAGCTCTTCTTTTTTTTTATAATAGGTCCTGGGTCACTACACTGAGCTAACTCCCTCTCGATCGAACTCCCCTCCAAAGCGGGTTTGACTAGTCACTGGAAGGGACCTAGCCCCGTCACTACATCTCGGACCTCTCTTAATTCACCCGCCGCCCATGATAGCAGCATAAAGAATGGTCCCAGGTCCTGCTTCTGATTTAGGATAGGAAACTTAACTTGCTTTGCCAATACAGATGAACAGAACTTTGAGGCAGGCACTCCTCCTAGCAGTACTACTTTCAACTATTTAATTGTTACTAAGGGGCTCTCCTGAAGAACACATGGAACCGAGAACTTGCAACAAATCCATGGCATCGTGGGGTATGGCACAACCAGAACCAGATCCACCACTTTAAATTCCCTGGTGGATATCCCTTTGTCAGCAAACTGCTTGATTATTTCCTTTCCGGAGAAATCATATCCAACCTTCGGTACTCCTTGAACAGATGAGATTGCGTAGGAAAAAGTTAAGTAGTCAAGTGTAGCCTAAGCGGAAGGAAGATGAGCAGGTGCTATTTACATGATAGAGGGTAGGGTAGTAGGGGCTAGTAACTTTCACTAGATATGGTCTTGCTCTCAGCCCTTTTCCTAGCTGGGATGGAGTGTCGAACTCAGATACATATACAGAGGGGGATTGATTCAAAGTGTCTAGGCACCAAGAGTCAATGAAGAGAGGGGCTTGGGTCTGTAGTTTCAATTCTCGTTTCGCTATGCGGTACGCCCTTTCTTGTATGAACTGTTACACAGGTGAAGGTTGCAGATCGGACTGCTATTGTCACGGCTGATGCAGAGACAAGGGTCGTGAAGCCTTCAGCTTGACAAGAGTCCATTGATGCTGAGACAGGTGACTTTATCCTTTTTTCATCCTAAGAATGAAGTTGGTATCTCCATAAAGATCTTTTTACTAATTTTTTATTTTCAACCACGCTTGAGCCGTGAGAGAATTCTGGTATTCTTATTCATGAACTTGACTGCTTCCTTAAAGAAACTAATTAATTTGGGGCAGCCAAGTACACCCATGGGCGATGCTTTGTTAGGCCTTCTGGCACAGAGGATGTGGTACGCATATATGCCGAGGCTGCTACACAGGATGAAGCTGAAAGCCTTGCAAATTCTGTGGCTCAGCATGTCAATCGCATTCTTGGTTCTGACATTAAAGCTTAGAGTAGCCAACCCTCCGGCCTTTAATACAGATTTTTTCAATTCTGAAGGGCGTAGCTCCGCATTTGGATGAAAAAAATCAAGAACTATATTTCTTTCATCAACTCTATTCTAAACTCGAAACTCTCTCTTTTCCTCTACACTGTAGTAACCTAGCCTTCGGCTGAAACTGAAGAAACTTGCTTCAGTGAAATTCAACATTATACATTAATCTCACCCCTTTTATACATATAATCTACATAAGAAAGTCTTAGTCATAGTAAGACTCAATTGATCTTATCTCATTACCTATGCAAAAGCATTGCATAGATAGAGGAGCTCATTCCACGCATCGGGTACCCCAGGGAGGCACCAGTGGCTACAGTCCTGCACCACGTTGTTATTAATTTACTTCTCCGGGGAAAGGTACACAGATGGATGACCTTCCTTTCTTTCATCCTTCATTCTTGCTTTCTTTATCTAACGAACTGGCGTCTTCATCTCCAGGAGAACCGAATTGAGGATCCGAATGAAAGCAGGGTGGCTTCCTAGGTGCCTTTCGTCGGTTATAGGCTGGGTGTCTCCATCACTGCTCCCACCTGAATTCCATTGGCCACCACTACAGAGTGCAAAATTCCCTAATGAGTTGATTTTTTCAAAGTATCCAGATGAATTAAAATCAACACGTCGACAATGGTTTTCTCTAATTGCTTGCTGGGATCTTTCCTCTATTCTTTAGACTATTTTGCGTTTTAGTGAACTACGGCTATGTAAAATATAGTAAATAGGAGGTTTGGAAGGCAACAAGGATGAGGCAGCCTCTCAGGTGTCGAATGGTGTGAAGCATAAAGGAAAAGAAGCTTTTAGGCAGGCATTGGCGGAGGGTGGAGAGTCGTACAATGCATTGGTGGGATGAAGGTGCTAGCTTGGCTGAGATAGGAAGTTTCGATGTGTAGATTTGGTTGTAGTGCCCCCATTTCGAGATCTGTCAGGATTAGCAAGATGTTCTATGTAGAATTCTAAAGTTTAGTATCAGCTTGGGTGTGTAGAGATGTGTGAAAATATTTGTATCGAAGTAAATTAAGAAATCAGAAGCAAGAGCGTGCCGAGGGTGTGGCTGATCAGATGTAGTGAGGCAGTTGGATACGGATCTGAGGTGATTGGATTCGCTTCTGCTCGTGACGAGGTTGAGGTGGCTAGTGCGGGGTAGGAAATAGCAGGTGAGGAGTGGTTCATCGAGATGCTCCTTGGATCAGATTAAGGCTCGATTTGAGGCGCGGAGCGGTGAACCTACTATTTATTTCTGCTCAGAGGTCGAATCAAGAATCACAGAACGGATCAAGAACTAGTGATGTGATGAGAATTGCTTCAAACTGATCAGTAGATCGAATTTCTCAGGTGAAGCTAAATCTTGATTAGTGATATCGCTTGGGAGAAGCTAGTGGCGCACAGGCGGCTCTTATACCAATTTTCACACTCTTAACCAAAATTACTGATTAGAGTGGTTGGATAAAAAGATGGAAATGGGAAAGGAATATCGAGGTGGTATGAGCGGAGACGAGGAAAAGGGCGAAGCGCTTTCATTCGAGAATTTCTTTTTTAAAAGCTAATTCTGTCTGTACAGTGATCTCTCTATATATAACGATAAGGATACTATTGTAATTTTATGATTTCATCCTTATTTCTCGAGCGAGAATTAACGTAGATTCGCCACGTGAGACGCCAAGTCACTCAGTTTCTTCTTTTCCGCTGAGTTGGCTGCTTGATCCTCGTCTTCTGCTTCGTCTCCCGTTATTTCAGCTAGGACGCCTCCGTTTTCTGCTGACGTTTGGTCCCCGTCAGTCTATTGTTCCGTTTTCGTGAAGAGTCTCCTCTGACGCCGCTGGGCCCGCATCTCAGTAGCTGATTATTTCGAGTAAGGATGAGTTGTTCCGCCCGTTCATTAAATCAGACAGGATGGTACCCACGATTAAGCGGCTTTATCTGTTGAATTTCCTGCCCGTCCGCTCTGCCCACCCAGTTTTTCCTTCTATTCCGCTGCTATTTTGACTTTGTAAAAATCGATAACGTCTCCTCCCAAATTCACCATTAAGGCCTGCGAAACTCCCCCTCCCTTCCGCAATTCCTTGTCCTCAAGGAGAGCGGATACCTTTGCGCAATTGAATCGTAGTCTTCCCAAGTTGCTTCTTCATCGGCTTGATTCTACCACCTAATGAGGAGTTGAGGCATCGCTGCCTTTCGTCTTTTCACCATTCGTCTTAGGGGTGAGTCTGAAATTTCCCTCTGGTCCCATCACCGGAAGAGTGGGTGATACTGCCTGATCACGCCCCAGTCGAGCCTTGAGTTGTGAGACATGGAATACGGGGTGTATCATCGAGTTGGGGGTAAGTTAAGCCGATAAGCCACAGTACCAATGCGCTGTAATACCTCATATGGACCATAAAATTTCGGATTGAGCTTTTTATTCTGAAATCCCGCTATGGATACTTGTCTGTATGGTTGCAATTTAAGATATACCCAAAATCCTTATTAAAATTGTCTTTCCGTTCTTTTTGTATCAGCATACTTCTTCATACGTTCTTGAGCCTGAACTAGCTGTTGTTTGAGTTGTGACAACACCTGCTGTCTATCTCTTAATATTTCGTTTACTGCTTCTACTCTACTCCTTGGTGGGTCCCCACGGGTAACTGAGGAGGGAAATAGCAATAGAGTGCTTGAAATGGCGTTGAGTTGAGTGAGCTGTGAAAACTTGTATTGTACCACCTTTCAGCTAGGGATACCCACTTTATCCACCTTTTCTGCTGAGTGAATGCCTTTCCTCTTAGATAATTCTCAACGCATTGAGCTCCGCCCTCTCCGTTTGACCATCAGTTTGTGGATGATATGCAGTGCCCCTATTAAAATTTACCCCTAACCTTTCCATCATCTCTTTCCAAAATTTGCTAGTGCGGGTCTCTATCTGTTCTAATATTCACTGGCAACCCATGAAGCTTGTAGACATTTTCTAAGAACAGTTGAGCTACTTCTGTTGCTTTGTAAGGTAGTTTAATGGGTATGAAATGGCCATACTTTGTAAATTTCTCAATTATGACCATTAAGCCCTCCTTCCCTTCTGACTTGGGTAAACCAGTTAGAAAATCCATACTAATGGTCAACCAAGCTCCTTTTGGAATGGTGATTGGGTCTAACAGCCCAGGAGGATGTATGTTCTCCCCTTTGTTTAACTGGCAGGTGTGACACTCTTGTACATGTCTCAGCACATCTGCTTGCATGTTTGGCCAATAGAACACCTTCTTAGTTCTTTGCAGTGTGCCTAGCCTGAGTGCCCACCAATACTTGAATCATGCATCCACTGCAGTACCTTACACCTCCCATTGTGACTGGGACCCACATGAAGTCTTCCTTTGTACCTGAATACACCAAGGTGAGTTGTGAGGTTGCCTTCTAGATTCTGATTACTAGGAGCTTGCAACACCTCTTGGCCCATGCATCATCTTCTTAACTGGATTTGAGTTCTTCTATCCAGCTAGGTATGAGCTCAGTGACTACTTGAGCCTCTCCTTGTCGAAATTCCTCATTTGCCCTCCCTCCACATCAGCTGCTTGATTTTAACAGCCCTTCTCGTACTGGATTGTGTAGTCTAGGCCCATCAACTTGCAAAGACTCTTGTGTTGTGAGGAGTGAGTCTCTGCTCAAGCAAATACTTCAAACTAACATGGTCAGTTTTTCTAATAAAAGGGCTCCCTTGTAAGTAATGGCGCCACTTTTGTACAGCAGTCACTAAGGCCAACAATTCTTTTTCATAAGTGGATAAAGCTTGAGTTTGAACATTACTGAAATAAGCAATGGGACCTTTCCCTTGCATCAGAACTGCCCCATACCTTTCTCACATGCATCTGTTGGAAAACTCACTGGATTGCTAGCTTTTCAGAGAACTATTTATCAAAAGTTTGAGCCCCTTCTTCTGCTTTCAATATGGATCAGAGACTTGCTGCCCGCCCTAGGAAGTGGCTATAAAAAGCTTGCAAAAAACACTCTTGCTTGGCAGGTATGGTAAAGGTAAACTGTTTGCTCTCAATACTAGAAAAATGGCACGAAAGAAAGGTTGGCCAATGACGACAAGTGCACTCCCACCCAAGAGATTCATTTCTCTCACTCGAGGACTTAAACGCTCCCTTTTTAAGGGGATTCTTATAAAACTACTAAAAAGGGGGGTATACGAGATATTTACAAATTAAAAAGATCCGACCAAATTTTCTTTCTCACTTGCTAAGATACCTCTTCCCTATGCTCTCTCCCTATTGAATCCCAGGAATGGCTTACAAAAGACCTTAGAATTCCCTTACACGAAGCTGACCATAAAAGACGTAAGGAAGAGTTATTTCTTCTTTCCCGCTCTACTCCAATCAAAAGTCTACCTTATTCAGTCAGACCAAGCCGAGAAGTTTCTCCCCGCCTATAGATACGGATGAGCAGAAGGAGTCATTCTTTCCCAGTGGAAGTTTATCTTGTAAAGATGCAAATTGTTAGTAAGAAAAGGTCGGACCAATAGAGCAGCGCCTTAGAAATTGCCCACCCAGATTTGGTAATAGTTCAAGGTCGGGCTACAAAGTCTAATCATTGCCTAAGACTGACTGCCCCTCCTTCAGTTCGTAGTGGTGTTTATGAGCCGAATGAATCGGGTGATGTTGATTCAGAATATGGGGATTGTAGATAGACTGAATGAGAGTAGTGGGAATCAGCCGCCAGGAGTTAATAGAAAAAAAAGAAAGAAGACTTCGCTAGGCTAGTTTCTGCTGAGACAACAACTAGCTATTCAAAGTGTTGGAATTTTCAAAGACAAAGCGCCTCACCGCAATGACCTGGCGGCGCTCCAGTGCTTTGTGATGATCGGCTTCCTTGCTTGCCTGGGCTAGGTTAGGTAATGGTTGCGTCTCAGGCAATGGAAGGTCTGCGGATTCCATTCATCTGCACCCGAGCACGGAATTCAATAGCAAAGGGAAATGTGCTAGCTGAGAACTCCTACCTTTGCTCTTCGTCGTTTTAAGTGAGATATGCCCATAAAAGAGAATCCAAGAAAAGAAGACTCATCACTTGCCTCGAGATGTCATCGGACTCGTAATCCCTTCTTCTGGACTTCAATACTGGAGCAGGCCATGACTTACTGAATGTAGAGCCTCGACTCACGAAGTTCGAGATCAAAACCTTACGCAATCTAAAGCTGGAGTTGCCTTTCAATTCTGACTTGAGTCAGTCGGCACGAGCCATTACGGCAGTTTGCAGTCTACCTTCCCACCATACTCTTCATTATCCGGCACTGATACCTATACGATTGGAATTGATGTTCCACTTTCATCGCCAACAAACCCATTCTATGTCCAGTCCAAGCAACTTCGATCTTGAGTAAGCAAGCTGCTTTGCAATGGTGAAGGTTACTTATGAGGAGGACCGATGGAAAATAGGGGATTATAGAGTAGCTATTGACGGAGCTTCTCAATCTCATCGCTATCCATGGCAAGTGGTGAATGTGTTTATTTTGATCCGCCTCGAAATCTCGTCAACCATAGCGAGATCATCTATGTTGCTCTTATCCATGCGAATCAAGTCCTTGATCCCGGCTCAGTAAAAAGAGCGAAGTTCGTTGAAGCAATTCTCTTTCATTTATTCCTACTACGTCCTCCAAAAAGAAAGATGCAAATGCTCTGCCGTCACCTCTCTTCTCTTCCTTTCTAAGCTTGCTTGGGTGTGCCAGATAGCTTGAGGCGAAGGTATAAGTTGACAGGGTTTTTCTCCCTTGTCTCAAACTAGATTTCCCCAATGGAAAAAGTTTGATCCACGGATAAACTCGATTTGCGAATCTAGAGTAGATCCTAAATGGAAAAAGTGATAATAAGGCCATTTACCTCAAACTCGGACACATAACCTGTCTTCGAACTCCTACTTTCCTCTATTCCTTGCCTCTGACTAGCCCTTGACTACACACTCACAAGGGAGAACAAAGATCAATCTTCTTCTTAGAAAAATGATAGTTCTAGCTTAGTTGCCAAGGGAACTTCGAATGTGGTCTTTATGTTCCGCGTCAAAGCTGTTCGCTGGTTGGAAAGAGCTACTGTCTTCAAAAAGAACTGTTTATAGATTGGAAATGGGTACTTATATATATATTAAATAACTGTTGTTGGGAATCACTACTGTGACTAACAATTTCTGTGACGGAGGGATAAAATTTCCAGTTTCTTGGTTGGTATCCTTTCCTGCTTTCAAAGAGGATTGGCTTGGTCTGAAGTCAATGAATGGTTGGTTAAAAAAACTTTGATATTCAATAATGGGAGCCCCCCCCGCGACTCAATCTATATCGCCCTGATTGGGAAAGAGCTTCAAAAGGTTACTGATGGGATGGTAGCTGCCGGTCTACAGGAAAAACAAGTCTCCCGCCTCAGGTGCAGAGCACGAGCAAGAATACAGTGACAACTCATTTCCCTATACTTCTCTTTATTGGCTCTAAATAAGATGTCTGATAAAGAGCTTACCGGCTTTCAGTCAAGCAATGATAAGGGCTGCCTACCTGGTTTTAGTAAAATAATCTAGAAAGCCAGATAGATTGAACGTATGGCGCTTGCTTACAAGACAGCTACTGAAAAAGGCTACCTCTTCAAACTCCTTAATGCTACGCTTACTCCTATTCTATATGATAGACAGTCTAGCTTCCCCCTTCCCCAAGTGAAACAGCGTTTACTTTAGTTATATAAGCTATTATTCCATACTTCTATTGCCATGACAGAGAGCATCGGGCAGTCTTCTACCTTGGGATTTACTTTCAAGATCTCTCTTTGGATGGTTGCGGAGAATCAAATCAAACTAGAGTACGTGCGTGCTTCGATCTCAATGGTGGTCACTAGAGTTTTTGATTAGGTTTCATTCATCTCTGATTTCTTACCGATTTCTTTTCGAGCGAATTCTTTTAGGTAAAACCACTAGCCAATTCGGAGAAAGTAAACTCATTTAGGCAAATCAGAACTCCTTGCTTTACTTCTCAATTATGCTAGCCGGGTGAGTCAGATCGTTGTTGAATGATAGAGATTATTCGTTAATATGAACAATATAAGTCCAATGTGCTCGGACTACCAGTCCTATTAAAGAGTTGTGTCTCCTCCCCACACCAAGCCAATCCTCTTACTCTCCCTACAAAGAAAGGAATACTTATTGGTTGGCAGCCTAGGCTGCTTCGTTTCCGACATGTCTTCTCCTCTATTCCACTCTTCTTAAGAAGACTCCCTCTCTATTATCTTATTCGTTCGTAACACTCGATGTTCATAGGGTGATTCTACCATGCCTTAGCCCAACCAATCAAATCTCATTACTCCACCATAAACCTTGAAAAGAATGAAGAAGGCGCGCAGCGGAAGAAATCCCAAGCAATCCAAGAAATAGGCAAGAACGTTAACTAGGAACCTTATTTCCTACTTCACATCACACCGACAGAACAAGCCCGTAAAGTTAGAGCTTTCCCAACGAAGTTCCACCCTCCTTGTCCAGATCTGAAAAGTCGTCTCTGCACCTTACCTGTTGATGCTTTTACTGCTAGTCTTACCCAGTAAGACATTTCTATGACATTTGGTTTGTTTTGTCTTCCATGAGATTTTCTGCTTTTCGAGGGGAATGCATCATGCATGATATTTTTGAAGTTTGCGTGGAACCAAAAGAATTTGAGGGCGCTAAGCTTCTGATAGTTTATGTTGGATATGCCTTTTCAAAAGTGCATTTTCATACTTGTCAACTCTTTTCACAAAACGTCAAGGAGCTTCACTGGTCAATGATTTAACTTGCTGCATAGCATCCAGAAGGTCTTCTCAAAAATTCTCGCGGGAACATATCGCGGTGTTCGCCGGGGATTCCATCAAAGCCTTAGGCTCCTTTTCCCTTCCTGTCATCTTTGTCCAAGCAAAAGGTATACACCCAGAGCACTTTCCTGGTTGGTGGTAGACCTACCGTCAGCCTACAACTCCATCCTTGGGCGCCCTAAACTCAACCGCATTGGAGCCGGCCTTTCGACCCTCCATCTGGTCAAGCTTCCTTTTTCCTTGATCTTGAGTCTTTTTGCAGTCCCTTCCTGATCGATACTGGGCTTGAATCTTTGCCCATGTTACACGCTCCGAGATCTGGACATCCCAGAGCAAGTCTCGTCGGTCAGTAGCTGACGTATCGGCCCAGATCAAGGAACTCTCCTTTCCTTAAAAAAACAAGTACGATTTCTATCTACGTTGGCCCCTCCCTTGGAAAGGAGAAGGATAAGAGACTTGGTCGCCAATCTAAGACTTTGACGAAGTAAATCCTCACTTTGGTTAGCAGTGGACCCATAATAGGTGCATGCAATAGGATCCGCCCGGGCCTAGGTGCGTAGGGTGTTTCCGAAAGCTTTCCCTCCTCCCAAAGACAAACTGGATGATTCCTTTTCTTGAGAAGGGAGGGGGTCTTAGCCTACTCGTCTTCTTGCATATTATTTGGAAGAGTTCGGCCTAATACGGATATCCTTATCTTTAGATAGTTCAATGATACCACCGTGTATGGGATCCCCACCCGTAAGAAGAATGGTGAGTTAGCCCTCAAAGAGCTTTTATGTGTCGTTAGTGATAGGGCAGTGACGAGCAGAGCGAGGCTAGGGAAGTTGGCTTGTCTGTGATACTCCAATCCAGCTGCACCATTGGAATGTTGTCGCCTGCTCCTACAGTATCATTGGACAGGAGATCTGCTTGGCTAACTATGAAATCATCAGAGGAATGCAAAAAGGCCTTTATTAATGCATGTCAAACTCATTTTTATTCTCGTCTCGAGCGGGAACTCTTTTTTTAAGCAAAAATATAGATGCTACAACAGCCAACACCATTGCACTTACCATCTTGCATTATTATTTTTTCTTTGGATTCGCACGAAGTTACACAACTCGCTAGTTCTGCATTAGTTTTTGGGTTGAATAAAGATTTAAGAACCCCAAAACCAATAATCGTGAAGTAAGCATACAAAAAGAAAAAATGGATATGCGGTGGAAGCTTGTAGGGGCGCTTTCCATGACCAGGAGTAAGCTCCTTGTGGCGGGAAGTGAATGGAGGAGTTTACTGCCACAGCTGCGGTCGTGGTATTGGTATCATCATTAAATTGAAATATATGTGAAGCGATCTTGGTGTTACCATCGCCTAAGAAGAGCATCGGTGGATCAGTTGTTTAATTGCAGATGAGTTCAAAGCCAGGTTTGAAGCAGCCTTGCCCAATGCCAAAAGGATCAGGGATCTTACTACTACCAGACGTACTGCCCGCAAGCGCCTTTGCTTCATTTCTTCCGGGAACACTCACTCATCCGAAAAAACAAAATCACTCTATAAGAATTTCATATATGGTACTTCCCAGTCATTTTTCAAGTCAGATTGGCCGTTCAGTGCTTGAATGAACAAGTGAAGGAAAGGAACTGACTTCAAACTAAAGACAAAAGCACCATTGATGCATTTTCCCGTTGGCATGAACTCAAATTTCGCTAATAAGACTGATCTTTCAATGAAATTGAAGCTCGACCTACGTTCCAAATAGTTCAGTTCGTCAATCCAGCGAGGAAATTGCATAGATAGCTGCTTTTACTACTGTTGAGTTTACCAATTCATTGAACAACTTCGCAAACAATTGAAGGCAAAGACCAAACAAAGTAAATTCGTCTCTATTAACGAGAATCATAACGTCTTCACCGCTACGCGCCTTAATAACAGCTTTTTTTGCGGAATCTTTATCTTTATGAATCATGACTGAAATAAGTATGGAAACCGAAGATAAATAGATTTAGTAGAAAAGTCCCTCTCTCAATGAAACTTTTCTACGATCGACATATTTCTTTTCTTCCAGAATCCTGAAAACTTGATCTTTATAGATAGGTAGTTGTGGTTCCATACCTGGTGTCATCGGCGCATTTAGAAGAGTGCTCGCGGGTCACTTACACGAGGAAGGGCACTCCTCTCACGGGCTAAACTCAGCGAATGAACTGGGATTGACTGACTGAAGAGAAAGATTGAAAGATCAGAGCGATCCAGCCTTGAACGAATGCAAATGATTTTCAAACTCATGTTCATAGCTTTTATGTTTTCTCAAGGAATCAACTGCTGCCATTATTAGGAACCTTTTGAAAGCGGGAGTATAAAGCATCTATAAATAACGTATATAGACTAGACAGTACTAAAAAGTTCGCCTCCTCTCCTAGTTGTCATTAGTCGTATCTAAAGTCCGAGTCGAATTGACGGCCGTTCATCATAGTGGGGTTAACGCTCTGGCATAGGTTTGATAAATATAGAATCCCTCTCAAGAAAGTCATCAAAGATGATACTGATATCAGAGTACTGCACTTTGCCCTAAGATTACGATCAGTCACTATTTATGTGGAAATCTGGTCCTCACTTCTTATTAAGGTTTTCGTGACCGACACCTAGTTCTTTCCACATCACTCCACTGTTTGAGCAATTTCCACTCTCCTTCCTGGTCAAACCTATCAAAACCTTCGTTCAAGAACTTATTCCAACCCATGCCTTCTCTGACTACTCCTTGCACCCACGTCTCAGGCCTGCCTCCCTTGCATGTGCATAGATGCGACTCGCACTTTTTGAAGGGGGAACAACTTAAAATACTTCGAGCACTTGTAAAGCCATCCCTTCGTTCTCCCCTCACACAGGAAATTCGAGCTTAGGAGTGGGCAAGTGTTGGTGGTTGAAGGGTCGCGGTCTTTGTTGAGCTGTATTTGGAACAAGGGTAATTCTTCAAATTTTCCATTGGGTTCAAGTAGGGGTAGTTTGGGAATTGGGGCATATAGGCAAAATAGGGGTACTGGTTTGGAAGTGTTTGACTTTGATGTGGGTCTTGAGTTGAGGATTAGAAGTCTGACGTTGGAAGAGTGGTTTTATGAAAAATATCAGTTTCACTTTAGGTCCAATTTTCCATCTTTCTACAAAGTAGAGGCACCAGCTAGACTTTATGACTTTAGTTTATATAGTAAACTTTTTTACTGGCACAAGGGGAAGTTTAGCCATTTGGCAGAAAACCAGTTTACTGGTAAATGGAGAAATTGAACCAGTTTAGAGCACTAGCAGCTCTTAGAAAATCGATCTATACTAGACGAGATGCCGGTGCCATTAAACTAGCTGCCAGAACGAGTGAAAGAGATGAGGATCCAGGTAGTGAAGTGACCTGAGGGGAAAGAATCATTACATTCACTTGTGAAATTGCTAAGAAGAATAGCTAGTCTTGGGAGTCCGAGTTCAAAGAGTAAGGGATCGGTGATATTCTTTTATACCGAAAGAGATGAAATGGAAAGAAGAAAGAAGTATGAAGTGTTTTTTGGCGTGTGGTATTGATGGAGGTTTTTCCAGAATCGAAAGATTCACTCTCTACTAATAATGAACTGAATGTAGTCCCTCTTCTTAGAATCTTGCCTTGTATGAGAATGACCGTAGTGAATGCTTCTGGGTCTACATTGTAGGCTCCGACTTGAACGGATGAATGAAATGGGAATGATGAAAGCAGCACCCCGGGACAAGCATATCTTGCCTCACCTATATAATGGGTACTTTTCACCCGCCTCTTCGGTCTTACCCTTCCATCAAGATCCAGAACAAGCAGGATAGTCAATCCACCACTAAGGAGAGTAAGCAACGAGACCTCCCCTATAGCTATGTTTGTACCAACAAGTAGAAAATTCTCAACGAACGACGCTCCGCGCCTGCTTAGCGCCCTTTCTTTCATTAGGAAGGCCTAGGTATCTCTCACGCACCCGGACTTCAATCCGCTTGTATGCCCCCCCAACTCTATTCCATCTGACTCTAATTTAAAGCTAACCCTTTATTAGCAGTCCAAGTGCCTGGATTCCTAGTATAAAGTAGCAGTCCTAGGTGCTTACGAAGCAGTTTGAGTCCTTTCCTTGACATCTAGTTCCCCCAGCGTTTGGAATGGTAGCAGTGGAGCAGTAGTTTGCCCTGTTTTGAGGGATTATGGAGTTATTTGACGTGCGAGCTAGTTCCCCCGAGTATAAATCTCAGTTGAAGTAAATAGTTCACATTTATTCATTGCTTTTCTTATTCTTGGCACGGTGAAATTCCCTGCCTGTGGTATTGGGGAGAAGTAGGTTATGGTCAGCTGAGTATGAAAAGGATGACCCGAAACCAGTTATACTGTGTACCGGATCTCCTTACTGTGAGGCCACTTTTAAGGCAAAGGATCGTTCAGACAGGTCTTCCATTTCTTTGTATAGTACCGGATATAAAAGAGTATATAATGCTGGGCCCGCGGAGACAGAAACGAAAGGGCTCTCTTATAAGAGTTTTTGGAAAAAGAAAAAAAGAAGCCTTTCAATTTTACAACTCATAGACCCTAAAATTTTATTTGAAGCGATTAGGCTCTTGTAAATAAAGGGAAGTTACCTGCATCAATTAGCAGGGATTTGGATTATAGAAATATCCTTTAGTAATGAATTCTAACTTCTTCATCAAATTGTTCAGTTTCTCTCTTTGCCCCAGTAAAGCTACATCTCAGAACCATGTGACATTTTGGTAGGATATGTACAAGGTACCATCACAGTATGTAATAGCTACTATGATAAAAGCAAGAGAGTTGATTGTCATTTAGCATTTTGTTTTTTACTTTATCAGTAAGCGGGTGCGTATTTGCACAATAGAGGAGTAGGGCCAATATTAGGGATTACTGAAGCCGAGGCCGCTAAGGTTGTCGAATTTGGGTTTTTGAAAGCTGCCTTAAATCAAAGCTGCTTTCCAATTGAAAGTCTAATTGCCCGGCTTCAAGTTGGCTTTTAGCTCTAGGTAGGGGGAGGCAGTACCATACCAATGGGTACTGTACTTGTATGTACCAGCTAAACTTGCGACTTTGCTGCAAACCTAGATCTCTATAAACTTTTTTTATGTTACCTCTGAAACAAATCTTGCTTTGTCCTGTCATATATATATTCTAAGGTCTCCTTCAAGTAGCCCACACATACTTAACCTTAAATTGACAGAGAAACTGATGCATGTAGAAAGCCCCTACTTTTTGAAAGAGATTAAAGAAAGCACCTTCTTTTCAGAATTGAACGCAGCTGAATTTTGGCAACATTGATTTAGACTTTTGACAATGTTCCTAAAAGGAAATAATAACAAAGCATAGTTTCTCTACAATGAACTAGCCTCATAAACATAACTTTGGTAATTCTAATTGGATACATTCTATAGATGAACGCTGCCTATTTAATTATGGTCATTTTTATCACCTCTTCACAACCTATTCATTGATCTTTTAGTACTAATGGTTTAAAAATACATAATGGAAAAGAATGAATTTCCAATGAAGAAGTCACCTATTTGCAAATAATGAAATGAGCTCTAGGTTTTTCTTAATTTCACTATTTTTATTAAAGAAAATTCTCTATAGGAGACATATTTATTATGCACTAACCTGGTTCGCTGGTAAGTCGTTGCTTAACCTACTTTGTACATTCTTGATCTCTGTAGTGGAGCGCAAAGGATGACATGTGCAGAGCGACGAAGGTCTGGTCCACCTAAAAGGAAAAATCTCGCTGGGGCGGTTGAAATGAATGCATATTTATACATGTGCTAGACAATATATTTCATATGAATGGAACATATACAGTGGGGAAATGAATTCAAAAATAGAATCGTGGTGTGGTGAGTTTGTGGTCAAATGTTCTAGGTGACGATTTACTAACTAACAATTGCATAGTTCAGTTAGAATGTTGTACAGTTAGATCATAAAAATGTATAAAAACTGAATTGATGTAAATGTAACAACTTAAGAAAGATGCTAACTTTAGGTGACCAGCATTTCAAGTTTCGGTCGCCTCCACGCTCGTCCAGGAAGACGTTCGTGGCCAGAAGGAAGCTGCACAGAAGCGACGGTCGCGACTTAACGTAGAAAATTTGTCCATGAGGTATTGAGCAAATGCTAAAAAAATGTGTTCGTTTATATTAGACTGGCATAATAAATAGTCTTTTAGTTATGTTAAGTTATGGGTTCATGATGTTGATGCAGGCTTGGAATGGGCTTAACCAGGGTGAAGATGTTGCTGCTGCCACCGCTGTGAGTGTACAGGTTGGAGATGTTGTGGGTCCAACCACGGCCTTGCTTCGGCAAGTTACTGAATCCGCTGTTCGTTTTCTTTCTTTCAATTGTATTTTGGACTCTTTTTTAAATGCCATTGCATGGTGTATGTTGGAGACCATATCAGGAATGTTATTCAGGTTTCTATCTACCCATGTTACGTATTATTTTGGAAATGGGCATTTTCCTTTTTTTCATATAAGAGTCATATTATTATTGACTAAGTAGACTAGCTGTGACTCATCTATGTAATGCTAACATGTATTATTTTTTATATAAAGATATTAATTCCAATGTGATATTCAAATAGGTGGCTGAATTATTGGGTGCCTTTTTTTATGTGCAATGTTTTGTTATTCTCATGTGTCATGTGCTATTTAGTGTGAGTGTTAGGGATTAATATTCGTTTATCGTGAGAGAGTCATGTTAGATTTTATTAAGTACACTATAATGAATGTAGGACAGTGAAAGAACTGGCGACGGCGCATTTTTGGCCATAGGGATATAAAAGTTTCTATATATTTTATAGAGTTCCTGTGCGTACTGATGGGACATGTTGTAGCCGTCGTTTTCTTGAGAATTTATACCCAACTCTCTATTCCGTGGGTACTCATCACAAATTCATACTGGTCGATATAGAAGACAGTATATTGATGAGTCATCTATTTTCTTCTCTATTGGTGGATATGGATTGGTCTATTCATTATTACCCAGGATACCTCTATTTCGGTATTTCTTTGTCTCAGAAGTGCTATAGACAATGTGAAAGCACGAGATGCCTTCCAATTTCTTGATAAGGATGGAGGGTTGACTTTCTTCCAATCTCCCGAATCTGGGCCTATCTATTTCTTTTAGTTTTTATGTACCTCTTCAATTTATAGAGGACTAGATTCTTGCTTAAAAGCTTTCTTACTGCCTACCTAGTACGTAATGCCATACCGAAGGATTTCTTTCTACCAAGGCTTCTTCCATCGGGTGCTTTAAAGCAGAAGCCATCACGAAGCCTTAACGAGGCCTAGCAATTGTACCAATTCAAAATATGGGTTGAACGCTCCGCGCCTTTATAGTAGGCTAGGCTTCTTTCTTTAGCCAGGAAAGTAGTAAGAAAAAGTAGCCTTGAATCAGTCGAGTCAAGTAAAGCCAGTAAAGGAAGCTTAGCATTGATAGCGGGAAAGCAGGACCAAAGAAAGGTGCTGAGGTTTGTTTTATCTTTTAACTGCGGAATCGTCAAAAGGTAGGTTTTTGAACAGTATTCAACTGCGTGGTGTCTGTCTAAAGAAAGGGAAGAACTGAGAGGAACTACATACCATTGCCAATGCCCAGGGAAAGTCGTCTTGGTTAAGCTAGAGTTTCCAAAGAAATTTCTTTCTTTTGCAAGGAACTTCTGATTTTATATATGTTCTTGCCCGTGGGTCGGTGCACCCATGTCAAGCCCGCCGCCGGTTCACTGGCAAAAAAGGAAAAATCAGTGAAGCTTTCAACTAGTTTGGCATGTACCAGTGGGTAAAGGTAAAGAGAAAGATTAATCTAAATTATAACCATCGACCCTACACTTGTGAATAGCTCCTCCCTTAGTCCCCTTTCTGCTTTTCGGCTTCTACAACGTAGCTCTTCTTACCTCTTTCTTTTCTTTTATTGTCCTTTCCTTTCTTTAGATAATCGAAGCAAGCACGACTGAGCTCTTGTGGTATAGCTAATGAGGTGATATGCTTGTCCCTATATGAAATTTCCTTTATCTGTGCTTACTTTACTGATTTATTAAAAAATGCATATGGGCTTGACTTGATGGTTTTTGATGAAGTCGGTTCCAACTTGACCAGTAAGGTTGGCAGCCTTTTTTGAGTACACGTTCACTTCTACGTAATTATCTGTCCTGCTGGAACACTCCCACTATTTCTTTGGTCACTCCCACTATCCTCAACAGGCATAGGAAAAACATCCTCATTTGCTGTCAAGTTAGGTAGAGTACCGTCTTCTAAATCTTGTACCTGTCCAGTATTTTTCTTTTTGTTAACCAATAAATATTAGTATTAGGAAAATTATCCTCAATGAATTCAATATCAATTGACTCTATTTCAGCACCCTACGCTCTATCGCCGTTAGGCGGATCCAAGAAGCAGGGGTAGTGGTCTTTGGGAAGAATAAACTTATGAATTGAGGAACTTCTTCATTTATGATACCTTGTCATACCCCTTTTCCTCCCTCCTTCGTCAGTCGATGGTGTCTCCGCTACCAGATTCCCTTGGGCTACTTTATCCGGGGCGGGATAAAGAAGAAGTTTAGCCAGCCCGGTGAAGCTCTTCTTCTTCTGAAGACCCGGCAGAATTCTCTCCTACTCGAGTGAAGGGGGCTACTGTCTTCGAATTCATAGCTCTTCTTTCCTCCAAACTCTCCCGCTGCTAGTCAGTGGATTGGAGACCAGTCTTCGGACAAGCAAGAGAGGAGAAGGGCACTCTAAGCATCCCATCGATCCAGTGGAAATACCAAGATTCTCCTATCACAAAGCTTCTGGGAGAGAATAGAGTCAAGCTAGCTACCGTCTAGCCTCCAAAACTCTTTCGCGTTAAGCGTACATCTTTAGACTAAAAAGGACAGTTCCGCTTCTCTTTCGCCGTTAGAACACTCGCTGATAGAACACATCATGGGAAGAAAAGAAGGTTATGGTCATACTTGCTCGCAACAGGTGCTTCTTTCTTTCCCGCTAACGAGGAGCTTACCTGGAGCTTTAGGGTTGGTTTGGCTCCTTTTATTTCTTTTATCTCAGTACTGGTTCAGGAGCGGAAGAGGCAATAAGCCTATCTCTTGCCGAAGTTTATGGTTTTAAAGAAAGGGGCACTTGTTTACGCATTACGGGTAGATTCCTCTTACCTAAGAAAAGGAAGGGGCACTTCACCGAATGATAGGTAAAGTCTGGGACGTTCAGTAAACAATCCCTTAGCTCAAGTCCTAGGAGATACCCAAGGCAGCTCCCCGTGTCCTTTCTACCCAACAGGAAAAGAGTATACAGGTCCGCCAGGGGCGAATAAGAGCTCATCGAACCGTCATTCTTTACTTCCGGGGTCAATCAATCAGTAGTCCTCCAATTGCTTATCGAAAGCCTGTTTATAAGAACAAGCTTATGCCACTCGTATTGCCCCGGCCCGGATTGACAAAAGAGGCTAGGATTGGAGATTCTTGTGTAAACATTCCAATTGCAAATCGGGTTTGTAGACAACCGGTGGACTCTGAAACCAATACCAATGATTTCGCTATTTTTAGATAATAACGTAACAAAGAAAACTGGACTCACCAAGGAAGGCGAATGAGCAGTAGAGGTTATGAAAGAAAGCATTTCTTGAATCTGTTTTTTACTGAACCAATTCCTGTGCGATGGATTGGATCAAAACGTTATAGCACTACAGCCATACCTCAAAATCCGCTAGGCTACACGATGAGATGTTATTAGTAGCTAACCGCCACAGGTAAACATAAAACGTTATGAACATTTTGCTTTGACTACTCTATTACCAATAGCGTACAAGGTCACCCGGAGCTTTAGCACGAGGAAAAATAATAACATCGATTTGGAATTCAACTATCTATATATGGATTCATTCATATCAAGTCTTGTGATAGTATGAAAAATAGTCCTCATGAAGCACGTCTAGAGCAAAGTACTGGTTCGAGTGAAACGTACCCAGAAAGCAGCAGTGCCACCTAATACTCGTAGACTAAAAGACTGATTCTTATATCTAGGAGCAAGCGACGAAGTCAAGACAATTCTCGAATGCGCAATGGAAGTGTGGTGAGCCCGCCCGAGGTACAATTTGATCTTGGCGACTTGGACCCCTTACTTTTGTTTAAGACCTCCTTTCTCCTGGACACCGTCAGAGAACCACCCCGTTCGAGATAATAGGTGTAGGGTGAGTCAAGACGTACTCTTTCCAGTAGATGAGCACCGAGGCATAATGTAGAGATTTTAATGAAGTAGTGGGCAAGAACGTTAACTAGTTCCGTTCTTTCAATCAGTACGGTTTGGATTGGCTTACTCGCTACCCCTAGCTTGTGAAGTAAGGAAAACCTCCCCAATTGAAGTCTTGGAAACAAAGACTTATGCCAATTACTATAGAGAAGAGAGCAAAGTGAAAGCTATTTCTTTAGGATTGAAGTATTGGCAGTGACTTACGGATTGCAGGATTGAAGGTTTCAAATTTTTTATTGTGTCAACGAGGAATCGAGATGAGCTAGAAGTCAAGGAGGAAGACTCAAAGTAAGGAATTACTAGCTCGCCCACCCAGACACGTGTGTGCCAGGTTGACCCAATCTCTTTTTCATTCTTATTCTTTCCTTGAGAAGAACTATAGATTTCACCATACTTGCGGAAGGATAGGGAAAGGGGGCGCCGAATGGGCTACCAACCTACACCCGTGGCAACACTTTCCATTTATGGGCTGAACCCTCCCTCACCAACCAAGATACCGAAAGAGAGCAGTGAAAAATCAAGAATAGAAAGAGAGCAGTCCAAAATGAAAAAGACTGAATTCGATCCATCTACGACCTTTCCTTTCTTCTCTTTGAGAACTTTGAAAAGCCAAAGCACCCCTCCCTCCCTTACCTTTTTAAAATCTTCGGCTTTTGAGAGCAACTTCGAGTTCGAAAAGAATGCTAAAAAACCTTTTCAGTAAGAACAGCTAGCTTGAATCCATTCGGACTTGAAAACTTTCTAATCCACCACTCTACGCTGATTGACAAAAAGAATCTTTTCGGGAAGCGGAGAACTCATCTCAACACAAAGTCTGGCAAAGGATAACCTTTCCTGAGTAGCTGTCAACGATCAGTGAATCAAGGCGATCAGCAGTGAGAAAGCTCGCCAATTTACTTCAATATGAGCTGACCAATATTTGAACAGAAACCGCAACTCTTCCTACCTTAGCAATTACCTGAAAAGGCCCATAGTACCTGGAATGGAGTTTGAGCCCCGAGAAAGAAGTCTGCGGCTTGAATTGAAAATAAAGCCAATCATCTCTCAGACCCGGTACATTCACTCTCTTCTCCAAAAGGCCAACATGGCTGGTGCCAAAGTCTGCTCCACTCCGCTTCAGGCAACAAAACACAAGTAGGGCAACGAGGCTGTTAAAGAGGGATGAGCCCAGAAACTTTTTTATACCAAAAGGTCCTTCCTTTATAAGCCACATAACCAAGAATAGAAAAATAAGCAACATAACCTAGAATAGAAAGAGAAGCCCCATGAACACACCATCACTCCTTTATGCTGTCACCAGCAGCAACACTTTTGAAAAAACTGATCTTTCTACTCAAAGTTTCAAGAAAGAAGTAGACCAAGAAACTAAAAGAAAAGTTTTGGTATAAGTGAGTATTTAGGAATGTGTGTCTTCTTACAAAACCGGGAATAATTAACACTGGGATTCATCGTTTTGGTGTTAACAAACATACCCCTTTCAGAGGAATTAGGATAGAAAGGCAAGAGGAATTTGGCCAAGAAAGACTAGTTGAAAAGACAAGATTGATAAAGAAGCTGAAAAGCCTCACAACCCTTTATGTTTTCAGGGTTGATTGCAAAGCGTACCTAAAGTATTCCTCTAGGCAATCATTAAAAGTGGTTAGGAAGCTATCAATAGTTATATGAGAGTTTCTGCTTGCCATAAGATTGAGAACTTTTGAAAGAGTTAGCCTTTTTTCCCACCTCTCTATAGGCCAAATCACCCTAACAAAGCCATCATCTTTTAACCACAGGACCAAGCCAAGTACTTCCAATTCGCACACTCTATTTTTAGAAAATAAGATATAAAAGCTCCTAATTTCATCCAAGGTAAACTCGAGGTTTAATTGAGAATACAAACTTTAGTGAGTATCTCTGCTGTTTTAGCCAGTAGTATTATCTACTCTACTATGTTTTCGAGGAAGACCAAACACAATCATGTCTTTGAAACGTGCATAGTGTATCTTATGCAGCCTATTAATATCGTCACACCCCTTAACCAAGACATCAAATGAGAAAAAGTTCATGTCAAGGTGGTTCAGAAAGAAATTCATAAGAAGCAGGGTGATTGGGCTTTCTTGCGGTATGCCCATATATTGACGTCTGAAGTTAGAGCCAACCCTGTCATGATTGTTAATTTTGACAAAATGAATAACCAAATGAACAAAAGCAGAGTTTTCATTCCCAAAATGGTTAATAAGGCAATGAGCCAGTAGGTTGTGCTCTATCCGTTCTAAAATATTAGTGATAGAACACTTAACCAGCCAATCCATACCAGGCCAGTGAGAAACTTCATCAAAGAAGCCCCTTGCATTGCTAGCGACCCGAAAACCTTTAGATTTATGAAAGAAAAGAGGCTCTAATTCATCGCTGAGCAAGCGAGCCATTGCAAAATCAAACGATCCCGAGGTGAGTGCTGCGCTATCGGGGTTAACTTTTCTCTGTTATTTGGGTTTGTTAGAAACGTTAAATACTCGGGCGAGAAGGAGTAATACCCCTTAAGAAAGGCCCTTACAATTTCGTAAAGCATTTTCTTTTTAATAATGAGTGCTGACTCTGGAAGAGATGAGAACCCTTTTTTAATCATTTTGAAACAAAGCCTAGAAAGTACGAAGGTCGAGTGTCGATGGATAAGATTTAGTTTCATACCTTTTTTTTTTATTGAGTATTTCTTTTCCGAATGATTCTGAGCTGGCATACACATTTCCAATCACCAATTTACTTCGAATTATGCGTGGTATTTCAACTGGTTTAACTCTTACCACATTACTAGTATATCCAAACAATTTGTCCAACTCTATTACTTATCTATCTAATTGGAGTAAAATTCAAGACTTTTCATCATCTAAATCGCACAAATCTGAGGAGAAACTCTTTATCGAAGAATTCGAAAATAAGGTGAAAAACTTGGTTGATAGGGATGATACATCTGTGAGATCTCAAAGTAATCCTTCACGCTATCATGTTGGTGTATTTAAACGGCTCAAGGACTTTAAAGAAAGCGATCCCACTAATCTAGAAAACAGTGAAGCCCTGGAAATGGTGCAGGTAGAGATAGAAGAAATGACATTAGATTTTGATGAACAAAGTATTTATAAAACATCTCGAGATCTAATTCAACTAATGATACATGATAACGAGCCTTCAGTTAGAGATATGATATTACAAATGAAAGGAATTGCTAACCTTGTGTAAGCTTTCAAGTAGCCGCCTAACTGTCTACTGGCTCTACACTAGAAGGCATGGACCGGGCGTACTTATTACTTCAAAAAGAGCCAGCCATCGGGTGTTGGAAAAGAAAGGAACTATTGAAAAGAAAGCAATGAGGCTGTGTTGGCTTAAACCCGAAAAAAAGCTTTTCTGTCAGCAAGCCGGGGCTTATACCTCTACTCTACTTACTGCTTTTTACTCTCCTGTGCTATACTATGGAATCTTCTTACCTGGCTATTCCTTCTTTTTTACTTTACTAGCCCATGCTTTGTTTACCTATACCAGTTATCCGTGCCATGCCTATCTTGCCAACGTTGAAATCACAGACCTATTTCCGCTATCTCTGCTACTCTGTTTTTGTAAAGCCTTTATATTATATACTTATATACCATTGCTTATCCGCTATTCCGTGCATAAACCTATCTCTTGTGCCTGGTAGTTCTTGATTGAAGATCACGACGACACATAAAAGTATGTTGAATCAGAACTCTTTCCTATAGGAAATAAGCATTCCCCTCCTTTCTCTTCGGAGGGTACTTATCTTTGGTACTCCATCCTGGTTCTGCTTTTTTTCTGAAATTTTTAAGACGTTGATCGATAAGATAGACGGACCAAGGAGCTAACCAATAGTACCTAGAGGGGTGGATCCGTTGAGCCGGTAACCTTATACCGTCGTAAGATGAACTGGAAATTAATAAAATAAGTAGAAAAAAACTCATTTTATTCTTCCTTGCAATACTCTCTTAGTAGTGTGCTATTATTAAGAAAAACAATATTGGAATAGAAATCATGCCATTTAAAGAAGAGAATTCAGTTTCAAGTTGTGTAGTAGTTGACTTAGGTTTATCATAAATAGTGTTTTTAATAGTGTCAAAAGTTGTTTCGTGTATTTTGGAGTTTTGTTTTTGCAATTCATTAGTCTTTCCTTGCTCAAGTACTCACCTTGCTATACAACGTGGTTATTACTAACAAGCAGTAAGATGTTTCTACTTGCTTCTTATTCAATAAGCATACCTCTTTGAAACTAGTTTTCCTTGCGCAAACGTATAGATTTTTTGGAATACTTGCTGGTATCCCCTAGAGTAGCTGCTTAGCCTTGAACAGCCTATGTTACCCTTGCATCTCTGGTGGGGTGGTATAAACCTATTTCTTCTATAAGCATATCTCGTGCTAGCCAAAGAACTACTTGTAAACTTCCTGTGCGAGGCGGCTTTGGCTTAAAATCCAGCAACTCTGACTGAGTATTCCACCAAGAGGTGAAACATGTAGTCATAGACCCGGTCCATGCTGATATCTCGCATAAGCTCCTGTCCCCGCCTCCCAATGGCTTCTGCCTGTTTTGATCAAGGACATAATGCAGGATAGTAATTTAAGCAGGTCAATTTCTGACATGGTGCACTGGCATCTTCTAACAAGTGTGAAAAAAAGACTCATTTTATCTGATCTGTTTTCCTTTTGACCCTGCCGCCTCCGTCCGTTTGTCCTGGTATCCCTTTCTTTCCTATGTTCTGTCTTAACGATCCTTTACGACGACAAAGTTCTTGGCGCAAAAGAAATCTCCGTGAAGGTTGATGGGCCCCACTAGCGCACAAGCAAGGTGTAATAAAGATTGCCGGCCGGAAGGTGTCAAATCCATTGTAGTCTGAAGGGTCTTAAAATCCCGTAATGAAACAGTACAAGCGGAGGTATTATAATAAAGAATGAATAAGGCCGGTTTGCTGTTTTCAAAGTGCTTGTAGGCCGTAGTAAGCGCAACTCCGGAGAAATCCGAGTCATTTCAAATCGAATTTCAAAGAGTCCTTGTGGATAACCATAACCGTCCTCAGTGAAAGAAGTCGTTCATTAGGTTGATGATCCGCCAGTTTGCCTATGGTTCCTTCGTTTTATGATTTGATATGATTGAAAATTTTCCTCTCAATGACGGACGGTTTATTATTGAGTTTGAAAGCGGGTAGGGGGAAAATCCTGCTGTTTTCGGAATTGGAGAAGGGCCGCAATGTAAATCAATACAAAGATGAAGTTTTTCTTTTATTGATAGCAGCGAGGTCAACAGGTCTAATTTGCTCTGTCCTCCCGGTATTTATTTTAAGTTCGCTCGCGGACAGTCAAGTTTCCTTTTCAAATGGAAATAAGATAAGATGGATAGTTCGAATGCAAGCAAACCAAGCTTAGGAAGCAGCTCAGTTGGAATGGAAAGGGTAGTGGAAAGGTTCATAAGCTCGTACATCCTGTATGCCGGGTTTCTCTATGATATTACTAGTCATAAATAAAAAGCTACCCGCTTTCGCATGACTCTCCTATCGATCAAAGTCATACCATCCTTTTTCCTTAAGAAGCAATCCAACAATGAAAGAAAAGTATGATGAACCGCTCAAGTCAATGTTTTTTAATTTTCACTTTGAAGTTTCTTCATTCCTGACACATAATATCCAAAATAATATGTTTTTGGTTGGAAGCACAGTAGTTTCAGGAGTGGACAGTAGAGTTTTTTAGCTAGTTTTAATTAGTTAGGATAAGGTTCATTCGCTGGGTTTAGCCCTTCCGTGAGAGACTACTAGTTCCTAGTGAATCAAATCCCTTCCTCTATCGAGGACTAAATAAAATAACTGCTATTTTCATCCATACCCCCGGGATCATTCTTACCTCACAGTACGCCTCACCCTGTATCAAAAGTGTCACCGAACAGATCCACTAGTTAGAGTTTTTGACAAGTCAAGTACGGGGGTGGGTTAATAGTCGAGTAGTCTTTCTTTGATCTCAGTAATAACCTTTATGACAAAAAAGCACTCTTCCCTCCTCTATCTCTTTATTTATTTCGTAAGGCTAGAAAGCAATCTCTGTGTGTTCGTTCGCTCAGGACATTTTGGTCCACTGGATACCCTAAGCACCTCTTCCTTGTAGGAATACACTACCTATCCGTGATTGTTGCTCCCCTGGTTTATCTCCTCTCCGTCCAGCTATTCTCTCACCTTTGACATCTCCTATTGTCCCAATTCCTACTTCCTTTGGTTTAAGCTCCGGCATAACCTCTCAACGTACCCCTCTTTGTCCATCTCTTTCTGTTGGTCATATGCCAAGTTGGGTGATCCATATAACCAGTCGAGGACAGACTACGGGCTAGTATGTGTCACATCTGACACCAGCGCAATTGGTTAGTGAATTGTTACATATTTATCCATTCAACTTGCTAATATTGGGTGGGGGTGCTTTCACTTATTGTTTCTGATGGAGAGGCACAAATGCTTCGGTTACTGCAGATAATCCCTTGTTTGACAAGACTCCAGTTGGTGAGACCGATGATCTCACTGAAGTTGCAGAGATTCCTTCTCAAACACAAGATATAATGAGGAGACGCTATACTCAGTACTCCGAGTCTTCTATGAGATATGGTCTTTTTGCAAAGTTTGATGAAGATGAAATGCTTCATGACATGATCCGTTATCCTCAGAATTTCCAAATAATATGGGTGGAGAAATCTAGATTTTCTCTGGGATTCTTCTTTACCAGCCGAGTTCCAATGGTAGCCTCTTTACCTACCTGCTTGCAACCTTCCTTCGAATCGATCTAGCCAGCGGTCTAACCCCCCATCCAACCAAGGCCTGTGCCCACAATTAAAGACCTTCAATCCTCATCTTTTCATCCGCATGCATGCCCCCCCAAGCAAGCCGCCCTTATAGTTCTCGTCAGTCAAATGGGGAAAGAAGAGAAAGCAAGAACTCTAAGACTTTTATTTCGTTTCGATGGATAAGGCAGATCCGGAAAACGATAACTAGGATCGCCAGGCACTTTTACTTCGTTTACTTACGTACGCCCGCCCTCTCATATGAGGTACCCGAGCCCTAGCCCCACCAGTGTTAAGCACTTTTTTCGATGATGACATACCCGCAGACGGACACAACCCTATCAGATGTAGTACCGGAGCCTACGTTAAAGAAGGGGCTTCTCCTGTATATGACTAGCGGCGTTGATAGATTAGATACGTACGTACCTGAGCCCGGCTAATGAATTACTCTGCCCGTGGATCAACAGCTCTTGCTTTTGGCTAGTGAACAGCTCTCGTAACTAGTCTTTTTCAGAACTATTCTTTGTTAAGCTCCAGGGAGGGTCAGTCATAAAAGGCACCCTACGACCTAGTGAAGAGCACTTATTTCTAGATAGTGAACAGCTTCTTTTGCTCTAGCTTTTAGTGATGCGAGCATAACGAAAGGAGAGTGAAGCGAGGGGTGAGTTCTCCTTTACCCAAGAGCAGAGCCCATAGGTTCTTACCTAGTTCATTCGAAGCTAGCTCTTGTTTGAATTTTCATATGTAGTACCGGAGCCTACGACCCATACTAGATAGAAGCTCGATGTCCCCGAGCCAGCCTGCCTACTCCTAGCTATCAGATCGATTTCGTGCAGACATGCTATTGCTTATAATATGCGAATCAATTACATGATCAATAAAATACATTTTCAATCTAAATAAACTACGACGATCTTTCATATGAAAAGAAATTACATGAACAATTTAGTAACGAAGTAACGAACGTTTTCTTCAGTGGAAAGTAGGTAGGTCGGGCTGGCTGGTTGCAGTACCTTATATCAATCAAAGCCTTGTAATTCATGCTACGAATCTATCTAAAATACGAGAAAATGAGAATCGTTAATACGATAGGCATTTACTATATTACTTAGACAACATGATCGATGAACAAATTACTTAGATTAACAAATCCCAAGCCCAAGGAAAGGATTCTCTGATTCCAAGTCCATCTTTGCGTGCCAATTAGCCTTCTCTGGCTTATCTTTATATTCTAAACGTAGGTCTAAAATCTAATGCTTTTCTTTATTCTAAACAAAGGTAGAATCAGTAGAATCTAATGCTAATGCTTTGATTTCCTAATGTGAGTAAGCGTACCAAGCCTAAGTAAGAAGGGTTAAGCCCGTTCACCCAAGATATTAGTGAAAACAGGATTAGGCTAGCTCATGACTATTGCTTGCTTATCAAATTCACTAAATAAAGTGACACTCTCATGCTTCTTTCCCACTCTCTCTGCTCTCATGGGAGTTTGCAAGGATGCGAGACTACTACGAAGTGCTGTGCTTAAACTGGATTTATCCAAGGCATATTACTACAGGGTACGTACATTGTTGGTACGTCTCTGAGGTCTTACAGAGAAGGGTGTTAAAGAGAAGGGGCTTTCCTGCCAGCCAGGTGGATACAGTGGGCGATGCCTATCCTGGAGCACAAACATGTGTCAATTTGAGTGGGCAATTCAGTGGGAATTTAACTTGCTGTCAGAGGGTAAGGAAGCAAGGAGACCTAACCTAACCTTTCTTATTTGTGTTGATAGCTGCATGAACAATCAATTCCAATCGATCTATATAATCTTAACACATAGGATTTAATGAAATACGCCATTTAACTAAGATCTCCTTTTACGAGAAAACCATTGACCCCATTTACCATCAAATTACAATTCAAATCACACGGATCACCATTGAATCTATATAAGAAAAAGAGTAAAAAAAAGAGTGAATTTGATAAGCAAGCAAAAGATAAGTAATATAAGATTGAATCACTTCAGATAATATGTAGATGGATTTCTCTAATATGTAGATTTGGCAAAAAGATTCGAACATGCTATGCTTACAAATCGAAATAACCCAAAAACTATGCTTAAAGAAAAGATCTCTCACTCTTTCTTGTTCGTCTCTGGCTGGTGACTGGCTTTTGCCCTGGGTATACAGGTATAAGATAGGAGTGCTCCGGATGTGTAACTCAAGACTTTACTCTTCTTGGACGACCCAACAACTACTGGATTTTCTCATAGCAGTATGATAAATAAGCCAGCATCCGATAAAGTTCAGGATTGGATAGGGCCCGCCCCCTTTACCCTCAGTCAGAAGAAGCAAGCAATTCATCTAAAGAGGATAGGTAGTTACACATTTCTTCTTTGCTTTGTGTCGCTTATCCCTTCACTAACTTAAAATCCAGCTTCACTAAGGCATTAGCCCCAATCCCTTTATCACTTGCATAAGTTTCCAAAATGAAAGGTTGAGAGAAATCAGGCATGGCTAACACAGGGGCTGAGCACATGGCTATCTTAAAGGTCTGAAATGCTTCTTCAGCTTCTATATTCCAATTCTTTTTTAGTAGATTAGTGAGAGGTTTAGTTATTATGCAAAAATTATTAATGAATTTTCTGTAGTATCAAGTTAGCCCAAGGAAACTCCTCCATTGTCTCACAGTTTTAGGTGATGGCCAGCTCTTCTTTGCCTCCACCTTTTGTGGGTCTGTTGCCACTCCTTCTTTGGTGATGATGTGCCCCAGGTATTCTACCTTCTCAGTCCCAAATGAGCACTTCTTTCTTTTGGCAAAGAGTTGATTCTCTCTCAGCACTTGTAACACCTTCTGCACATGCTCCTTGTGTGAATTTAGGTCAGAACTAGAAAGCAGTATATCATCAAAGAAAACCAACACAAACTTCCTCAGATAGGGCTTGAAAAGATGATTCATGACAGCTTGAAAGGTTGCAGGTGCATTGGTTAACCCAAAAGGCATCACCACATATTAAAAATGTCCTTGATGGGTTCTAAATGCTGTCTTTTCTATATCTTTATCATCCTTAACCACAGCCTTCTCCTCCTGAACCTGCAACTGAAATTCCCTTCCTCCCTTCTCAAAGGCTATCCACCTTTCCCTCCAATCAATCTTCATAGGGCCAAACTGACTCAACCAGTCAAGACCTAGGATCATATCATACCCAGTCACCTCTAACAGCCTCAATTCTCCTTCACCTTGGATGGTATATTTTAGGTTAGAACATTTCGAGTCTGTGACCATTTTGTGTCCATTGGCCACCATAACAATAATGGGTATGGTTGTTTTAATCTTACATGGAACCCCTGGCAACACATTTTTCTCAATAAAACTATGCGTGCTGCCACTATCAAGTAATGCATACACTGCTTTCTTACCAATTTGCCCTCCAACTTGAAAGTTTCTGGACACCCCGCATTGAGGGGGGTTGTCATTACTCAATTTAAGCTCTTTAATTGCCTCCACCATGTCTCTTTCCTCCTTATCAGAGTCTTCCTCCTCACTCTAACTCCAATGCATTGCTTCTTCTTCATTTTCAATTAGATGTAGGTGTTGGAGGCCTTTTCTAATAGAACTTTTTAGGTAATCTCTCGTCCGACACCGCGACTTTTGTGCGAAGGACCGTCTTGAGGACGGCACCCTCGTCCCCGCGTATGCGTGTGGAGACCGGCGTCCATGGTTCACCCCCGCGCGTGTGTTTTCCGCACGAGGGAGTTTATTAGAGATTGTGGACTCTTTCACTCTCCCGACAGGCGCAAGCCCCTGCCGTTAATTACCCCGAGACGTTTGTATCTCAGGAACCTCTGACATTCCAGGATTTATTAAAGCCAGTGAACTTCAAATAAAAGGGGAATGAATTTATGATGCTCTCCTCGATATGATGAATGTGCTATGCCATGATGCATATGCAAATTAGGATAATATGTCATCAAAGAAGACTAGCACTTGAAGCAACTAGGGGAAGTGTTGTGTGTATTGAGAAGTAATCAATTGTTTGCTAAGAAAAGCAAGTGTTGGTGTGAGTCGAATAGAATACTTGGGGCATGTGATTTCTGAAAAAGGGGTATCTACAGATCCGAGCAAGATAGATGCGATGTTGGAGTGGCCCGTGCCAAAGAATATAAAAGAATTAAGGGGCTTTCTCGGTTTAGCGGGTTATTATAGGGGGTTCGTGCAAAACTATGGGAGCATTAGCGGACCCCTGACTATTAAAAAAGGGAAATTTGGTGTGGAATGAAAGTGCACAAAAGGCTTTTTCAGCATTAAAAAAGGCTATGGTCACTGCCCGCACTGCCCGATTTAAAAAAAACTTTTGTAGTGGAGGCTGATGCGTCAGAATATGGTGTTGGTGCAGTATTGTCTCAAGAGAAGAGACCCATCGTGTATTTCTTTCAGCAAGGTTCTTGGACCTAGGGGCGGGGGTCTGTCAACCTATGAAAAGGAACTGAAGGCAATTCTATTGGCCGTTGATAGATGGAGACACTACCTTCCCTTCAAATACAACCCTCCACCAAAGTTTGAATTTTCTGCTAGAACAAAAGCTAATCCATCCTTTACAATTGAAAGCTCTAGCCAAACTCAGTGGTCTTTCATACACCATAGAGTACAAGAAGGAACTTATAATCGAGTGGCGGATGCCTTGTCTAGAAGGATGATACGGAGTGGAATTTGCTGGAATTATTAGTACAATTGCACCTGAGTGGCTAGTGGAAGTCAAAGATAGCTACAAAGAGGACAAATTAGCAAAAAAAGTATTCCATAAGCTAGAGGAAGTAGATGAACATATGGACGAATGGAAAACTGAAGGAGGTATTTTGACCAGGGAGAGTGTATGTTGATAGAAATGACCAGATTAGGGCAAAAAATCATAAAAGAGGTGCACGGGTCAGCATTAGGAGGTCACTCGGGAATTCTAGCGACGTACCAGACAAGAGGAGTTTGCATTGGCCCGGAATGAAACAAGATGTATACAAGGTAGTTAAAGAATGCGAAGTGTGTCAACTCAACAAAGGTGAAAGAGTGGCTAGCCCAGGACTTTGACAACCCTTGCCGATCCCCAAGACCCAATGGAGCCATGTGAGTATGGACTTAATAGAAGGCTTACCCAAGGAAAGAGTTTCATTTTAGTCGTGGTAGACCGATTGACTAAATACGCTCATTTCATACCTTTGGCACACCCCTTAACTACCCCACAAATAGCGTTGGTGTTCATTGAACAGATTCACAGACTCCATGGAGTACCCCAGTGCATTGTGTCTGATCGGGACAAAGTATTCACAAGCGAATTTTTTAGATAAATATTTCGAAGATTGGGGAAAACATTGCTATACTCTACTTCATACCACCCTAAAACGGATGGTAAAACCGGTAACTCTTTCGATGGAAAATACCTATGGCATCTAAATAGTTAGGGTCAATCAATGTCTAGAAAGCTACTGTTGATGTATGTGCTTCGAGACACCCAAAAAGATGGGTACAGTGGCTTTCCTTAGCGGAATACTGGTATGTATAATACGTTCTATCATACCTCATGGAGGTGTTCTCCATTTGAAGCTCTGTATGGATACTCGCCGCCTCAGCTGGGACTAGGTACGCCCCCATCCTCTTCTTCTAGTGAGTCGATAGACCAGTTTTTGAAAGAGATACACGGTAAAATCTCTGAAAATCACAAGAAAGAATGAAGAAATTTGCGGATCGAAACAGAGAGATAATTCGAGGTGGGAGACTGGGTATATTGAAAATTGCAACCCGTGGCACAGAACAGAGGATGAATTGGAAGCAAGAAGCCACCCCAGTGACACTAGAGCTAGGAGGCAAATCTCCCTTTATTATCATGGATGATGCCAATGTTGATCATGCCGTTGAGCTTGCCTGCCCATTTTGCCCTTATCTCAGATTTATAAGAACCTAGCCCTCTTATCAGCACATGCTTGCCATATTCACTTTTTATACAGCAGGCATACCACATCTTGAGTGACCTTTCTCTTTTCTTCTGGTAAGTTCCTTTTCACTTCACGCAATTCTTAGTGTTCGCCTCTTATCAACAGCCAGGAGTAACTCTTTGGTTGGTGCCGGCCGTGGCATCACGGACATCTGCGGCAACATCTATAGAATTTTCACTATTTGCTTTCCCTCAGTTGGCACTCTTTATAGGCACTTTCCAACCATTCAGTGCTCCGCTTGACTTCTTTCGCTGCGCGCCTTTACATAATCATTCCCTACTCTATTTAGAGAGTGTCATACTCTATCGTTCTCTTTCAATGGGATTCACTCTTTTATTTCCAATTTCTGTATCACGAGTTCACCTTACACCCTTCATAGACTGGGCTTTATTACCTTGCTCTTATGGTAGGACAGTAGCAAGAAGCTTATAGCGACTACTTTTTTGTAAGCCCTGGCTCGAAGCGAAGTGGGAACTAGCTTAGCACCCTCGATCCATGGAGTCATAAGAAAGAACGCATACTGGTGGAAGGGAGAACTCAATTGAGAAAAAAAGTATGTAGAACAAAGGAGAGAGAAAGAGGTGCTCATTATTATAGTGCGGGGAACTCATGGGGAGCTCGACGGTGGTTGGATCTAGCCGGTCTGCCGTGGTGACTCCTCTCTTATCTATGGGGGACTTAAGAAGATTAATTAGTGGGCTCACATCGATTTGCACTTTTTAATTAAGGGAAAGATATAACAACACAAGATAACTAACTTGATAGAGATTTCATCCGTGCATCTAGACCTAATATCTAGGCTATCTTTCAATGGTGCAGATGCTTGCCTATATTTCCTTTTAGTATTGTGGTTAGTTAACATTCTAATGTAGAAAAGTTTTGAAAGCACATACCCGGGGTCCAATCTAGGCCCGCTTTGTCTAGTGAAGTATGAGTGCATCGGCATACCGACCAGCCTCCGCTAAGGAATGGGATTGATCCATGGTTAGGCAAGCAGAAAAATCTCTTTTATGTATCTCACAGTGGGATCAGGCGCACCTTGCTTGTAAGTCAAAAGGGTCTTTCTCGAGTGGAGATACAAATGGGATCTGGTTGGCGAGATGGAGCCAGAAGAAGCATCGAACTTGCTCTTAATCTTGACTCTTGCTGGGACTATTTGTAAGGGCACATAAATAGAGATAAGCCGACCAATAAATCACACTAGCACACAAGTCTGACATGCCACTAGGAATATGGGTGGGAACAGGGACAGCGGTAAATAAAATAAAGGACCTATAAAAAAAGAATTAACTGAAAGAAAGCCCATCTTGAGAATCCCCGAGTAACTACTGCTGCTATTTTGACGCAGTGGAGGACTCCCCTGCTCCACGATAGAGCCTCGCGAGTTCAAAATAGAGGCTCCCATAGAGGAAGTCCGGGTTTAATGGTAAAGGAATACTCGCTAAAATCCCGCTGGGTCCCGGGTTGGACCGACAAGATGGCAGCAGGGATTCAGACAAACCCCCCCAAGGCAAGAATTTAAGTACACCGGCGTGGCGCGCCTGTGCCACACTTGCCAGATTGGGCTCATGCATTGCAGGTAACATGGGGGGAGTGTATGGTTGTGTCACCCCTCCCGAAACGGAACTACTGTCCGAAATAGTCGTACTTGTTAGTGTGGATGGCTCTTCATTCAAGTCGAACCCGGCGGCAGCATTAGCCACCATCGAAACACAAACAAGGAACCCCACTAAGAAGCCCAAACCTTCGAAGAATCGAACCAAGCTATCTACTGCTTTTAACCCTGTTTGCATAGGTTCGTGCACGGATTTACGCTCTATTATACCTGGCGCTTTCACTTCAACACGTCTTCGTTCGTGATCGCTGAGAGCTCCTTTCCCATCAATAGGTACTCCCAAGGCGTCGACCACACGGCCTAACATGGCCCTTCCCGCAGGAACATCCACAATAGATCCAGTGCGCTTGACAAGATCTCCTTCTTTTATAGCGGTGTCACTACCAAATACAACAATCCCCACACTTTCATTCTCCAAATTCAGTGCTATTCCTTTGACTCTGCTGGCGAATTCCACCATTTCACCTGCTTGAATCTCGTTCAATCCATACACACGTGCAATCCCATCTCCCACCGAGACTACACGCCCGATTTCATCCACTTTCAAATAAGTCTAAGAGTTGATTATTCTATTTACTAAGAGAGTAGTAAGTTCTGAAGCTCTTGGAGTGAATTCCATAATTAGAGACTTCTCCTTTCTTGTAAGACACATCCAGACGCGTACTTTTCTTTTTGAAACCTACACAAAACGTTATAAAAATACCCCTTCCTTAGACCACCCGCTGCTTCTTTAACCAGCTAGCTATAAGAAACTTTTCACAATCGAGTCAAATACTATGTAGTATAGTTTATATAACCCCGATACTTGTCTTTTGATCGCCCTAGCCTAACCATTGGTGAAGAAGAAAGTCCCAAGAGTTACTAGGATAGACCTGTGTAGACAATGAAAATAATCTGATGAAGATGACTTACGTCCCTCTAATAATCTTGGAATCTTCGCCACTGCGTGCAGTTTTTACTAATCGTAGTAGAGGAAAAGACGGTGTAGAAAGAGAGGGCGTCGAATGCTACTCAATCTCATTTCCAGTAGGCCTAGTTAGTTATCTTCTACTTTGGAAAAAGAAAATAAGAAGGTGAGTTCAAAAGTTGACCTCAGATGGATTGCCACCGCCGTGCGGAACCACATGAAAGAAAGGAGTGACCAAGTGTTGAAAAAGATCCTTTTTGTGAGAAGGGCCTGGTTCACAAGCGTGCCCCAGGGTATGCAGCAAGGAGGAAGCAAGCAAGATAAGTGGAGAGGCAAGATATCTCGATCTTCAAAGAAGACTTACTCATTCTTATACTTGAGTCTTGGATCATCGTAGGTCCTTCTTTCAGGCTGGGCTAGAGCTATCCAGTTTTTTATGGTTTACTATTCGCTCGATCGAGCTTTGTGCTTATTAAATCACTCTTTTTTCAAGCTTTCTTTCGTTATGTATAATTCCTTTCCTCTCTCTCTTTGATTTTCATCTTTACACTTCTTTGTAGAAAGAGAACCCATGAGCTTTTAGAATGGATTCCCTATCACTAAGCCTATTTTCTAATTGAAAATGAAATTGAATAATATCAGATATATCTAGTTGCCTTTGTTCAATTCTTTCTTTGTTAACTAACTAGGTTTTTGCTCCTAAAAACGGCTTTCTTGGTTATGTACGCAGCAATCCGCCTCATTTCAAGGAGCTCATGTTTCTAAAGCTTCTGTTCAAGAAAGACCAATTTCAAGAACTCATGCATATCAACTGATTCGCGTAGCCTGTCAGAGTCCACATAAATCTCGTTCAATGCTTCATTAACAGCAGCCACATTGTAGCTTTGAACCGCAACCATGTATGGTTTTGAAAGATGGTGGGTTCCAGCCGCCTTGCGCATGATATAAACAACACGGGTATGATCCACACGAAGTGAAAGCACGTGTAGCATGTCATTGATGAGATAAGGGTGCTCCTCCTGGAGGTAGAAATGCACCGCCTTGTAGTAAAGTTCGACATTCGCAACCTTTCCTTTCAAGCCACATTCTTGAACTGCATGTGGTCCCACGCATCAGGCGAGTAGTTCATTATGGTAGTGGCTGCGTTGTCAAACTCATCATATTGAATGTAGAGATAGGTGAGCTCCTTCCAGTGCTGTTGCTCATCACATACGCGGGGGATGTTGACACGGGTGTAGAAGATCTTGATGTGCTCCATAAGCTTCTCCAGGCGGTACCTGGCGTACAAGACACCAAGTTAGGTGAAAATTCCCTCTTTCTATTCCCTTGGCTAAGGGCTTCTCTTGTGCCGCATAAAGCTTCTCTCTCCTTGCCCAACCAGGCCATAATAAGATAAAGTGGAGGAAGTACTTTCTTTCTTTCTATAGTAGTTACTCTAGTAGTGTACGTGAAAGAAGAAAACCAAAAGAAGATCAGATGACTTACATAACATAATATGCCTTGCTTCAACGTTTCCATCCCTTGCTTGCCTATTTATTAGTTTCCATCCCTCGCTTACTTTGAGTTGACAGAAAAGAAAGATGAAGTGTATAAAGCAGAAGCACACAATTTCATATATTGTTGACTTTTGACTTCCAAGCGTTGTGAGTAGTTATTTCCTTTTCTCCAGGACAGGTAAGGGAGTAGCTTTATGACAGGAAAGCAAGGCCAGGGAAAGTGCAATTTATGGTGTACCCAGGCAGAAAATCCGTAGTTGCACTGAATAAATTGACAAGAAGAATTAATCAACTAATATAGAAGAAAAGAATAAAGGAAGAAGGCCTGCCCTTCCTTCCGCTACCAGAATCCAAGCAATACCTTTCTTTCTCATATACTAAATAGGAAAGTGCCGTAGTTTCACAATTCTTTATACAACGCTTGTTAGTTACGACAAAGTCTTGTGCAACTAGAATCAATCCCTTGTTGAGCTTGTTTGTTGCAAGAAAAGGCATGTTAGAATATAAAAGCAAGTTCTTTTGTTCTAAGCAGTTTTTCCTAAACGTTCAATCCCAAGTAAATAGTAGTTTGATTGCAACGTCTCGTAACGTAAGGCAACGCGCCCTTGATTTGGAGCCTATGAGTAATAACTTGATTCTGCTTTCTTCTTGGCAAAGTACTTTTTTCAGTAGTTGACTTAGGCAAGTGGTTTAGCCTCTTTCGAGTGTAGCGGGAGAGCAAATAGAGCAATAGCCCTCCTATTCGAGACATGGCCCTGTTCAAACTGTGATAAAAAAAGGAATGATGCAGGCAGGCCTTGTTTACCTTTCAAAGTAAGTAATAAGACGAAGACCCAATCTTTTAAGCCCTACCTTCCTCTCCTAGTAGTAGGCACCTTTCATCACATGTTAATACCAGCCCAGAGAGAAAACTCAAACTTATTTATATGGGAAAAAGCTTTCTGAGCATCGGCATGTAAATTCAAGATCCAAGTGCCAACGCTATTGTTCTTGAGAAATGCCTTTGATTTCAGTTCTGCTCAAAATATGTTTTTATCAGCTATCCACAATAATTTAAACTTATGCTCCCCCACGTAACTATATTAGTACTTTGAGGTGTAGTTTCAAAGTAGGCAAAGAAAGATTTGGAGTCTCAAAAGAAGTAGTTTATAAGGGCTTACTATAAGATAAGTTATTTCGGTTTTTATTCACTAAATTTGTTTGTTTAAAGTGCTCCCGCTCGAGAACGCTTTCCACCCGCAAATCAAGGTCTAAGTCAAGTCAAAAGTGAAAAAGAAAAGATCAGTCTAATGAACGAGCAAAAAAGCATAAAGAAACTGAAGCAAAGAAGCTCAAACTAAGCTTTAAGCCTTTATTTGATAATGGAACTTACATTACAAAAGAAAAGACACTCTCTTTTAGCTTAGACTAAGCCGATTCCTAGTGCTATAACTGAAATTTCCTCTCCGCTTATTAACGACTATGTACGTTGTTGACCTTGCCTTACACTTTACGTTCTAGTTTCAAGATGGGTAGAAGATGGGGCTCTACGTAGCAGATCCACTAGACTAGGAAGTAGGCATTGCTTACTTACTTTTTGATCCGTCTTCCTACTAGTGGCGAGTGGGGCGGTAAGGAGACGTCAGTAATGAACTGCCATTCATCAAGCTCTTCGGTCAGTGATTCTTTTAGTTCTTATTCGTTACGAATCTGCTCTTACTGTTAGCTCTCCTCTCTTACTGTTAGCTCTCCTGTGGTAGTGAAGTAAGCAGGTCACAAGTAAATCGGATTCCAATCTTCGTGAGTCAAGCGGGTACCACTCGTAGTATCTTTGATGTCGAGCGGAATATCTTTCCATATGCTTTGAATAGAACTAGAAAAAGGGACATTTCCACTCCATGCTTTGAATAGTATCGATGTGCCTGTGTTCTTTCCCTTCTGAGATAACGGTCCTGTCAAAAAGTGCTTTTGAATAAGAGTTATGACCAAGTCGACTGCTTTTCTTCTTTTTCCCCAGCAACAAAGTTCAGTTCCTTTCTCCTGTCCTCGCCCTAACCTATTGAACAAAACCTAGTGCTCAACCTTAGTCCTAGTAAAATCTTGCACTCACTCCCTTTATGACCAAGATAAGGAGCTTTTCATAGAGCGGTGAGGTCCACTCTTCCATCCTGATATAATAGGCAAAAGCCTCAGCTTTGTAGAAAAAAGGAAGAAAACTCAGCCCCGGAAAAACAATCCTTCGACCTTTTACAGCACCGAGCAGAAAAAGCTCATATAGATAGGTAAGGTGCAGCGCCTTCCATGGACTCCATTCACAAACGGCAAGGAAGTCCAAAGTTAGGCTTACAGACCCTACGACAATTGCTTTTCTTACGCAACTACATCTTGTCTTTGAAAACTACCATACAAGCTATTTACTTTACACATGCTAGTAAGTAGGCTGATGGTGGAGTCTTTATTTCCCCCTTTTGGTCTGTCTTTATTTAGCTTACCTTCCCACACCTCTCTTTACCCGCCGTGCCAAAGTTGAGCATTGTAGGGTTTTCTACCAAAAGGCAACCATCAGTCAAGCTGGCGGTAAAGCAAGGCGAAATAGAAGTTATGGCAGAAAGAGAAGCTTCTTTCCATGATGGAAGTGAAGACGTTATGATGGAAGTCCTGCTCAGTTCAGTACAGCTTGTCAGTAAGAGCTGCCACCCATAGCTTAGAGCTCTATTCCATAGCTTAGAGCTCTATTGGCCATGAATCGATTGAAGTAGTGCCATGGTCAATATGCCGTAGACTGATCTTATCCAGTAAGATGAGATAGATCCTCAGTCCATCCTAAAAAAGTCTCTTCCATATCGATAAAGAGGTTGCATCTAGGTAGAGAGAAAGAGTTATTCTCACAGACAGGAAAAGAGAAAGGAGGTCATATAGTGGAAGAAAGTTTAATCGTTTTATCTCATAAGTTTAGCTAGCTTAATCCGAGTACACAATCTTCGACGCATAGGCACGACATTGATTGTTTCAGCTGTCAACTTCTCTCTGAAATGGGAATCCACTTGCAAAAGCGGGACGATGACATGGAAAAAAGAGCCTGACCACTCAACTATCGAAGAAAGCAAATTGCTAATTACACGTCTTACGAAACCTCTCTGCCTTACGGAGTTGCCCGAAAAAATGCCAGTGTAATGACAAGCTACATATATATATATAAGAATATTATAAGTTGAAGAGAAATACTACTTCCGCAAGAAAAACTAGAGCTCTTGAAAGCGAGTGTTCGTAAGTGCGTTGAAGTAGAAAGTTGAAACAGAAAAAGTAAAAAAAACAACTGAAGAGAACGTCAGTGCGAAAGTTGAAACACAAAAGCTCATTACATGATGTAATAGTGTGCAGTATAAAGTGTGTTTTTTGAAAGAAAGTGAAACTAGAGAAAGTGTGTGCAAGATAAGCAGTGAAAGGTAATTTGACTCTCTCTTGCTTTGCTTTTGAGGTATCGGATCAGTAGAAATGCGAGTGTTCGTAAAAGCGAGAAATACTACTTCCCAGAAGAGCAAGTTTAATGAAAAAACTACAGTGAAAGGAAAAAGGAAATGAAGAGCGAGTATTCTTTTTCTCTTGAAACTCTTTTTTCTACGAAAGTGCTTTTTCTTATCTGACAATTAGACTCACTGCTGCTGAACACTCTGGTACGGGAGGAAGTTATAGCGCAAAAGACTGAAGGCAAGCATCGTCATCCTTATTTGCATAGGCATTATTCATACTGTCAAATGCAAAAGGTACCCGAGGTGCCCAAAGAAGCAAAGCTTAAAATTTATACAGGAAGAAACCTCAGAAGAAAAGAGTCTCCATTACCTCAATTACAGCACGAAGTAGATATCAGGCTTATTGCTAGGAAAGCCCGGTATCTTACTACATGCATAGTTGGCAGAGACTTAGAGGTAGGGTCACACCTCATACACTGGAAAAAGCAAATAGAGAGACCTGAACAAGCTGACAACCACTCCAAACCTGAAGAGCAAGCGAGTGTAACTACAGAAGTGTGCAGTCTAACCTGAATAGAAAAAAAACTACAGTTGCGTCGAAAAGCAAGTTACATGAAAAGCTAGGAAAACTATAGAAAGAAAAAGTACAGCTATAACAACTGCTTTTGTGCAAGTGAAAGAGCAGTGTTCAGTTTAACAAAACTAGCTCGAACAATTGTCGATAATAACTACAGCTCTTTTGTGCCCAGTGTCGTATTCTTTATTTCTTTTGTTCTGAAAAGAAAGTGAAACTCCTCGTTATCTTCTTTCTTTGTGTAATATCTTTATACTCTCTTTCTTTTGTTTAAATGTGTGCAGTAGTTGGTGTGAAAAAAGGCTTTCTTCTTTTATCCTAATCTGGGGCGGATAAAGCGCGGTTGGTAGTGGGCGGTAATGCCAATCGCAATTTTAAAGCAAAGAGTCTTACTCTTGATCAATTGAAGGGATCATGCTACAAGGTTTATTTCGTGTATTTTATTTACATCGTGTATTGTATGGGTCTGCAGGTGGGTAGTCCGAAAAGAGGTTCATTCCTTTAAGGCTTACTGTGTAAATTAGTTTCTTACAAAGCAATGGTTCTATAGGAAAATCCTCCTTTCAAGAAGAGCTAATAAGGTATCATACCGGAATGGAATCATTGTGTGTAAACCAGTCAGTCTATGGGTGTCTGCTTGCAAAGCTCTCTATCGAGCATGTTGAATGGCAACTTTTACAGCTCACTCAATAAGAATAGGTTGAATATTATTAATACTTTCTAGTTCTCCAGATTTTACACTAACATAATAAGAATTCGCAGAAGATAGTACTTTATTTACAATAGTAACATCAGTACTATTTCCACAAGAAAGATGTTGTTTAGCAATTAAATGAGGATTACTTTCTGTGTTATTCAGGATCTGACAACGAAAAAGAACATTTGGGCCGGTAAATGTTGACAATCTTAGCCAACATGCTTGATTAAACAAAAGCACCTCAATTTGGAAATTGGAAAAAGGTAAAGCAAGGGACGAGATAAGGCTGCTGGTAAGACTTCGCGTTCTCAAAGGGAAGGGCAAAGGTGGCGATTGCTGCGAGACAACGTGCTGTCGAAACTATTGTTGAGCAGAATGCTTTGCTTATTGAGAAAAATAACATCTTCCTTCACTTCAAAAACAACAAGCTCGTACAGACGTGTTCAATGGGTGGGGTATCCACTCACAGCACAAGATACCGCAAGAGATTGTGAAATCACTTGATCCAGAGTGAAGCATAGAGGATTATCTTTATTTATATAAGAGAAGTTTTGAGAAATTTATCTACAACGAAGGGAACTTTTCTATTTCCTTATTTATTCAATCATGCAAGAACTACAACTCTTACTATTTCCATTTGCTATTCTTCCTATTCCCATAAGGTTTGTTTCGGCATACAAGAAATGGAGTTGGTATAATTCACTAGTTCCTTACAAAGAGAAGGTTTTAACTGACCATAGAGTTGGAAATGAAAGCACCACTCTTTTAAAGATCGGGACATCCCCGCCTCTTCGATTTGAAGTATATTCTCACAACCTGGAGCCCCCTTTTTTTGTGCACAATTATCCACACTTATATATGGAGGGCCGCGCCCGCTGTTACTTGAATAAAGCCAAGTCTCCCTGGGTGCGGAAGTGGTATCATGGAATTTCTAGGTGCTAAGCGCTCGAGCGCGTAAGAAAGACTTTATAAGTCTATTCATTTTGTTTGATGTTTGACTATCAAAGGAGAATACCGGCTCGCTATCCGTCTAAAGGCAAGTATACCAGGTATGGGTATAGTGGGTATCATCCAGCGCAACTACTAACTAGTATTAGTGGCCCTATCATTAAGCCCTGCTAACCCCGAAGAGCCAAAGACTCATCACGAAGCAAAGGTCTATGAGCTATCTCAGCTCAAGATGTATGACTCCGCCATAGCAAGCCTTTTCTTTCAAGGGTAGGAATTTGGCGCGTTACGATAGGATCGCAAAGCCACGGGGAAAACGGGATTCGAACCCGGCGTGACAGACCAGCACTCTAACCACCTGAGCTCTATCCCCTAAGTGTTTGAGTTTAAGAAAGCCAGCTCGGAATTGAATCAGTCAAAAGAAAAGATTCGAAAAGAACAGAACAGCCTCGTATACCAATACCAGCATCTCAACATATATCATCTCTATTGTTTCATGATAAATGAAAGTGATCTCATCTAATCTCAATTGTATCACGTTAATAACATCAGCTTATCCCTGTGCATCTAAATCGTCATAAGCATCTCCTTCCTTGAGCATTTCTCTTAAGCATTTGTCTTAAGTGTAAATAAGATTTGTGAGTCTAGTGGAGTGTTAGTATGATAAGTATAAAGGTTTTGTTCTCTGTAGTTTATGGGGAAGTGGGATGTGTCAATTCGAATTCACTGAATTGACAAGGAGTAGTCAAAGAGAAAGCAAAGTTGGGTTCCAGACCCGGTACATCACCACTGATTTGGTTATTTGAGAGGTCCAAAGTGCTAATTCGAGACTGGTACCGAAGAAAAGAAGGAAGCTTTGGTTGATTGCAGGCTACCAGTTGGAGAGTGCTTATGCGAGGAAAAGAGGCGTACCAAGATTCGTCGCCACTGGTACCATCTATTACTGACTATTCTTCGACAAATCAAAATTGGTGAGATTCTTCACGTGCCAGAGAGAACCCAAATGCAGCATACCAGTGAACTTCTTTGATGCAAGATTCAGCTGTGAGATATTAAAGAAGGAACTCGGTACTGGTCCTTTCAGATTGTTGAAACTGAAAGCAACCGTTTGTAAAAGAGGTTACCCCTTTTAGAACTCGTTGAGAAATCCCGACCGAGAATTGATTCTTCGAAAGAAGCAAGAATTGAAGAGAAGGAAAAGAAAAGAGAGAAGTTGGTATTGTACCTAGTTGTACCTCAAATCAAATCTTGAAAGAGAAACTAGACTCGTGTAACTTGCATAGGGTATTGAAGCAGTGAAATTATGATGATTAAAGACAAATTCTTAAATTCTTGGCCAATGGTGGAATGGAGGGATCTTACCGGTGAATCTGTTCCATGAAATGTCTAAGTGAGAGGGCCTTACAAGATTTTGAAAAGAATCCGGAATTTCTCCATAGAAGCTACAGTTAGAAATGTCAAATCTTGACAATTTTGGAATATTACTGATCGATCGAATTCGGAATTTGACCAGAGAAGTTTGTGGTTTTTCGAACCAAGCTTTGTACTTTTTCAAGAGCTGTCCTGTTCAAACTCTGGCAATTGACCTGACAGCATTGGATTATCTGACAAATAAATCACAACACGATTTTGCAGCTGGAATATTTTCTCTGGGAATTTACCTTTAATCAAACATGAACTCAACCGAAGCACCGATAGAGATGATAAATTGGCGAAGAATTCTGGCACAAAAGAAAGCCATAAGAACGTATAGGCCGATTCCAGGATATAAAGAAAAAAGTCCTTTCGGAGGTTGAAGAGACCGAGGACCTGAAAAAGATTGAGTTGATTGTAAACAAACAGATAAAAGACGAGCTGGATGTGTATGCACACGAAGTAAGCCTTGCTTCTGCAAAGCGTATAAATGGACTGAGGGCTGTATTTGGAGAAGTAAGCTTTCCTCTTGAAATTTTAGGTACTTCCACTCTCATAATTATTGAAGTAGGATAACTTCATTGTTTGGCCGCAGTTTGTACCAGTTCATAGTTGTGATCAGTATCATACTCCCGGTAATATACCATTGTCCTATCGGCGGGAAAGGTATCAAACTTAAGAAAAACAGAGCACACGCACACAAAAGTCGAAGAAAAAGATGGTGAAAAAGATGCAGATGCTCAGATCTTTGCTTGGAAGAAAAAAATTGCTAAAAAAAAATATTATTTTCAGTGATTCTAATTTGGTTTTTCCATTTTGTCTCCAATTGGAACAGATATACCCTGATCCAATTAGAGTTGTTTCCATTGGCCAAAAAGTAGATTATCTACTCAGCGACCCAGAGAACAAAGAATGGCTCTCCATATCAACAGAGTTTTGTGGAGGTACATATGCTTAGAAAATCATCTTTCTTCCTCTTCCTGGCTCGTAACCTTAGTAGTTACTCGCTGGTGCCTCATCTTTTTTTAGTTATTTCCATCTATATAAAAATATACATGTACCAGGGACTCATATCTCCAACACAAGAGAGGCCAAGGCATTTGCACTTTGACAAATTATAGGGGGCCCTGCTGTCTGCCTTGAGCATTTAATTTGTATGTTGGTTGTGGTGTTGTATTACTGGAAGTTGCATTTAATGCTTTTTTCAAGCTACGCCCTTGCTTGATTAAACTACAATGTTCCTACTTATTTATGCTAATTAATTATTAATATATCATTCACTGTATCAGGTCTCATGCAACTATCTTCTCCGCTTCTATCTCGCTTGGTATGTTCAAAGCAGGATCAATTATCTCCATAACTCTCTCCAGCCCGCCCAGTTGAAAGAGAGTTTTCCACAAATTGCTGAAGTGTTAAGTTGTTTTCTATTGTACCTGTCGGACTTCTCTTTCTCTTGGTGAACAATTCCATCATTAGAACTCCAAAACTGAATACATCCACCTTTGTTGCCACATTTTGCATGTACGCGAACTCTTCAATTACAAAAAGAGAAAATAGTCTCAAAACAAAGATAAAAAAAGAGGGCATTACAACAATAAATCAAATATGGACTTGCTTTGCATATATCTAATAAAAACAATGATACAAGTATGTGGTACTTTCTGTAAAAAAGATTTAAAAAGTGCAAATTTGGTGGAATTAGTTGTTTATACACACCTTTTATCTTCTTGAAGTGTGTAAACCTATGTGAACAGTTAGAACATTTAGCTAAGTACCTTGCCGGGCAGGCATAGACTAAATAAGCTTGTGATTCCGCTGAACTCACCTTAGTAGAACTAGAAATTATGTATAATGGAAAGAGTGTGAAACATGCATATAGTATTACCTGGTGCAATGTACTCAATGGTGCCTTGAAAAGCTGAAGAAGCAGATTGGCTGACCACATCTGACAAGTGGACGCCCAGCATAAGTGCGGTACCAAAAAAACTCACGTGTACCTCCCAATCTCGATCAATAAGCACATTTGAGGGTTTCAAATCGCAGTGCACTATTGGGAAATCATACCAAAAATGTAAATACACCAACCCTTTTGCAACTTAAATGCAAACCTCATAAATTGAGCTCCATTTTGCTCTATTGGCACCATCAGAATAGATCATATTTTCCATGAACTCTAGCACTAGAGCTTTGATCTTACCAGTCTCCCATGCGTACCCAATCACCTTTACAAGGTTCTTATGCCTAAGCCGGCTCAAAGTGGATAACTCAGGAAGCATTTAGAGGATTTGCTCCTCGTTCGCTTCCTTTGCGAATCTTACCACTCTGCTTACCCTCTATTGAGTCTAGGAATAGAAAGAAGCAGATATGACTTCAAAAACGTTGTTCCTTCGATCAGTGCCGCATCCGCTCCTTTCTTCTGTTCCAACCAAGGGAAGTTCGAACTTCCTTCACGAAGTGTAGCTGGCTGGACCAGCCAACCCGGATTTCACAGATATACGTGTCTTATTTCCGGCCTTGAGACGAAGAAGATAATTTCATAGCCAGTGGAATGGTTTTTGCTTTTATACCTTTGCATACTTGACTGAAATGTATATTTTGACTTCTACCCATCAAATATAATAAATACGCATATTCTTCACAAGCCTACGTTACTTAACCATACTTTGCTTACCTTGAATACCTTACCTTGACATGCATGCTTATAAATATCTCGCATATTTCTATCAGCTATTCCTATGCCTATACTCGTTATTTCCAGTAGCTTGCATCTCTTGGCTATTCCTATTTTACTTGACTTCTCTCTCCAACTGGCTAGCCCATTGCTTTCGACTTCCTCTAGCTCTTAAGATAGACTCCCCTACGCCGGGACTTGCTTTTGAACAATCTTCCTATCGACCCTGAAAGGTAAGTGGAACGAGCGAGCGGAAGCATGACTTGCCTCTTTTTCTTTCTGCAATTTGATCTGTCTTTTTCCTTTGTTGACTATCAGGCTTTTACAGCATGTCAACTGTGGGTAGGTACTATTGCTCCTCTGCGTTTCGGAGCTTGTCTTGCTCTTGCTTTCACTCTTTATGAGGGATGGGTATTTCGGCGAACTCAATGGCTGATAGAGTCTTCTTGCCTTTGCTGCCTTAGGTTGGTATTCCATATGTTGCCGATCGCTTCGTCCTTGTGTCGTTCATTGGTTCCTTCGGACCTATATTCTTATTCCATTTGTTCGGTTGGCTGGCCTCTTTGCTTTGGTAGACAAGCGAAGCATACTTAGTTGTCATAAAAAGTATGATTCCCTTGAAACGATATTACTTGATCAGAAAATCTAATACAAAAGAAAGCGGAGTTGTGTTCTTCCTCCTTGCCTATGGTTATTCAACGCGATCAATTCCAACGTTTTCTTATGACCTTGCTGAGATCCGATATCCGCTCGCTTTACTTCCCGTTGTGCTTTTGGCATCTGACACGACGAGTAGGTTCACTTCCTGTGTCTGCCCACGGTGTCAAAGTGTGAGTAAGGTGTGGGAAGATGCTTAACAAAGGTAAGTCCTGGCTGGGAGAACCTAATCTATCTCGAACCGCTCTAATATTCATCAAAGACACAGCCAAGTAGTGTCCGAAGCTCCTGGAAGGAAAGTGGAACAAACAAAGTAAAATAGCCCTCCTTCATCCTGAGCCAACAGCTATGTGGGTGGGTTGGAACAATGGTCGTTCCTACCTTCCCATATAAGTCCTTCCGCTATATTTTGACCAAATTAGTCAATACTAACACACGGGTTGAAGCCCTCATTACATGTCCTAATAGCAGTTACATAGATTTGATTCGTTAACAGTGCAATATGAAAAACATCCATGGAAAACCTAATTACATACATGACGCCAAGATGTCAACCAATTTACTGTTGTTGTCTGTAGCCTTTCATTCTTTGCACAGCAGTATCCAGGTATGGCATTTTTACCGGGGTTTCATGCAATTGTTGGGCAGTACCAATCCGGTTAGATAAATTCTTTTTTAAGCTAAGCCCTGAGTGCATTGGATATTGCTATACCTGAGTAGCAACTGACTCGTAAGCTAATGAGGTGCGATGTATATGCTGGCATGACTTTTTTGAGTGCAATCACTGATGTAGAATATGCAATGGAGTACTTTTTCCAGGTGATGCATACTTAGTACCTAAAAGCCTCTACTTGTATTGGTTAGTGAGGTTTCCATCTATTCATAACTTGATGACTTTCTTTAGTCAACGAAGTAGGTTGGTTAGCTTCTAGGTTGAATAAAGCTGGTATAAATCTCATGATTTCAACACTGTTCAATTTTATTGACAGTCTGAGGGAGGAAGTAGATACTCCTTTAGAGAATCGTGCTCTTCATAAGCAACAAATGATCACCCAGAAGAAAGATCGTGCTACATTAGCCAATTTATTCCAGTATTCTTATGCTGCTGATTCTTTATTCTTTGTCGCTTCATTATTGCTTTAGAGCTCCGCAGGAACACTAGCTCAGATTTACTCTTTATGCTTAACGGATCTTCTTCATACTATTCAATTCATCCAGAGTGTGCTTATAATTTGTCTTTTATGGGAAGCTCTTAAATCTTATTCGTTATCTTTTAGTTCTAAATAATCCCAGTTGAACATCACACACATGTGTTATCCAGTTTTTCCTTACAAATCTGATCTTTTACAAAGCTTAGAGCCCAGTGAGTGCTCTATATACTAAATATTTGGATGGACTTTCCAAAGCACTTATTACAGCCTACACTTATTATGCTGATAGTGTTCTTTCTGGGAAGCTATTATCACATCTTTTCGCGTGAGCTCTTCAAACAATCTCAGGTTGCATTTTTTAGTGCTCTGGGGTGAGACCTTCTAGAAGACATTTACTGAGTGGGGTGAGACCTTCTAGAAGACATTTACTGAGATAGATGTCAGCCACCCAGTCGTAAAAATCTCTCGTTGATAGCTAGCCAAATTCCAGAACTCAGAATCTAATCCAGAATAATTTTGAGATTAGAAGTTGCTATCATAGTCATTGCAATGAGTGGAGTACAGCGAAGAAGCGTGTGAATGGAAGCTAATTAGTCGACCTTGTCAAAGGAATGAGTGAGTGGAGCCAAGTGTATGAAATAAGATAGATAAAAGAGCTAATACTGGGCAAGTAAGTAAACACCCTGCCGGTTTTATTTTGAGGATCTGGTGCAGGGCACTAAGCATTAGATCTTTTACTAGAGAAATCTGGGGTTGGAAAAGGTGGGTAAGTCTATAGCCAGACGACTCGTGAAGAGATAAACCAACAATGAGGAGTCTCGTCTTTCTCTATATAGGTTTGGTGAGCAAGCTACTGAGCTCCAACCATGGAGTGCTGCAGCATTATACCCTAGATAATCTTACAAGTCATTCAATGTTGATGCCATATGCAACCTAGCCGAGAAGTTTGACCAACTATTAGTGGGACTACGGCTGGCTCTTTCTCCGCAACCTCATTCCCCTTTCCCAACTGTGGATGCCAAGATGCTATTGTGGATGGGCAATTGTGCACGGAGACTGCGAAGTGAGTCTATATGTTGTTTTGGACTGACTTCCGGAACAGAGAGCCAAGGAGTTCGGAGTTCTCATTCCTGCAGAGACTTTGCCAACCGCTCACTACATGCGAAGTACCCAACTCAGAATAAATCCCCACTCTAGCCGCACCAGACCCAATAGAGCTGCGAATTGCATGAACCCTAGGAAGGGAGATTGCAAAGTTCTCGTGGCAGCAAGCAATCCTATTTCTATTTCTTCTTATGAAAAGTGCTACCTTTTCTTTAAAAGCCAAGAATGGAACACCCACCCCGCTTTTTCGCATAGAAATAATGGACCTGCGCCTAGACCACACATACCATCCATCTTTAGAGTTAAAGACTTTAATCTATAGATTCAATTGAAAAAGTAATTGCCAAATCGTTGTAGTCAGTCAGATAGTAAAATAGGTAAAGATAGGCATGCAAGCAAAGGGTGCCCGCGTTGAGAAAAGAGGAGATGTTCACTAAACCTCAACCAAATCCAGATGTGGCTTCACCTATTTAAAAAGAAATGGGGCCAGTGAAGCATGAAACTCTAGAGCTGAGACACCAAACAAGCATTAGGCAAATTCCATGAGCCAGGACATTGGCTAGCTCTATGAAAACCTCAAGTGAAAGAAGCCCACATACCCGCTCTTCTTTCCCCACCAACCTTACCTAGTACCTAGAGAAGGAAGGCAGGCCTCGTACTATCTATTAGACAATGTACGCTTTGAATGCTTATTCTCTTTCAAAAACCATTCTTTAGCTGACTTTTACTACTATCGAGAAATATGGATCCATATATGATATGAAATGAACCCAAGATCAAAGATAAGCTCAAGCTACAGATCGGGTACATAGTGGCTTACTTTTTACTTCAACTGAACATATGATGGAGACTGCAAGGCAATGGCTAAGTCAAAGAGAAGATCTTGATCTATTTATTGCAAAAGACACAGAAGAGTTCTGACTTTTAATCAAAGCACTAAAAAGGAAAAAAAGAAGATGCCGCTTCAAGGAGTTCAACCAAAGAAGGACTGCGTACATTTCGCCCAGAATAGAGTGAAGTCAAAGACTCAAGAGCATCTTCAAAAGAGATCAGTATCCTACGCAATCAAAGAGGAGGGATGCCATCACTGCTTCAGTCAAATCAGAGTCTTCTTTCTTCAAGTGGAGGAGGACATTTAGTGACTTTCATTACTTTCATGGATGGGAAGAAGAGTTCCTCGTCGGCATTGCCTGGTAATAAGACCCACCAATAGAAGAAGAAGTAGATAGGGTTATGCCACTACTAGACCTGCAAGACTCGCTTTGGCTTACTCCACTGAAAGGAGAACGTTAGGTTGTCCGACAAAGAAAGAAAAGCTTCCACCGCTTCTTTGTGGTCACTCAAAAGGAGAGAGGTACAGGGAGAATGAGAGTTGGGTAAGCAGTGGATTATGTTAAAAACACTATAGAGAATGTCATCGCAGTAGAGTGGGCCGACTCTACGATAGCAAGGGAAGGATGAGATGGCAAGGGTGATACAATCAAGAGAGTTCTATATGCTAAGTAGGCACCGAGAGGAAATGGAAGACAAAAGCAGCAGTGAAATGAAATATGTAATGAAATAAGGCCGCCAGGTTGAAGTTGGACTCTTCTTTATTCCTCATGTCGTTGTAGATCTTCTCTTTTTCTAATTAACTCTACATTAGAAGCACAATTAGTGGCGGATACAAAAGCTCGACACCCTTAGTTATTGATCTTGCACGCCCGGCTACACCTTTTACTTACTTGAGTCTTTTTTTAAGAAGAGGGATCATTTCCACCAACTGCTTAGAAGCTTTCTTCCTTTGCAACACAATCTTGATCCGAAGAAGAATATATGCCGAGTAAGCACTTTGACAGGTTTACACTAAGCCGACCTCTCCGAAAGGGCCAGTATATCATCGAAGCAAACTCTATAGCCGCCTTCATTCTTGCTTCCGTCTATAAAACTTCAATCTCTTGATCTTGTGCCTCGGTAATTCCTTAAGAAAGCTTAGCACTTGATTTGCAGAACTTGATATGGGGGATTGGTGTCTTTTTTTACCTTATGTCAGATAAAATCCGTACGTAGTTATGGGCATTCATATCTAGCTTAACCTATGGTGGTTATTGAATTCGCCGGATATGAACCACAATAAAGTTCTCGCTAGCCATAAGCGGAATGAGTTTCTTTATATGGACCGAACGAAGCCTTTAAGGGCAGCTTACTATGATCAATAGTTAGACCCCGAACCTATTCCCAGTTTCCTTTTTCCCATGGTATCCCATTGGTACGGTCCTTCATAGGCAGGAGAAGTACAAGAAGATGCAAGCTCATAAACGAGACGGTAGGATGGCGCTAATGCCAAGTTAGCATTTTACTTCGGCTAATGGAAAGTGGAACTTCTAAATCGCTTCTTAAGAAAGAGATAGCATAGTAGAGCTTCCCCCTCCAACGAATGGTAATGGTTCGTTCTTTGCCAAGTCAATCCCCAGGTCAACTTTATAGGGGTAAATAAGGGAAATGAACAGTTTCATTCCGCGACTTGCAGCCTTTGACTTTAGGGAAAATGGCAAGTAGGACGTTTTTCCCTTTATTACTTTTTGAGAAAAAACTGCTATTGAATTCACAGCTAGTCTTTCTCTTGTAAACGACTCCGCTGCAAGAAAGAGGAGTAAGCGGCGCTCTTTTCAATATCCGGTGTGTTCGTAGCGTAGGAGCTCTAAGCCTATCTGCTGGTGAATAACCGGTGTGAGAGTTAGAAAAGAAAGCGTTCTTAATGCCTAACCGCTCTTTGATAGATGAACTGATTGCTCTAAGACTGCTTCACAGATAAGGCAAGGAAAGAAGGATAGCGAAAGAGCTTCAGTAGCGGTAGGAAAAAAAGTCACTAGAGCTTAAACGAAAGAGCGGAAACCAAAGAGCGGCAAACAAGTAACCGTAATCTTAAGCAAAGCAGCTCGACCTACTATGATAGACATACAAGAATGATGTCAAAAAGTTCTCTTTTACTTGCTGAGCTGCTATCGCAAACAGCAAAGAAGTAAGTAGTTTGCCAAGGGATGAGAAAGAAGAAGGTGCTTAGGTCTTCAAGCTGCAAGTATAATAAACATTGCTTTCCCAGGTCTTTGACATCTAAAATGGAATCACTTTGACATGAGGCACGAAGTGTTGATGGATCCGTTTTCTATTAAGAAGAAGTTGGAGGCTACTAGTCGGGCAATAAAAGAACCTGTGCTCTCCACGTCCCAGTATCTGTCATCCCAATATCGGCGCCTCAATAAGTGTGCCCTCTCTGGCTCGCTCCAGTTCACAATGGAATATGCCCGCTACGCCCTAGATAACTAAGGCCGAAGGACAAAGCAAATCAGTATTTCTTTATAAACGTCAGTAGCAATAGACTTGAGTGCTTTTACTCTTCTTTCAAAGGATTACCCGGAAGTGAGCCGAGTAAAGGCAGTTCAGCTTCGACCTTCTTCGGGTGCCATGGCTTGCGCAGAGAAAGGATCATTTAATTTAGAAATACTTGACTCAAAGGAAAAGTCAAAAGGTAAGGAGATTGAGGTTGCCAATCCTACTTTTTTAGTATGTTGGTAAGGTCCGGTCATCCGCTTCAGTGCTTGCTCTTCTAATTAGTGCTTGGTCTTCACTCTATGTTATTAGAGGAGTTGTTTGACAGTGCAAATCCAAATATGAGAAGCAATGAGGAAAAGTGCAAATGAGATCAGTGGACAATTCGAAGACTGGCGCTATCGATACTTACTTATGAGATATCAATTGCTAGAGCGCTACTTAATTCTTATTCACTACTCCTGCTTTTTTGAAAAGGAGCCTAAACGCAGATGGTATTGACTGCGCCCCTACTTCAAAAAAGAAGAGCACTCCCTTCATAAGGCACTAAAGAAGTCGACTTTCCAAACTGAGGCGCGCAGCGGTAGGGCGGAACCCCTAGCAAAAATTGTTTGATACAAGCAAGTCGAGTACTATAAAGATGCACTAGCCTTTTTCATCTGAAGAGAAGGAAACACTCTGATGCATGAGAGCTTGTCTGCTTCATAGATGTGGCCGAAGTTGAAGGAAAGGCATGAGTAATGATGTGTCCCCATGAGGCGGCAGAAATGGTTGAAGAAGGTGGAAGCTCTGATATTCTGGAAAGTTATAGCCCCCTTGTAGAGATTGAATCGAATTGCACCGGCGCAGATGCATGAAAAAATTTGGTGTTATTCTCCCTCCCCTATCAACATCCAATTTCTCTTGGCTCGCTCTTTCCAGAATTACTCTTAGAATTCAAAGACCTGGGTTCACCTTTGTCTGAGTAATGATTAAAAGGTTATCTATCTCCTCCTGATTAAGTGGTCTCATTTCACTCTGGCGGTCCATCCAGGCTAAGCATTGCTTACCGATTTGGAGCTGGAAAGTTCTGAAACAAACTTTTGGCCCAGGCAGCGCTCACGAAGTGAGAAAGATTTGGAGTGAAGGGGGGGGGTGGGTCCGTGGCAGTAGCTGACTCAGACCAGGCATTCTCTATCAGTGAGTGAAGTCAAATGAGAGTAGTTTATATGTTATGTTTGTTAGGTTGCACTTTTTTATTTGTTGCTGCAGTAAGGTAGTCCTCTTTTTGAATTTCACATCCTTAAAGAAGGAGTCTATTAGAAACCTATATCACTTTTTCTTGAATGATTGTAGTTCGATGCGTATGAAAAAATAGGTATAGCATCTTGGCTAACTAACGAAATAGTTAATTAACCTTTTTCTCTTTTGCAGGATAAGCTTTTGGCAAGCAAGAATCGTACTTCAGTCTCACTTGCGAAGAAATGGAAAACTACCTTCCAGAGATAGATAGACCTCTTCTCCGAGTTTGAAAGAAAGACGGAAAGGATAAGAAGAAAGGGTTTATGCCGGGGTATATTGAATAGGTCAAGACAGGTATGAAAAACAAGGTAAGCTGCTTTTTTGGTCACACTCGACGAACTAAAAAAACTCCTAACTTGGCTCCCCTTACCACCCGATCCGACCCACCTGGCATCCGAAGCCCCCTTTCAAGATAGGGAAAACATTCTTGGCAACTCCTCAGAAGACTAAGCAACTAAGAAATCAAAGAAAAGCACCAGAACTCTCAAGAAATCTATCTACTATGGCAGAGCATACTCTCATGCATGTGTTAGGGCATATGAGATAGTGCGCTAGAAGCTGGCTGAAGATTCAATAAATGAGGAGATAGATAACGATTCATCAGAAAGAGCTTGAATACTATATATTTATATAACTCTAATAGCTTTTGTTTGAAATAGCTTTTGTATTAATGAGAAATGGTCAGCTGTACGAGTTGGTAGTTTACTTGGGTAAAAGAAAAAGAATGATATTCCGGGACTCTTTGAAGCTTCTTCCAGGCAGCTTAGACAGTCTAGCATCAAGTCTATGCCCTGAACTTGGTAAAAAGGGGGAAATGGATCATAGTACCGTCAGTCTCCATAATCTTGGTGAAAGGAAGGATGAATTGGTTACCTATATGAAGCAAGATATCCGGTTACTTGTCGGAATAATGCTAAAAGCACAAGATATTTACTGGAGTCTATACAGGGTGGACGTAGTTGACAAGATAACATTGTCATCATTAGCATTATCTATCTTTCGAAAGAATTTTTCTTGCCCGACACCCATTGCTATTTCAACAGGTAATGAAGAGACTTTTGTTCGCAGGGGATACTACGGAGGACATGTGGATGTCTATAAACCAAGAGGAGTAAATCTATACTATTATGATGTGAACTCTTTGTATCCATATGTAATGAAAACCTTCTCAATGCCAATCGGCAAGCCTATCTGGTCTCCTGATTTACATGAATCTAATATAGATGATTTGTTTGGTTTTATCGAAGCTTATGTGATATGTCCTGAACATATCAAGAATCCTGTCTTGCCTTCTCGAGATGAAAAAGGTACACTTATCTTTCCTACTGGTAAATTTATGGGCGTTTATTATAGCGAGGAGCTCAAGTATGCTAAATCCATCGGATACACTGTAATCCCTCTAAAAGGTTACCTATATGAAAAAGGTGAGGGACCATTTTCTTCCTTTGTTACAGAACTCTATGGTAACAGATTGAATGCTAAGAAAGAAGGTAACACAGGTTTAGCTTATGTTTATAAAATCTTGATGAACGCACTTTATGGTAGGTTTGGTATCAACCCGAGGTGCACTATTACTGAGATCTGCAATTATGAGGAATACAAACGTTTTTTTAAGATGGAAGGATTTCAGCATGCAGAGCCTTTGAGTGATGACTTATTCATTTGTAGCTACATCATATGTACTCATAATCAATATCCTAAAAGAAAGGCTGCTGTACAAATAGCTGCTGCGATTACAGCCTGTGCTAGGGTCTATATGCATCCATTTATCAGTAGAGAGGATTGCTACTATACGGATACGGACTCACTTGTTCTTAGTCAGCCACTCCCTGAGGAAATGATTTCAAAAGAAGAGTTGGGTAAGTATAAAATGGAATATAGAGTGAAGGAAGCTATCTTCAACGCTCCGAAAAGTTATTGGTTGAATGTTGACCAACAACATGAAGTCTTGGTACACAAGGGGGCTCTTAAGAGTCATGTTTCCAAAGAATGGTTTATTTCACAATATGAAAATCCTTCTCTAACTCAAAAGGTTGAGGTTACAAACCCCTTCAAGGTGAACTTGAAAACTTTTACAGTACTTAAGCAACAATCATCATTTACACTTGCTTTTCCAGATTCTAACAAAAGAATCAGAGTTAATGATACACAAGGCAATTGGGTCGATACGAAACCTTTTAATCTCGATACTGTCCCAGGAATAGAAGATTCTATACAAATACTAATAAATGCATTATTAGAGAAAATCGAAGATCAACAGTGCTCTTATAAAGAGAATCAAAGACCTGCTCCACAGTGCTCTGATAAAGAGAATCAAAGACCTGCTCCACTGAGCTCTGATAAAGAGAAAGAACAAAGAGAGCTGAAGAATAAACTCCTTAAAAGGGGAAGAGTTAAAAAACCACCTAACTAAGCACGCTGTGAAAGATTCCACCGATAAGGAAGAAGCATTCATCAACCTTTGCGTCTTTTATTCACCAAAAGGATGCTTCTATAGCATTTTATGCTTTTTTTATATTGCACTCCTTTGTGGTATACCTTTTTGTACTCTTTTCACCATTCCTTTATAGCACCAGTTACTTATGAACACCTATTGACGACTTGGTGAAGCTTTTCAGACTCTTGCTATTACTTGACATCTTATCAATTGTTTGATCATTCAGAATTTCTTCCTCCGGGCCACCCTTAATGATCTTTTCGAACGATATACTCGCAAAACAACAAATGGTATTTTCATAAGCTACGCTAATGTTCATCAAAAAGATCTCGCTACTGCTAGAACTAGAAGATGTTAAATTTAGACAATCCCATTAGAGTGCTTTAGAGTGGGGTTAGACATATAAAGTTTCCTTAGTGTTTCAACGCTGCCGAGAGGTTCAAGATCCATGACGCACTGGATACGCTGTTCAATTACTACTACATCTACTGTTATGCTATAGTATTTCTATGGGCTTCTTCACAACACTAACAGTCATCAGCATTCTTGTTTTTATAGCGCTTTAGATGCTTCTGCCCGTAGTTGTAGCTGTAATGCTCTAATACCTAAGTAACAAGCTTCTTCTTATAGCTCTTATTATTTATACCATCTATGGTTCTATGCTGCATATGCGGGTTTGCTAAAACCATTTTTCTAGCTGGAAATAGCCAAATTCCAAGGATAAGGTCAAGGATAAGGGAATCTGATTTATGATGCATGCCTGGTGCTATTGTGATACATGTGATACAACCCAGATTACTTTTATTTATTTACTGATGAGTGTTCATCAATGGAGAGAGATCCTACTCAAACCCTACTCAGTACAGGTTTAGGGATGCAAACTTTTTCACACTCAAACACAGACCACGACTTCTTTCAAATGAGCTTAGGCTACTTCTCACCTAGTTGACTAGTCACATCTTTATCTGCTGGCTTCCCTCTCTCCATTAGAAAATCCAACACTTCCTAGCACTTATTTATGCTTCAACACATACTTCCACCCTAACAACCATACTTGAGAGCTAGACCGCTTACGCACATACTTTTTTTCACAACCTTATGATACCGATAAGAGCTGCTTTCTTAGATACACTAAGGAGGAGGGAGTACCAATGGTCTACCAATTAAGTAAGCTTGCTTAATACACACCCAATGATGAACTCTTCTTTCTTGTTAGATCGTAATATATGTTATAGCATATCATACCAGAAATGGGCTTCTTTCTATGTTACAGTGTTGCTAGGTACGGTTCCTACAAGGCTGAGACAGAAATGCAATATGATTAACACAGCTTCTTTTCTTATTAACACAACAGTTTAGCTAGGTACGGATCCTACTAAGCTGTTTGGATAACAAGATGTCATCCTTGTTAATAGGCTTGCCATACCTGCTCTCTAGAGTATGTGCACTCAGTTTGACTTTCTTCCTTTTTCTGTTACCGCTCTTTCGATAACAAAAATTAGCGCGAAAGATGCTCTTTTTTCTCTCATTTTTATGGATATAAACTCCAGTCATAGCTTACCTCTTTGTAGATAAAGGGCACCCGCCTTCTTTACTAAGTGTAGACTCTTATAAAGTCGCGCTTGATGATTATTTCTTAGTTGAAGCATTCCCATGTCATCTTATTCCACAACAAAGTCAGCTTTTCACTCACAACATCCCTTTGCTACCTGCGAATCTGAAAAAATGAGTAAAGTAAAATCACCTAGGAAGTACTTCTGCATCTCTTTAGATGGCAAGCAAACTTATAAGAAAAAAAAGAAATTTATGATGCAATAGCCGGTTGCGTTGTGTGCAGTCGCATAGCTATATCAGCTGACCCACAAGGTGACAAAAAGAATGAAAGTATGTACTTCCATGTGTTGATAGAATTGTTTCCTCATGGTATCCTTTGGCATACAATGCATTCTATGCTGAAGCGCCTGCTACAAGAGCTCTTTTTCAATCTTCTTCCTCTTAATTCATTTGGGAAGGGGCCTGCTTCGAGCGGCAGCAACAACAAAGGCCTAAGCCGAGCCTCCTTGCTGCTTTCCACTCTACCTGACAACTCGCTGTTGAAAGCAGAACGGCCACGAATGTCTTCAAGAAAGACAGATGCGATCCAAACCGAGCAATCACAACTTCAGGCATTAGACACATAACCAAGAGAAAGTATCTGAAGAGACTTTCGACTTGTGTGGACTTAAGAGAATTCGGAAAAACAATCAATACCACAATTCAGTCTACTGTCATGCGAAGATCAACATCACCAATATCATCATCCGAGAAGCCGAGGCTTCGGAGGCGTAGATGGAGATGCGCACGCACCGAAATCAACAGGATAATTTGAGAAAGGACCAACGTAATACGAAAAGAAATCCGGAAATTAGATAGAACCAACCCTTTTGAGGAAGACGAAGGCAGATAATGAACTCCATGAGATAATTGGTAAAATTCTCTTGATATTACAGATAGGATGAACCTACATGATACATCAACCCGCCACTAATGCCAATTGAGTCGACTGAGCTAATTTTCTTCATTAGACAAAGTAGAAAGGGATAGAAAGAACAAGAAAAAACGGCTAAAAGCTGACAGCCAGAAAGATGCTATTTCCATAAAGAAGATAGTGACCACTGGAACCATAAAACCACAAATAAGATATTGCCCAGTACAACCTGAAAAGGACAGAACAAATTGGAACAGTGCCACAAAACATCTTTCTTCTCTGATGATACACTTTACGATCCGATGAGCTAGTGTGAAGCATAAAGAATTGGATGAATCAGGGATGTGGTTATATTCGTAAAAAATACCAATCTAAGACTAATAACCATAAATGCATGCTTGACGCACAAACAACAACAGAAAATGAATATGCGAAGCATCGGAAATAAGATGGAGATGCGCAGCATCGGAATCCAAAATACAGAGCTGCCCAAGGAGTAGATCCACAAATTCTTACCTAGAAGGAACATGATCACCATGGACGACACCACTAAGTTGAACACACAATCCACTCGGTGGCTCGAGCGATAACCATCCGAAGACCCAACCCGGTGAGTGCAACTGAGCTAATTCAACAAAGTGGAAGGGGAATGCAAGTACAGATGAAAAAAGATAAATCACACACACTAAGAAAATAGATCCAGAATCAGCAACAACCTACCAACCCAGCCAGAAACCAAAAGAAGCATATGACACCGGCACAAAACCAGTAAATCTTTTCTTTTCCATTATCACAAAACATCTTTCTTCTCTGATGCTTTTCCGATAACAGGAAGTTGTGTTCAGCATAGAGAATTTGATGAATCGGGGATGTGCTTTTAACACCGGCTGCTCCTGACCTTGGGCTTACATCAGAAGCTAGCTGAAGCAGCAGGTCGACCTACTAACTGAACTTTCGATCGGCCTTTTTTTCTCTACTTATTCCAATATGCATTTCGAAATGAAAAGCTATCCACAACTTCATAAAGATTTGCTTGGTGCAAGATTGATTCAGCTTTCCTCCCTCACACTTTTGATGATTTGACATAACATCATTCCCTCGGATTGCATATTATATTAAATAAAAGAGATGGCTTTCTTTTCGATATCATTCAGTCAATCTTTAGAAAATTCTCGCCTAACTCGCTATACTATGGAAAGCCCCTCACTAAAGGAATTCGTCCAGCTAGCTCATGGATAGTTTCAACTCTCAAGGCTAAACTGAGCTTTCACCTATAAATCCAGCTTCTATTGAACTAACTAAGAACCAACCTTTGCCAGAAAGACGAAGACACAAGGTGCGAAGCCAGTCTTTAAGCCCTAGGAATGAAAGATCCTTCCTTCTTTTCTTCTGAAAGCAGGTATCCGATCAAGGTGAAAATAGGAACTCTTCAACCCGGTAGTGAAGTGATCTTCGGCCTTTTCCATTCTTTTCGCTCGAGTGAGCTGGTGCAGAACGCTCAAAAGGGAGTTCTATCAGTGACCCAGTTCTTTGAGTCGAGCCAAAGCCTTCTGTTGTGAGTGAAGGAGATGGAGATGTTGTGGGGAAAGGAAAGCAAGCCAAGTACTTTGTTTCGAAAGCCCTCGATCTAGTGCTTGTGCGCCAAAGAAGGCGCGGAGCCTTGGACTATGGTATGTTAGGTTAGTTAGGTTATGTTCCCCTTACTAGTTCAAGGTTGCAAGTAAAAACTACCTTGCGGGGTCTAGCTTCTTGCCCTGATCTTTACACCCATAAGAATGAAAAGAGAAGACTGAACTTAATTAACTGCTGAAACGCTTTTCTTCCTTTAACTGAAGCAGAAAGACTGTATTTCGCTTCATCCCAAGCGCTGTTCCTTTCCTCCCTAGCTACCCGGCTTAGCCAATTGAATCAAATCTTTTTCGTTCTTCTAACTAATCAAAGCGTAAAGACGCTCAACGAATAGAAAATGACTGGAATATGGCCGTGCTTCAAAGAAGTGAGTTCGCCTTCCCTTTGGTGGTGAGCTATTTCAAAGATAGTGCGATATAGATTTTATTGGACTCTTGCTGCATCCGTTTTCTTGCTGGCCGATCCCGGAAATGGAAAAAAGTAGGAAAGACCGTATTTTTCTCCTACCCGCGCATTTCTCTCAATAGGTGCCCCGATAACTATCCGATTGGATGATTCCCCTATCGACAAAAGTCCTACCATCGAAAAAAGATAAATACCATTTGGGAGTAGGAATGCAATAACTTAAAGCAATGACTGATTTGTTACAAGGAAGAATGCTTTCTTCCGGAAATGCTCATAGTTGGAAGTTTGTTCATTCATAGTAGTCTCAGTAGGCTACGGGATTTTCCTCGTTCGTGTGATCGGACCTGGCTGAGGTTAAGGCTACGGGTTGATTCGCTAGGGATAAGGGTTGAGATTCCATAAATGGAGTAGGTGGGGAAAAGAATACATCTACATCGGTCGGTGACACAAGAGAGGTTGATTTTTTTATAGGTGCTTCCTTCGTACAATGGAATAAGCTCGCGTAATCTGGCATTACTCAAGCTGGGTTGACTAATTCTTTCTTGTTGACTAATTCTTTATTTCAGTCCTTACGGGCGCAATGCCCATCACGAAAAAGATAAAAACCACATCCAGGATCCTTCCCAGCATAGGTTGCTGGTACTTACAAGACAGGATATGACCAGTATGGTACCGAGTTCCCAGAGAATACCTCTTTGAGATATGTTCCAAGAGAAGTTTCCTTTCGCCTGCCCCGAGCAACTAGAAAAAGTTCTTCAGCGGTCACACAACGTGGCTTTACACCAAAAAGAAGGGAAAGGGCAAGTTGGTGATTTTAGAAGAGTGAAGAGTCCCCAAGCTATATGATTTTCCTGCCGAAAGCGCCAGACTCGCTAGAATCAAAAAGAACGGAGATGCGCCGCAGCGAAAGCAAGCCCTAGTTGCGGGAGTGAAAAGTCGTTCAATACTTCAGAAAGAGTATCGATATCGGGGAATATACTTTATTTCATCTGCGCAGGCTCCTACCGGTCTATGATTTCAGGGTGGTGTATATAATCTTTCTCGTTGTAGCAATCTTGATGAGTGCTTACTTCCGGGAAGTGAAGAGATAATGCTCGGTAGCAGGAAAGTAGGAGAGAAGTTGACAGATTTTTGCAATAGCACGCATGCCAAGGAGAGAAGGGAGAGATAAGGGGGAAAGAAAACTGTCTGATCGCAGAGATAGGGGTAGGTAGAGAGAGAGTACCTAAGAGATATGGCTTGGGAGAGGAGAGCCCTCCAATAGCAGACAAGGGGAATGTGTGTGATGGGTCAAGTGAAGAATCTGTGGAAAAGTGTCCATGCCTGGTCAAACTCAACTCGAAACTATTCTCATAGAAGAAAGCCCTTTCCAAGATGGGAGACGTGTTCATGTTCTAACCAATCCTTCTCCCCCTGTGGTTTTTGAAGTGATAGAAAGAATTGATAGGTCAAGTAGGAAGAAAGGGAACTAGATCGGAGCTCGTAGATCAAATACACTGTGTATGTCAACACCACTGGAACCTACTGCCTCCCTCAACAGTACCATGTTGCAGATTAGAGGCCTCTTTCGATATATTCCCACAAGACCAATTTATCCTCAGCTACTCCCTTCTTTTGGGCATTTGCTGCCTTCCTGACACCAATCAAAAGGTCTCAATCATAGTTTGATGTGTAATTAAGAAAGCAATTATTCTTCCTTCTTTTTTCTGACTTTGAATCAGAGCTCACTTCTACCACTATTATTTCAAGATATTGCTTTTTTTATGGAAAACAGGGCAAATCCTCTACCAACACCGTAGGGTGGTGGCTTTTCCGTCCTCAATCCCTGATTCTCGATCGAGACCTGCCCATATTCGCTTCCTATGCGGATTGTTTTCTCGCGGTAGGAGTGGTCCCCAAAAGAGAAAGCCTTGAACATGTGTTCAACGAATTGGTCGAGACCCCACAAAGTACTTCAGTTCAGCCTTTGACTCTTCCCGCATTTGGGATGCTTTTACAGATGATAGAAGTCCTCGCTCTGGCTCAACCCCAGCGTTAGCAAAGTATGGAGTTCATGTAATCCACTATGCCACCAAAGATCTTTTCCTGTTAAGCGAAGCGGTACGTGTTGGTTCCGAACCAACCTGAACTTCCATTCTGGTAAGACTTTGAACACCTCGGGTGCCTTGGGAACATAGAAAGAATGCCATGCATGTATGTGTCCAATTTGGTAAGTAAGGCAGTCCGCATTTCTTGAAGTATAGGTGACACGGCCCGCAACAGCGTCTCAACCAAAAACACCGAACTAGCTGTTACAAGACAACTAACTCAAACAACCGAAAGCAACCTTCCCTTCAGCTTCACCTGCCTCGTGTGGGATCGAAGTAAAGGAATGAGTACTCGGTTCTACAATCTCATTTCTTGGTCGAGAACCTGGGAGGGAAAGCAGAGTAAAGAGCTTCATACAGGGTGCGGGCTTCTTGACCACGGGAAGGAAAGGCGGTTTACACTAAAGTGGAGATGCCTTTTACCTTGTTAAGTTTCTTTCATGATTTTCCGAACAGGTGAATTACCTAAGGTTCATTGAAAAAAAAACAAGAGCTTGCATATTCCTATCTCACAAAGTGTGTGCTACTTCTTTTCTTTCCTTTTTGCCTACTCTCTTCCACCTACCTATTCTTCTGAAGCCTGCCTACACCTACCTATTCTTCTACATCTACCTTTTTTTGGGGGGGATTTAAGTAAATAGGGCAGGAGTGAGTAACTATAGGATTGAAGGCAGAAGGAGTGAGTCCTCCTGCTTTGTACCCTGGGCTTTCCTCCTTCATTGGAGCTGCTATTCAGTGAGAGGAATAAGAGAAAAAAGCAAGAAAAAGCAAAAAAGAAGTATTCCCTACTCTTTTCCTCCCTACCGACCTGCTCTTGTGTCTTAGTTGACGACAAAGCTGACGATAGAAGTGCTTTTCTCTTCATAAAGCCAGGCAGGCAGTTTAGAGAGTGAGCCAGCCTACAATCTAGTCTTTTTCCTTACCCACTCTTCTTTCCTGGATGAGGACCGCCGATTTTATTGGATTCTATCTACTCTTCTTCTATACTACTAAGTTAACTCTATGAAGTTTAACCATTTCTCCGCCTAGTTCGTCTGTTTACCGCATAAGGAAAGTGGAATTGTGGAAAGCGCCGAGCGTATATTTCTTCGCCTAGCCTCTTCTATTACCACGAGTATTTATTAAGCAACTGGAGCAAGAGTTTTGACCAGGACGAGCAGGAGAAAGAAGGCCCCAAAGAAGTAAAAAGTATTAAAGCGCAGGAACTTTACCAGGGAGACAGCCTATTGAATTGGAGCCCGGCCCAGGTATTACAGGAAGTATACTTGCTTGGGAATTGAAAACACGAAGAAAGAAGTTTTCTTGCTTTTTTCACTGGGATGGAAGCTTCACTTTACCCTTGCCTAGCCTATTTCTTATAGTCTGGGGCGTAAGTGTAATGTAGTGAAATCACTCCCTTTCATTCGCCCAACAAGCTAGTAGAATTCTTTACCATCTTGTCCGTCTGACTACTCTTGTCCATCTACCCTTTACTCTTGTCGTCCGTCTAATGAACCTTGACTGCTTTTCTGGACTTTCTCCGCTTTCTGTAGTTCGCTTTTCTACCCGATTCAAACTATTTTCTTCTTGTCTTTCTGTCTCACGTAAGTGGATACCTACTCGTAAGTTGCCACTCTTTCACTCTGGATCTTTATACCTATTCTTTACCTACGGATCTTGCCACTCTTTCCAGCCTACTCTTTCCTATTCTTTGACTTTATACCAACTCTTCTCTTGATCAAAGTTTGCTTTTCCTAGCGAGCTCTTCTTGAAAGCAATTCCCCTTTACTATTGATCTTTTTTAGTTCTTTGCTGGCAGTCTGTCTCAATGAGCTCCCCCCTTCTTTGCCCTTTCAGTGTAGGAAAGTCAGTAGTTGGGAAGGAGGCGTAAGAAGTACGAAGGAAGTTGATCTCCCCGGCAGGATAGGAAGATGATCCGCAGAAGAGTAGATTTACCGTCGTAGCTTCCGAGAAAAGTGAGACAATTCAACGAAATGAAGGAAGGGGAAGGACAGGGACGTATACTATAAGTAATCGAGATACCCTACTGGATAGGCCGCCCACAGTCTAGGCCTTTTATGCGTGAGAGGAAGAAGTAAAGTGAGTCGACAAGGTAGCCAAGGGCAGCATGCGTATTTGTAAGAGCGGTGTCAAAGTCAAAAGCTTGGAATAGAGCTAGTCCAGGAAGTGGGTTTAGCGGTAGTAAGGTTGTGTACTTACTCCTTTGATTGCTCGCTGGTTAAGTGAAGTAATTCGATTTCTATTTGTGCATCCGAAAGGGCCCGCTCTCTCTATCTTTCGATCAGTTATGGTAAGAGGGGGTAGGTTAATCGATGAGTGTGTCAAGCTTCACACTATGGATACGTCGTATATTTTTTTGTGAAGTAGACATAGTGATGTGATGGTTTTTGTTCCGAAGGACTAAGTGTATCTGGCAGGTGGTTTTGGACTATCTGAATAGGCAGGCGTTTAATGAGGTTTGACTACCTTTCAATTCCGAAGCTCCAGGCTCCTCCTCATAAGGTAGTGTCACTCACCATAGTATTAAAAATCTTGCTTGCTTTCAATGAGATACCTCAAACTTATGACTACACTGGGAGCTAGATCAACCTATTCTCAAAAAACTTCTTATTTCTATAGCACCAGCTCATTCCCTTCCTTTCATTACTCGACCTTACACGGATGGAAGCGCTTTTACTCTTTTCTTCTACTTCGTGTCCTCTTTCCTTTGTCAAATCGATGACGTCTAGGTCATACATAATCTCCCTCGCTAGGCATTTCTTCTTTTGCTTCTAAACGAATTCTCACCTACTAATTGACTGAAACATGAAGAAGGTGAAATCTCTGATTAGGTTTTCTTTACTACTCAAGGGCGGCTTACTTACCTGAAAGCATAGAAATACCAAGGATGAAGGGACAGGGTGTACGAGCTACTTTTCGTCCCGCCCCTTTCTTTTTCCATTTCAAAGGAACTTCCCCATCCTTGACTTTCCTTTTCCTATGGGCTTCTTGACCTATGAGACAGCCCCTCTTCATCAGCCGACTCCACTCTTTCTTAGCGGCAGGATGTATTGAATTTGGTCTTTGAGCAAAGAGCTACATGAAATAGCCCACAACTCCGCTGGTCATTGAGACAGATTCCTCTCTCTATGAAAGGCCAAAAAGCTCTAAATTACCCAGTCTGACATTCCTTCTACCTCATCGCACCACCGTCTTCAATTATGTGCCCAAGATAGTCGTCCCCAGACTAAGAAAGTAAAAAAAAGCACTTTGAAGTTACCAAGAGAAGACCTTCTTGGAAAAGCAGCCAGCCCGTCCCAGAGTAAGAAGAAGAGCTTGCTTCGAGATTGCATTTCTAAGAATGAAGTGCTTTGGTGAAGAGACAGAGGAAGTGTCTTTCTTTATTGGCTTAAAGTCTAAAAAAGAAGGCACTTGGAAAAAAGCTTTGAGATTATTAAGAAAGACCTGCGGATGGAGTGCTTAGAGAGAGGATCTGGCGTAGTAATTAGAACTGCAAGAATAAGAGAGAACTCTCTAGGCCTTTACTTCACTCTTTTCTTAGTCTAGTTGACAGCCCTTTGTCAGCTCTTTCCTTTGCTTAGTTTCGTCAGTCTGCCTTAGTCTGCTTTTTGGGACCCCGACTCTTTGATTGCTTTTTTCCTTGGAGTTCAGTAAACATTGGATGGAAGGAGTTCTTTCAATTCATATCTGAGGCCTCTTTATTGACTTGCTGTCTGTTGAGCTCGCTAGGAAGTATAGAGTGTCGAGAAGTAATGAGTAAGAAGATTGATCAATTGCTCATCAAAAGTAAGTAGAGTTGGGCTAAAGGAAATGAGCGGTAATTCAAGCAGCAGTCCAATATGTCAATTAAAAGGCAAGGAGATTAGCTCACTGGTAATTCTCTCACTGACTTTGATAGGAAATGAAGAGCATCTGAACTAGGTAATTCTAGTAGGTAATTTTCATATCCGCAAAACAAAGCTATTAAAAGGGATTCCAATGAGTAAGTAAAAGAACTCAATCCACTATTTATTAATAAATGTAAAAGAGTAATGCCGCCAGCCGGGCAGGTATTAATGATAGTGTGGTTCAATCTCTTTATATTCACTAGAAATCAGGTCACCCACTTCAATCCGTCTGGTAAGAAGGGTAATGCCCACCTTAAATCAGTCTAGTCTGGGACCTCACTCCAATCAATCTTTGAAATGGCAGGTTTGCACCCACTTCGTTCTTTCAGGACATCCCTCTTTATTCAGAGACATGGTTCAACTCTAATCTTCCTTCTGGTCTATGTGGAGGCAGGAAGACCTCGATGCTTCTGTCATTCGTGCTCTCCAGATCTTGACTCTCATTCATTCTTGGGATGGAGGTCCGTCTCATCTACACCCGTGGTCTTCTTCTCTCTCAACATGGTTAAATAGCCAGGAAAGAATGGATGAAGCAAAACCTCAAAGCAATGCCGGTACTAAATTGATCAAAGATGATGGTGATCTGCTACCCACATCTCTATCGTAGGGTTTTTGTAGGAAAAAAATATGTGACTCTCACCCTCATCCCTCTTTGGGGATACACTAGCAAAGACTCCTCCCTCCCCCAACAATAAAGTAAATCCCCAGCGGGGAGGGGAAATGAACAGTTTCATTCCGCTACTTTTTCCTTTGACTTTCTCTAGCAAGTAGGAGGCATTCCATCGAGGAGTTATCTATCATTGCTTCCCTTTGATCTTGCTCGGGATAAAATGGCTTTGCTTTGAGTCTAAGTCTATCTATGATATTTAGGAAATCCGAGTAATGCAAGACAACTCTATTCCAAGTAGGACATACACGCCGCACAAGGCACTCAATGAAATTTCGGAATTAACATGTTCACCGCCCCTAGCGTGCACTTTTCCCTACTTTGTCTTATTTTCTCAAGCTCGAGACTCGCTTGTATTAAAATCCCAATTCTAAAGTAAAGAAAAGCCTGGTGGGAATTATATCACTGTTTTCGGAGCTTCAATCAGTCTGGTAAGTCCCCTCGAAAGCCACTTCTTTCAGAGTAGGACAAATAAAGTAAATCAACAACAAAAGAGTTTCATTCTCTCATCTTAGCAGCCAGCCGCGGGTATGAATTACTAAAAGAGTGGGAAAGCTCGCTAAATCAATCTATTAAATGAGTGATAGCCCACTTCTTTCATCTTTCTGGTCTTCGTTCTAATAAATCCCCCGGTACGGAAAGCTGGCCCGGGACCTACCTAGAAGAAGAGTGCCAATATCTTTTTCTTCTTTCTAAAGAGTGTTTTGACTCCAACCAATGCTTGCCCAGATAGGAGTACTTTTGCTAGCTAATTCCATGCAATTCGGAAGTAAATCCACTTCGTAAGTCACTCACTCAATCCAATCTGAGTTTATGCCAAGCCAACAAAGTAAATCACTCAGTCCAGTCAAGCTATTCACTGTGGTAAATCAATCTCGTGTTGTGTAAAGTAGTCATTTCATCCCCTTAGTGTTCATTGTTTCACCCAAAGAAAAGTAGGGATTTTGACTGGCAGGTACTCTTTTCTTTCAAGCCTTTCTGACTGGGCCCACCCTCTCCCTAACCCATGGAAGCAAGTGATGCTCACTTCGTGGTTAAGGAGACGGCCATAGAGAGGGGTCGGTGAAAGGGGCTACTGCTGTTCTGTGCTTCATAAGCCGATCGATTTCATTTGAAAGACGATATTCTTTAGGCTAGGCCGGAATAGTTGACATGTCCTGGGTGAAAGGCTTTTCTTAGATTCTTCACCTCCTCCCTTCGCCTTTATCTTCCACTTGTCAAGAATATCATGGATGGATAGGCTGAATGTCAAAAGAAAGAAGAAAATGAGGCCGTAGGACCAAGAGGAGGAGACCTTGACCTTTTAATACATACTAGAAAAACTTAGTGCAAGATGAGTAAATCGCCACTATGAACCTAATTCAACTGCTCCTCTCATCGGAGCAACTAGCCAACTTTTTCCTTTGTTAACCGACAAACCTCATCCTCAAACATGTTGGTTGAAGATATTTCTCGTGTACACCGATGCCGCTATTGGGGCTCGTATCTTAGGGACGGGGCGCCTGATGCGCGGAGTTTACTTTTGCAAATTGGTTGGTCCGCTAGTGATAGGCGGCTTAGTTAGTAAGTGCAGCAAGGGAGTGTACGTAGTTTAGGAAGAAGTATGCACGTATTTGTGAATGGCTAGCCAAGGTCATGTCATGGATAGGTCAACTTCAAAGTAGGCATGAAAGAATAGGTCAAGTAGTTGCTTGAGGTAAAGGAGTAGGTTTATGCATGCTCATGAGTAGGTTGAGGAGAAGCTACCTTGCAAGGAATAAGTCAGGGTTGATGGGTATGAGTAGAAAGAGGAGATAGTAGTACGGGTAAGCTTTATGCATGGGGGCTAGAAGTAAAGTAAGATATGTTTGTAGGAAGGACTTGTCAGAATAGTCTGGTGTGGAATCATGCGATTCTGCTCTTTATGATATCTCACCTGATTCCCTTCCTCTTCCTTCAGCGCAGATACTCTTGATCCACTCCTTTCCTATACCGCGCCCTCTGCCTATTACGATCGATACCCAGAAAGTAGTTTCCTTGGGTAAGTTAAGAGATGAAGTCCGTGCCTTAGCCTTGTCTATATCCACGCCTCCCTACTACATTATTATCATTTATTATAAGGGCAGCTTAGCGATTTCATAGCCTGAGTTTGACTTAACCAGCTGACCTTACTTCGTAACCTTAGCCTACCTCGACTAAGTGACTTCGTAACATGAACGTACTTTTGTACTGTAGCATAGGCCTTCCCCACTTATCACACGGAATTTGTGCCTTTCTCTTCTTCCTTCGTTAGCTCCTATAGCTACACATCTGCCTAACCGAAAGAATCTAGCCTCTCCTTCCTTATTTTATTCAAACTCTTTCTTTAGTAATAGCTGAGTGAATAGATAGCCTTAGGGATGCTTTGACTGCTCTTCTCTGTGCCCTACCTCCTCAAGCTGCTTTGGTAATCTTCCGTTCCTTTGGTTTTTCGTTCTAGTCTTTCTGTCTTGTCTTCCAGGAAGCCTCTGTGGCATTCAGTATTTGCTTGCGCTTTCACCCCTCTCTCTACCTACTCCTCCGTACATACTCAGCCGACTCCTCCACCTTTCTATTAGTCAATAGGGTCTTTTTCCAATTTCCCTATCTGTACCGACTGCGTAAACACTAGTTCTCGCCTACGAAAGACAATGAAGATCGTCTTACTTTTACTATTGCTATAACTATTCCCACTTCAAGCAATATCTGCATTTCCCTTCCCATCTCTTCCTCGGACCGCCTTCACGTGACAAAGTAGTGCACTCATTACCTGATAGCCGCCTAATGCCTTTCGAATAAGAATGCCATTGCCCTACACGAAAGAAGAGTTCAAAGCTACCTACTATAGCTAATCCACTAATCCTCAAAGCTATACCACCAATTCAGTCTATTTAGATTGTCGGCGATATAGACTATACTTATTTACTTCAACACTTGCCCCTGCCCTCGGGTCCAAGAAGACTTGAGGATAGCACGTGGGATCAACGACTTCTTGCTTGAGTTGATAGCACCAAGCAAAGAAAGGAAAAAAGGTAAGGAAGTGCGCAGCCTTAGCCTCCCACCTGCTTGAAGGAAAGCTATATTCGACGTGGGTAAGAGAGTGCTTGCTAGCCAAAGATAGGAATAGGATAACAATATCAAAATTAATAGCAAGAGGAGGTACTCCCGGGATACACTACACCCATCTCTGAGTAAGGAATGACTAGCTAGGTCAAAGTGCTACTTGAAAGTCTTCTTCTATAAGAACATACTTTTCGATGCTGATTCCTACGCCTATTGTTTTGAAAAACCAGAATGTATAAAGAAAAAAATAATGGAACAGGAATAGTCAAAGTATAGGCAAATGCCGAGTAAACACCGGAATAGGCTTTTTCTTAATTCCTTTTAATGCCTTTCCAAGAATACCTATTACTTGAAATGCCCAATAAAGGCTTCCAACACTCAACTAGTATATTTCAGTTCTAAATGAGTACCTTACAAAAATTAAGTATCCATGATTGTTTTTTGTTGCGTTAAGGTTGCTGTGAAGAATCAAGTTCCCGGTCGTTAACCCGGTGACGCTTTGCATCGAGAGAAGGAAAAAGGCTACTCTTCTGAAGTTGCACAAGGAATATGTGCCTATTTGTATTTAGGTCAAAGATAATATTCCATTTTACACGAGTTCAAAGTGTCTGGGCGACCTGTAAATCGAGCTCCTTGCCCTTCGCGCTGTCGGAGAGAGTTTAAGTAGTGTGGACGACAGACAGCTTGAGTTTCCTTGGTCTTCTTCGGGGCTTTGCATTTCTGGAGGCATGGGAATTGAAGAATTTAACCCGAGGAGTTGTTCAGCGACACAGTAACTGTCGTGCTGGTCCCGTCATACATTGACCAGCTCAGAGATCGTCCGCCAGGCTAGGAAGCGATAAAACTTGAGTTTGGGTTTGGGGCTAAGTGGCTGGAAAGGTTTGAAGGATTGGTCACTTAGGCAACCTCAACGAGGAGGTAAGTAAAACGCTACGCCCTTTCGAACATTCAGCCTTCTTTTTTTGCTAGGATTTCGTGTAGCTTACGCTAGACTAATGAATTCCTTTTTTTTCCAAAATTCGAACTAGAAACCACGGCTGGATTTTTATTCACTGAATTTTGTTTGGATGAGCTTCAATAAACTTTTTCTTTATATAATATCCCTTTTATCTATCCTAAAGATTTGAAAGAAGGATCGTCACATGGAATTCTATTCCTTCATTTCTCCACATATTAGGTTTGTAAAGAAATAGGACAATCCACGTAGAAATTGGCCATATCTCGCTATCGATCATGAAGATATCTGCTTATTCCGTGAAGAAGCTTCCCGCCGGTAGGAATACGAAGGTTTATTCTACTTTATACCCGTTCAGTAGCATGAGCACAAGGAAAATAAAGAAGAAGCTCTGTTCGCTGCCGCTATTCTCGCACATATCAATTGGTGTGCTTACCGGTCGAAGAAGTTACCTTTTGGGGTTAAGATTACCCAATTCTTCTTTCTTTTTATACTCTTTGACTAGGCCCGCTTTTCAGTCTCGTCCTTTATGCATACCTTTATACTGCTAGCCTTAATTACCAATAGCAAGATTGGTATTTTCTTTGATGACTTACTTAAAGTCAAGCTTTCTTCATCGAAAGTAAGGTATACATACGCTTGAAAACATAAATCAATCATGCGCGGGACGAAGCAAAGCTTGTAAGCATGCGGGCGAAAACGTCGCAACTTCCACAATCTTTCCGACTTCAGAGGTGATTCAACCGGTCGGAGAAAGCCGGCTGCATCGTGTTGCGTTGGGCAGGCCAAGGACTCTAAATCAGATGATAACAAGTATACCTCGTGGCCAAAAAAAGCCAAGTCCACGAATTTAGACAAGACATCCTATGAGCTGAGCTTGCTACTTGCCTTGACTCAAGACATACCAAGAGGAACTACCTTTTACAGAGGTACAATACTAAAAAAAACACACACACACAAAATGATGTCTTATGTCTTATAAGTACCAACTCTTTCGCATATCCAGGTAATTGATGCATTATAACTTTTGCTTTTGTGCATAACCACTCATGTATAAATTTACTAAAGCTTTTCCATGTTCACTTATTGAAATATTCACTTCTGGCTAGATGCATAATCACATGTAGTCTCTTTAATAATCACTTTCTTCGTAAATAAATCAATCGCTTGTAGTTTCTGGGCTAGAAACTTCTGTTCATCTGGAAGTAAATAGCTCAACTGGTATGAATAATAACTTCTTTTTCTCAAAAAAATCATTTATTTCTTGACCCATGAAAAATCACTTTGAAGTTCTGTTCAAGCTGGAAAATTTTGTTCATCTGTTTTCTGTGAATGCCAAATTTCATATGAAAATCATCACATTGTGTTGGTTTTTCACTCCACTATTGAGTGAGGGTTGAGGCTAATTGACGAATTGAGGCATGCATATTGACAGAATAAATTGGATTGGTTGATACTAAATTCTTTGATTTCGCCTAGGCATATTAGGTATAAGTAATGGAGCCTTAATGCGTAGCAAAAGCTGCAATTTTCCTCTTTCTTTTTTTACAAAGGAAATGAGAGAAGTGCTCTTAAGCTCTCTCTCTTTTCAAACAAGGATAGCACTTTTTTCTTTCTTGCACATGTGGTGCTTAATTGCACATTGATAATTGGGGCTTAGGAATTGAGACATTATCACGAATTTGTGGTACAAAGCGGTGCTCCAAAGCTCTATCTTTATATCTCTATCTCAAAGCAAATAGAAATAGCACTCTGACTTTCTTTGGTTGCTAGTTGCTAAGTTGACCCCTTGTGGCATAGAACCAAAAAAATAGAACTAGAAGTTAGCACTTGGTGGGGTGCAAGTTTCTATAAGAAGGCTCATTTTGAATGGACACAACAATATAAAAGTTTTTTACTAAAAAGAGCAGTCTTGAAAGGCCATTGGGGGAAGTGAAGGAGGCACGTGAGCTACGACACCATCGCCAGGCTACTCGAGCTACGGTGATCAGGAAAGGACTCGCGGGTTTACATTCTCAGTAGAAGGTTCGTACTTACCTATTTTTTCCCTTGGAGCTCCTGTGCTGTGTCTCAAGAACCGAGTTCTCTGAAAAGAAAGCATACATCAAGTGGCATAAGAGGCGGGTATTTTATATGTGTTTATATTTGTATATATTGTTTATTTACTTCATTTGCTGGAAATGACCTTTGGTCATTGTTTGGTTGGTAAATATTTAATAAAAACATGGCTGCGCCTACCGCTGCGCGCCTCATTCCCTTTTTTTTTCTCTACTCTAGTTTTGGGTTAAGCTTGGAATTAGGAACTCTTGGGAAACTAGGAATTTGAAATTGAATATATTGCTAAAGTCCAATTAATTTATGTTTCAAAAGGATAAATTTATCAGCCAGCAACGCTTCATTCCTGCCAAGTTTTCCAATCAAATGGGACTTTGGTCAGTGTAAATTTTTATAACTTCAAACCAAGAAAGATTCTGGAAGAAAGCGCCAGTTGAAAATTGTAAGGCTTTGGCGAGGCGCAAAGTAAACGACTTTAGAAATCTCCTCACTCAGGAAGATCGAAGACTCTTAGGTTATTCCTGCTAATTACACTCCTTTCAGTTGCATTTCTTGCTGGGAGAAAGGGAATTCTCTCTATCTAATCCTGGATTCAATAATCTACCTGACTATGGCTATACAGACCATGGTTATACCGACCCAGGGCTATACCAAGCTCTTTCCTAGGTAAGTAAGCACTTACAAAGCAGCATTAAATTCTGAATTCGGAGAAGTGCATTGCCCGTGTTCTACATAGTGAGAGCATACGTGCCTGACTTCTTGCTTTGACAAGTGATCCGGACTCACAATTATCCTATCTCTTGTGTGACAGGATTGGACTCAAGTGTTTGCAATTAATGACCTGTTGGAATACTCCCAGATAGGTAGGTTGTTGTATGAAAGATTGATTACTCCTAAAAAGTTGAAAGTAGACATGCTTTGTGGGAACCGAGAGGTTATTCATATGAAGGTCAAGAGACTCCTTAGATTTCAACTTCCCGAATTCTTCCGGGATTTTTCCTTGTGGGATAAGTTGAGATGACGGCAAATGCCACTATTCTATTAGGTATATCACCTTTTTGATTATTATTTGATAAGAAAAACTTGTAATGCGATAGAATAACTGTATCCGAGGTCCATATCTCATCCAAACTCCAAACTTTCCAGAATAGAACAGGAGTGGACAAAAATAAGCAGCAGGGGCAGAAGCCAGTAAATGGAAATAAGAATTCCGGAAATGCCCTTTGGGATTTAAGGAAAGCTTTAGGGCTTTGTTTTCAGTGTGGAGAGAAGTATTACCCATCAATACAAGGTGAAAATACACATGTTAATAGGCCGGGAAGAAGGAGAAAACCCTGAAGAGTTGGAGGTGGAGAGAGAAGAGAATGTGCTGACTGAGGAAGAGATAGAAAGGATAGCGGAAGCTTTACTATCTATCCATGCTACCTCAGGTAATGCTTACTTGCACATGCTCAGATTCAAGGGGAAAGTAGGTAAAAGACCAGTTTCTGCATTACTATACAGTGGAAGTAGCCATAGTTTTGTAGATCCAGCCATTCTGGGTGAAATGAAAGATTGAACCTACAAAACCAATGATAGTACTTTCTGCCAGTGGAAATAGAATGCTTACTGATTAAAAGTGGGAAAACCTTAAGTTAAGTTCAGCATACAAGAAGAAGAGTTTGAAGGGGACATGAGGCTGTTGGCCATAACTGGTAATGATCTGATACTAGGCTTGGATTGGATGAAATCAGTGGAATGCAAGTCTCATCCTTGCCATTCACGACAGGTCGGTGCTTTTTCAACCTTTCTTCTTTTTTTTATAGCTTAGCTAGTATTGCTTTCAAAATATCGGGGGGAGGATAGTGAGAAGCCCCCGCCTAAGTGATTACGAGAATCCTAAAGTTCATGAGAGGGTTCCTAATCAATCCTACCTGAGGAATAGCAGCCAGTAGTTTACTCACAGAGAAAGGAAGGAGGAGTAGGTTTTCAGACTCCCTTCGCTCTACCTGCCATGACGCATACACAAGGACGGCTATCGCGTACTCGGTGCCACCCCTGTCTCAGTACTTTCATGTTAGGGCGGTGGTTCATACATAAGTAGCAGATGCTTTGAAAGCTGCTATTGAGAAAGACTCTAACTAAAAAGAAAGACTGCTTGCTTGGGAGCTACCCCCACGCAGTCCCCGTTACGCATTGCACACTTGCATTTGGGAGCTAACTGGATTGGCACAAATTGCCCGGCTTTTTATTCTTTTTTATCCTTGCTAGCTCCTTAGGCAAAGGAAGCTAGCTCCTTAGGCAAAGGAAGGTTCATTAAGACCCTAAATCCTAAGCTCAGTCATATTCCATATATACTACCTTATAAGGAAGACTAAATAGCATACCAACCATATTGACTAACAGAAAGGCCGGCGGCTTGCTATCTAGACTGACTAGAACTGCTGCAGGAAGATTAGTTCTCAATCTTTATAGATAGGCAGAATAGCCTATGATAGTAGCACAGCAAAGAAGCCCACTTCAGGGCTTACCGAGAATCTTATGAATAGTACTCCACTTACACGCTGGTAGTGCCATGAGTAGATAATTGCAAGTCTCGCTAGTAGAGCGATGAGCCCTCTGTTATACCAAGAAAGAATATTCTCAAGTAGTGAAAGGGAGGAAAGAAATAGCATACGAGAAGGCTAGGAAAGGTAATGGGTTGGGTTCGAAGGTACGAGTTGAAGGTGCATATAAGCATAAAGAGGTTTATTTGGGAACCGGTAATAGAGCTTACAACTTCCATTGGCTCGGTATATGAAACTTAACATCAATGCCGGCGGTGTATGGGGTCTTGGTTGTTGAAGGTCTGCCTCAGATGGAAGGTCAACAAGAATAGGGGGCCCTTTAAAATGAAAGGTAGGTCAGGTCCCCTAGACTTTGAAATCAGTCATTTGGGCGGCTCTAGAAGATAATATGGCCCATACAAGTCAGTAAAGCAGGCTGATTTTTAAATCAATCAAATCGATGAACATCTCTCTCTATCAGATGAACATTTCTATCAGAATAAAGAAGATAAAAGGACTAGGCATGAAGCCGATGCCTTTCAAATTGGGCATTGTCATAATTGTACCGGAATGAATGAGTTAATAAAGAGCTTCAAATACCCCAACGGGGAGTATTCCAAGAGAAAAAGAACCAGAACTGAGGTTGACACTACGGAAAGATAAAAGACTGGTGGATAGATGGATTCGCACCATCCCAAAACCGAAATACAGACAGACCAAAAAAAGAGGAAAATAAATACTCCACCACCTGCCTACCTACTAGCATGTATTAAGCGAATAGCTTGTTTGGTAGTAGTTAAAGAAAAGATGTAGTCCCGGAGGAGAAGCAATTGTCGTACGACCTGTAAGCCTAACTTTTGACTTCCTTGCCGTTTGTGAATTGAGTCAATCGAGTTACGTTTGAAAAATGAATGGAATTCTGGAGTGGACCGAATATCCATGGTAAAACCCCACACAGGAAGGCAGGTCAAAAAGAAAAGGAAATTTCTCTAAAAAATAAGCACTTCAACAAGTCAGGGCCCTTTTTTATACAACTCCTATGCGTAATTGATAGCTTTTTGCTATTCTCCATATATTTGGTACGAAATAACAGGAAAGATAGAAATAGTGACTTTGGCTGAAAATAGAGAGCAGCTTAAAGGGAACTCGCACTGGAGGACTGCTCTGAAAAAATAACTGAACACCAGCTAGGAACTGGGCTGCACTAAGCCCTTTCTTTTTGGGCTTCTTCATTCATATAGTTTTCAGGTAAGGTCAGATCTTATTTCATAAATATCTGAAAGAAAGGAATGAATCGTTTTTCCAATTATCTTCTCTCGAAAACCATAGATCTTCTGGTTACCATTGACTATCTATCCGGCACTTTCGTCTGTAGAGCGAAGCAATCAATTGCATGGAAGGGCTTGCCCTGCGGCATATCAGCCTTGTTTGGAACAATAGATGCAATCCTTTTCAGTGTATGTCACTGAGTTCACCATTGCAGTTGAGACGTCAGGCAATTGAGCGTCCCCTATAGTTTGGTTCAAAGGCTAAGGACTCCCCGCCGCGTTCACAAGGACACTAAAGCGGAGCACGGAAAAGAAAATCGGGCACCCATGTTTTACCAGTCCCGGATCTCTGGGCCGTTTTGCCAACCGCCGACATGAACGAAATCGAATTTCATCGCGGGTGAGTAAGAATTTTTATTTACTAAGGGTACCAGTCATTACATTGCTTGACAGTGGTAACATAGTTTTTTTTCCAAAGGTGGACTGGATTCAGTGTGTGCAAGATGCCCAGAAATTGTAATGTTAGTGGCGGGGTAAGATGCACTTTCTTTGACTCGAGGAGGCTTTGCTTTTCTTTTTTTAGGATTGAGCCTCTGAATTCAACTTTTTTTCTTCTTTTTATTCAGTTACCTATTGTTATCAACGATACAGTTAAATCCTGGATGTAAAAATCGAAGAAGGTTTAATTCTACCTCTCCATCGAAATAAATGAAATTTTTGTGAGTACAAAAAAAGAAAATAAATAACTAAATTAACCTAATCTTATGTTGAGTGAGGGCGCTAAGCAGAAAGCTGCGTAAGTAAATATATAATCTACGGAAAAGTGGGCTAATCCGACCAATCTTGCTTGCACGATGGAAAGAGGAAGCGGTTTATCTCTCCAGCGAATCAAATTAGCCAAAGGTGTCCGTTCATGAGCCCATGCTAAAGTTTCAATCAATTCCTGCCAATATCCACGCCAAGAAATTCAGAACATAAACCCTGTAGCCCAAACAAGATGTCCAAATAAGAACATCCATGCCCATACCGATAAACTATTCATACCAAGGGTATTATATCCATTTATAAGTTGTGAAGAGTTTAACCATAGATAATATTTTAACCATCCCATCAAATAAGTGGAGGACTCCTTAAATTGTGAAAGATTACCCTGCCATAAAGTGATATGTTTCCAATGCCAATAAAAAGTAAGCCATCCAATGGTATTTAACATCCAGCAAATTGCCAAATAAAACACGTCCCAAGCATAAATATCACAAGTACCGCCACGCCCTGGTCCGTTGCAAGGAAAACTATAACCAAAATCCTTTTTTTTCGGCATTAATTTAGAACCACGTGCATCTAAAGCACCCTTTACTAAAATCAATGTAGTTGTATGCAAACCTAGAGCAATAGCATGATGAACCAAGAAATCTCCAAGGCCTATTATTAAGAAAAGAGAATTTCTATTTTCATTAACAGCATTCAACCATCCGGGTAACCATATGTTTCGGCCTGCATTAAAGGCTGGGCCGCTCGTAGAAGATAAGAGTACATCAAATCCGTAAGAAGTCTTACCATGAGCAGATTGTATCCATTGAGCAAATATCGGTTCGATTAAGATTTGTTTTTCCGGAGCACCAAAAGCAAGCATGACATCATTATGAACATAAAGGCCTAAGGGGAACCCCAGAAAAAGGCTTGCCCAGCTTAAATGTGATATGATCGCTTCTTTATGGTCCAACATTCTTGCCAATACATTATTCTCATTCTGGGCTGGTAATAAAAAAGATAGCTCCATGAGCAAAGGCTCCTGTCATGATGAACCCTGCAATATATTGGTGATGAGTATATAAGGCAGCTTGAGTGGTAAAGTCTTGTGCGATTAATGCATAAGCAGGTAAAGAGTACATATGTTGAGCTACTAAGGAAGTAATAACCCCTAAAGAAGCTAGAGCAAGACCTAATTTCAAATGAATCGAGTTATTGATTGTGTCATAAAGACCTTTATGTCCACGTCCTAATCGACCCCCTGGAGGAATATGTGCTTCTAAAAGATCTTTGATACTGTGCCCAATTCCGAAGTTAGTTCTATACATATGACCAGCAATTAGAAAAATAAAGGCAATAGCTAAATGATGATGAGCGCGGTCAACCATAAACTTTGTGTTTGTGGATGGAATCCCCCAAGAAGGCTTAGAATGGCAGTTCCCGCTCCTTGGGAAGTACTAAATAAATGATTATTCAAATCAGGGTTTTGGGCATAAAGATTCCATTGACCCGTAAGAAGGGGTCCCAACCCTTGGGGGTGCGGTGATACATCTAAGAAATTATTCCATCTGACGTATTCTCCTCTAGATCCAGGAATAGCGACATGGACTAAATGCCCTGTCCAAGCCAAAGAACTTACTCCGAAAAGTCCTGACAAATGATGATTGAGACGAGATTCGGCATTCTTGAACCACGAAAGGCTTGGTTTCCATTTGGGTTGTAGATGTAACCAAGCTGCAACTAAGGATATTGTATAAAGAAGTAATAGGAAAAGAGCTCCAGTATAAAGATCTTCATTGCTACGTAATCCGATTGTATACCACCACTGATAAAGACCAGAATAAGCAATATTGACTGGACCAGTAGCACCTCCTCGAGTAAAGGCTTCTACAGCTGGTTGGCCAAAATGCGGATCCCAAATTGCATGAGCAATAGGTCTTATATGCAAAGGATCCTGTATCCATAACTAAAAATTTCCTTGCCAAGCTACATGAAACAGATTTACAGACGTCCACAGAAATATTATTGCTAACTGACCAAAGTGAGAAGCAAAAATGTTCTGATAAAGACGTTCTTCAGTAATATCATCATGAATCTCGAAGTCATGTGCGGTAGCAATCCCAAACCAAATACGACGAGTAGTGGGGTCCTGAGCTAAACCTTGGCTAAACCTCGGAAATCTTAATGCCATAATGCTTTTCAAATCCTCCTAGCCTTTATCCTACTGCAATAATTCTTGCTAAGAAGAATGCCCATGTTGTGGCAATTCCACCCTGAAGGTAATGGCTTACTCCTACAGCACGTCCTCGTATAATACTCAAAGCTCTAGGCTGAGTAGCAGGAGCAACTTGAAATTTGCTATGAGCCCAAACAATGGATTCAATAAGTTCTTGCCAATAACCACGGCCACTAAAAAGAAAGATTAAACTGAAAGCCCATACAAAATGAGCACCTAAGAAAAAAAGACCATATGCAGATAATTAAGAACCATAAGATTGAATTACTTGAGAAGCCTGTGCCCATAAGAAATCTCTTAGCCCCCACGTAATGGAACTTTGTGCAAAATTCCCTCCTGTGATATGAGTAATTATCTCTTGGTCGCTTATAGTACCCCACCAACTGCATTTTCCAACTGAAATGGAAATTTACTACCGAAATTGCATTGTACATCCAAAATAGACCTAAGAAAACATGATCCCAAGCGGATACTTGACTGACATGTTCCCCCTCGTCCAGGTCCATCACAAGGAAAACGAGAACCAAGATTGGCTTTATCAGGTATCAAACGGGAACTGCGAGCAAATAGAACACCCTTCAGTAGTATCAATACAGTCACATGAATCGTAAATGCATTAATATGATGGACTAGAATAGCAAAGCTGCGGTTCCTAATGGAATAGGTAATAAAGCTATTTTGCTACCTACTGCTACTAACTCACTACCTCCCCAAGTTAAGCTGGTAGTCGTTGTTGTACCAGGAGCTGTTAGGCTAGGTGCTAAAGCATGAGTATTTTGTATCCATTGAGCAAAGATAGGTTGTAATTGGATAGCAGTATCTGAAAACATGTCTTGAGGACGTCCTAAAGCACTCATGGTATCATTATGGATATACAAGCCAAAACTGTGAAAACTTCAAAATATACATACCCAATTAAGATGTGATATGATTGCATCGCGGTGCCTAAGGAACGATCTAATAGATCATTGTATCGAGTAGTTGGATCAGAGTCTCTTATTAGAAAAATGGCTGCATGTGCAGCAGCACCAACTATCAGAAATCCACCAATCCACATGTGATGTGTGAACCATGAAAGTTGTGTACCGTAGTCAGTAGCTAGATATGGATAAGGAGGGAATACATATGATTAGCTACAATAATGGTTAAGGAACCCAACATAGCTAGGTTAAGAGAAAATTGAGCATGCCATGAAGTTGTTAAAATTTCATAAAAACCCTTATGCCCTTGTCCTGTAAATGGACCTTTAAGAGCTTCTAGAATGTCTTTAAGACTATGACCAATGCCCCAGTGAGTCTTGTACATATGACCAGCAAGAAGAAAAAGGATGGCAATAGCTAAATGATGGTGTGCAGTATCTCTCAACCAGAGACCCCCTGTTATTGGATCTAACCCTCCACGAAAGGTAAGAAAGTCCGCATATTTTGACCAGGTGAAAAAGGGGGTTGCTCCCTCGTGATTGGATAAAGTTGAGCCCGATTCAAGAGAAATTCATGAGGAAGTGCTATCTCTTTAGCATCAACCCCAGCATCGAGATATTTGTTAATCGGTAAAGATACATGAATTTGGTGTCCTGCCCAAGAAAGAGACCCAAGTCCTAGTAATCCTGCTAAGTGATGATTCAGCATAGATTCTACATCTTGGAACCAAGCCAATTTTGGGGCATCTCCCCTCCAACATTCTCACTTTTTACCTTCTAACTTGGCATCGCATCTCGTGTCAGTCACTATATATATATTTTGAACCATTGCCCACTTGACGACTTTACCCCACCGGGTAGTTTTGGAACATTTAAGGGCTAATCCCCTGGGTTTACAAATGACTATACCACTATGAGAACTAGACCACTATCCAAGAGAGCACAGATAGGTATTTGGTCACGGCCTCTTCATTTCATTGCTTTGACCTCCTTCCTTAGGTAGGAGTAAACATAGTGATGATGGCTTCTTTCTTATATGTACTTCTTCAGTTTATTGAGCCTACACTTCTTCTTCATTTCCTCTACTGCCTCGCCGCTAGTTCTTAAGCAGAAAGGCACACACAAGCAAGCAAGATTGATGAATGGGATATTACAACTGGCAGTTCTCACGTATTATTTTGAAATTCAAACTGGCCACCCGACTCAATGAGGTCAGAGCTTTGTATATGCCCCGCCTGATGAGCTAACTAACTCTTACTAAAACCCTCCAACAAGGCCTTCTTTCAGCGAGAAAGAGTTTATGGAGATATTAGCCAGCCCGGCAGAGAGCAGATACAGACAGTAGACTTTGTACGGCCGAGTCGACGCGGGGAAGACAAATGTGTAAAGAACCTGTTTACGGTTATCATATTCCTGTACCCTCCCTTGTAAACAAAGAGGGATTCCGAAAACCAAAAGCGCCGGCTTAGGATATGAAGGGGCGGCTTATTGTTATATATATGAATGATGCCGATACAAGTAGAAAAACCGGGGTGCCGATACAAGTAGAAAAGCCGATGAAGGAAGCTTCATTACCAACCATTAAACAAGGAAGGGCCACCGTATCGAAATTGAAGGGATCCTAGCAAGGAGGAGTATTTTGAACATGGTTGTTGTCGGCTTTAGCTTCTTTCTCGTGAGTAAAATTACTCTTTTTCTTAGCCCGAGCGAGGTTCGTCCAAAAAAATTAGCTGGGTGGTGGGGAAGAAGTAGACTTGTACTCCGTGGGGAAAGGAGCTAAGCCAATGCAAGGTTTACTCTGACTTATTAGATCCTTAGCGCTTTCCCTAAGCCTAAACGTCCTTATGTATGTACCTTTTGTAATGTAAAAAAAGCAAGGGACGAAGTGTCAAGTAGACCTTTTTTTCTTTATTTTTCTTCTGGGGATGATAGCGTGGTATACCTGGTCAAGGGTAAGTAAGTCGACATAGCTCCATGTATATGTTCTTTGGAGCCAGAACCAAGAGAACTTAGGGAATGGTGAAAGATGGCTAAAAAGTGTCTATCTATACAACTTTTTCTTCTTCACTCAAAGAGCTTTCTTGGAGACTGTCTTCATAAAGAATGAATCTAGCTTCGTCGAAGTTAGAAAAGGAAATGGTTCTAATCGAAGGGGAATACCTCTACTCTCGCATCGAAAATGAATACCTCTACTCTCGCATCTAAAATGAATACTTCTACTCTCGGCCAAGGTCAATCCACCTGTGTGGTGGCGAAGGGGCTGTGCTGTAAGCAGCTAAGTCTCAAAAGGAGAGAAAGAAAGTGTCTAATATGCCGTGTTCTTAGCAGTCCAGTCATTCTTTGAAGGAGGAGCAGTAGCTACAGAGAAGTAGTGATGCTTGGCTAGCTTTTCTTTGATTTTACTAGCATCTATCTTTCTTTACCTAGATAAGGAGTTGACTCTAGCGGTGAGTTAGTTCCATAGGCATTACGGTATTATTACTTTTTTCATCTCGATGGACATTAGAAAGGTACGTACTTGCTAAGATCGTGCCTCACTGCCCATCTTGATCTCTTATTAATGAGAACTAGATGACTTTCAATTCATCCACAAATGAGTGTGTCTTATCCCACTTGAATGAAAGTCTTAGACATAGTTCTATTTTCTTTTCTTTTTCATCTTCACACACGCAAACAAGCTCAACTCAAAAAGGCGTTGAACACTGCGTTGACGTGCTGAAATCTTCTTACTTTTATCCAATGAATGGTAATAGTGCTTCCACTTTCACAGAGGAAGAAAGATCGGCCCGTGAACTACGATTAGAGGCCTAGTTGACGATCCGCCCTGGCGCATTAGGTTTTGAAGAAGCAAACCCGCAGTTAAGAATGAATAAGAAAATAGGTTTCGTCAGGCATGTTGGACCTCTCCCTTTCGACTCTTGCTTTGCCCTATCCCATATGCCTATCTTTACCAGCAATTGAATGAACGAGCAAGGCGTAGGGATGGATTAAAGGAAAGAGTGGAATGACGTATTTTGCTTACGTCAATCACCTATTTGATTTAACCAATAGAACGTATATCCACTCATATGACAGACAATCCAAGGTCGATTCCGTAAACGAGAAATAGTTCATTTCAACCTGATGAGCGAGCGAGCCGTCTTTTCATTGAGATTTTTCGTGGAAGCATCAAAGCCAAGTCTTCAGTCTTGTAGCCTTTAGTCGGCTAAGAGCCTTTTCGGTATCGTGCTAGTAAGGTAAAAGCAGCTTTCGATTCAGGTAGCATTCCGACGTCTTTGACAGAGATTGGAAAAGGGCGCTTTCAAACGAGAAAATATGAGGGAAAGAGTACATTTGTGCTTTCTTTAAAAAAATAGAAATTGTCTTAAAAAAACAACTGAAGGAGACGAAGAATAGATAGAAATCGAAGATTTTTGTATCCAACGATCATCTTCTTGAATATGACGAAAAATACTTCTGATGGAACGAACAAAGGACTCTAAATCCGTGGCAAAGATAAGCTCAGGTCCTGTCCAACATGTTGAAGGGCTTGTTCGTTCTGTAGACTACCACCCCTTGCTTACCTTTACAAGAAATTGGGATTCCATCATGCCAAGCTTCAATCTCTATCAAGGAGAAAAGTTAAAAAAGAAAGGAGAACAAGAGAGATTTCTTAGGAGTGGGGAAAGTCAAGCTTGTTAAATCAGTATGGGAACAAGCCGAGGCCTATGCCAATTCAAATATATTATAATATGGGTACTCGCGAAAGTAGTAATAGCGAAGTCAAGGTTCATTAAGTCAGTGTATTGGTGATATCGGCTACTGACAAAGCCTACATCTAAGGCTTGAGTTCTTACCTCGCATCAAACTAAGAAAAAGAAACCTAGCCCTTGGAATAAGTTATACACGGCAGGCTGGCATGAATAGTTCACGGAAAGAAAGGAGAGGGGGCACAACAATGAAAGCTGAAGGGAGTTTCGAGCACTTTTCTGACTACAAAGAAGGAAGGAGTAAAGAGAAGGGCTGGGCTTAACCAGTACATCTGTCGAGTAAACTTGCCCAATCCAAAATCATCCATACTCAAACACCTGGTATGGTGTGTCCAGTCATCCAAACTAGAAATTTCCCGCTCGGAAACTCGTAAATAAAGGCAAAGAGTTTGACCAAAGGTAGGTGGCTCGCTTTCCCTTTTTTAAGTAAGATAGCTGTTGAACTCGTGAGTCTGTCTATATCTAGCATTCCCTTCCACCCAGCCCTAAAAAACTCATAGATAGATAGAAGGATGATAAAGCTACATTTGTAGAAGGATGATAAAGCTAAATTTTTGTCCTAGTCAATAAAATTCTTAACTTTTTAAGCATTTGCTTGAATTGCCTGCCATATTATTTATTCCGGTCTAGGTCTTACGTAATGAGTATAGTGAGTTTCATTGATTGCGGATTGCCTTTCTACGCTTTCTGCTCTTTTGCTTATGTATCTCTTCATAGGTATATAGTAACTCGAGGAAGAAAGTAGCCAGTCAAAATAGGAAAGAAAGAAGAGTTTATGCTAGGCAAGTGAGGACGTTAGCGGTATGCAAGGGATATTTACACCGGTATAGAAGAGAGAGAAGTATAGGCAAGAGAAGCTACTTAGTAATGCAAGGAATCTGCATTTATTTGGTAGTTAGCAAGTCAAGTAGGTGGCTTGTCAGTAAAAGCAGAAACCTCTGTCAAATAATAGGTCCCCGTGAACTACACACTAAGGGCCCATAACGTTAGCTGATAGCCGCTGACCGTGGAGTACTTTAGATCCATCAGCGAGGACTGTATCATTTAGCGAGCTATCCTCCTTAAGGAAGATTTATGTGAGAGTTCTCCCTCAACACCAGGCGGGACGAGCAGCCCTATACCACGTGTAGCCACACTCGTCTGTCCTTTTCTACTTAGTTGGACAGATAACTTGCAGAGGAACAGAGTGAAAGAAAGCATTAGATAACTGGTCTCCTCCCTAAGGTTGTGAAATCATCCCTAACCTGGCTGTAAGGCAAGACCTGACTTACCAAGCTCCGCATAGGCTTACTTTCACATTCCTAGGCATAGAGAATCAATAACCTAGTAACCTTCCTTCCCTCCACTACATACGACAAAACTCCTTACTTGGTCCCATGTCATTGAAAAAAGAGTACGAGCAACTTGTAGAGAGCAGTATAATGGTGGAATTCGGAGGTGAGAGGTAGTTCTGTCTTTTGTTCATTGTATGAGGAATCTTGTGAAAAGCAAGGGCGAAGCAGTGAATGATGGACGTAGAAAAGGAAGAGAATGAATTCAATCTTTCTCTTTCAATCCTCATTTCTTGTTCTCGTTGAATAAAAAAGTAGTTACCAGAACATATGGATAGTAAAAGATGAGGGTAAATGGTGTAGTGGTTGGGCCAGGTAGCTTCTTCTTCTTTTGAGAAGCATTTCATTCTGATGGGCAGCATTCTGCTATGTAGGTTGAAAGCATGTGAATAGAGAAAAGAAGAGTTGATTTCCCACTACTCATATCACATCAACTGTGTTAATGCAAGTTGACTAAAAGTCATAAGATGGTATTCGTATTGGATTGGTTTGGTATGTTTTTAAAAACACTGAAATGGTAGGTAAACAAGGATCTCTATCTTATCCATTCTATTCTGTATTAAGGTCACGTCAAAGGGAAAGGTGTCTGTCTTTCCTAAAGAGTTTCTTAGGTGTGAGAGCATTACTTCCTTTCTTGCTGGTATCCTCCTCTGGCGGAAGTAACTCTAATTCTTTCTATAGGCATCGTCGATATTATCTTTCTCAGTCAAGCCAGCAGAGGATATGGAGAGGATATACGACTCGTCAGAGTCGAGTAGAGATTGTACATTTTATTCCCCTCAAGGATTTTGTCATTTTTGGGGGGGGTCATGCTTGACAATACGAACCGTAATAGATAAATAGGAATAGGTTTTCCTGAGAGTCAAAACCTTCTTCTTTCTAATTCCAATCACTGGGCCTATCATTATTACTAAAAAAGAATAAGCCAACATTATCATTCCTATGAAGGAGTTCATGATAGTCAGAACTATCAGCAATGATGTTATCATAAATAAGCCTGTCTGTGGTGGAGCAAGATCCATAAATGCTTTGCAATAAAAGCTGCCCTGGGCATGAATAGCAGGAGTTAGAAAGTTGTCGTTATCAGTGTAAACAGGAATTTATCTAAGCAAACAACTGAGAATGACAAGGCAGCATCTTTCTGATTAATGAAATTGGCAAATGTAGCACGTAAATTGATGCCTTTTCGACAGTACTTTATTGTATATGTTTTTCTTTTCTCAGTCCGTTGAACATTAATGAAAACTATAAATCACAGGTATATTAAAGTAATCAGCAAACCAACCAAATTGACCAATTTCATGAGATTGCAGAAAACTGGGAATCTGTCCTCCCTTTTTGCTTGTATAAGCCAGCTGCTACTTTGTATGCATCACCCCGTGAGAGTTTTGAACCAAGATTAGACATTATATCCGTGGTAGCGCTATCTTTTGTTTTACCAAGAGGCATATAGATCTTTTGAATTAACTTACCATTGAGTCGCTTTTTCACTGCATCTGCCAGCTTATGATCAAACGAGAATAACCTATCTAGATTCTCTTGGATCTCCTATAATATCTTTTAGTAGAGATCCTTCCACTCATCCGGATTATTGGATGGATCTTTTCAACGATTGGAAACTCTAGCGTCTTTCTTTTTTCATGTGAAAGAGCTCATTATCTTTTCTGCACTAGACGATGCATCCAGGAAGGTGACAATAAGTCAAGGTCTCAAAAGGTATAAGATGGATTATGAAATTGGAGAGAAACTTAAATGGATTCAACGCACCTAAATGATCTCAGAAACTGAGTCTAGGGGTCGGTCGCCTAGATAAATGAAAGGAAAAATCAAATGTTTTGTTTCGGATTGATATATTTTACTCAGTAAAGAGTAATACACGCTATACGAGAGGTGAAAGATGAGACTGAGGCAAGAAAAGTATATGCTCAGACAAGCATATTTATGTTATAAAGGGATGAATACCAAGGGAAAGCAAACATGATTATTAGATATGACTACGACGATTTGTATAGAAAAAGTAAGAATCAGTGGTTTGTGTATCAGACGAAGGAAGGGTGCAGGGAGTCCTAAAGAAGAAGAAAGATTACTTGAAATAGAAAAGCATCATCATACACTCAATGTCTTAAGAAGACTGCACTTGATGGCTGTGGAATGGTGAGAAAAGAAAGAACTGGGATTCGCGACTGGCACATGGCTGCCAACTATAACACAAGCAATGGCTGAGCGTCATTGCTTACTTTAGACTTTTTTGACTTCCAGAATAAGATTTTTTTTACTTAACCCCGAGAGGAGATTTGGAGATTTCGCCCCTTATAATTGAAAAAACGAGAGTACAAGGCTGT